>JAHLJT010002406.1:7871327-8397712 GCA_031308135.1 Acheta domesticus | reverse complement strand
GGCCTTGCTTCTCAACACGTTTATTTTCTATTAGCTGCAGTAACACAGTGATAGCCATTTTACTTATTTACCACATTATTGGACTGTGGAAGTAAAGAATTTGATGTATTGTGTATAAAGGGAGTACATTTCTTTTCGTAATAATGTTCTGTTATATGGCGTTAGCGTAACCAGAGAAACGAAATTCCACTCTTAACGAACAGAGTCAGTAAGGATTTTACAGTCCTCCGTCCGGGTTGAAACTGAGTTGTTGGTAGCAGGGTGAGTATTTGAAGAAAAGATATTTCGTATTTAAGTTATATTTTATTATAACAAGATGGAAAATGCGAAAAGTGTTGAACAACGCACGGTTCAATATCACTAATTACTCATTTGGTTATTAAATGGAGGCGGATTTTAGTGAAATGTCTTCTTTTTGTTTTCACTTTAGAACAATGGCTTTTAGTACAGAAATTAATTTGTTATGAAAAAGGAAATGACCCATTTGTATATGTCATATTCTTGCATTTTTCGTTGATTCGACTAATAAATCATTTTCCCGTCATTTTAGTACATTTTTCGCTGATTTAATCAATTTTAATTTAATATCCATCGTACTTGCTTCAAAAATATTTACGAGATGTATAAAATGTTCTCCGTAGAATTTCTGAATAGCCTTTTCGATTTCTTCGCTCAGAAGTTGTAATGTCAGCCATTGTGAGTAGGTAACGTATGGTTCCTGAGACGCCTTTCAGCGTCATTGTCGGTTCAGCCGATTTCGGGATAACTAAAGAGAGAGATGTCCTGGTAAAGAACAGTCCCAAACCAAAAGTCTGAAAGCTGAGTTCACTTGAGCGAAAAGAAGCAGCATCAGTAACCTATCAAACATCTTGAGTTGTTCATCCGAACGGATTTTGATCACCTTTTGATATCATTATTCTTTGCTTTTAGTACGTTTTAAAAACCTTTTAAGAATATTTTATTGATCATTTTTGGCGATATTTTAGGTCATCAAAATCCGCCCCCTAGTTATTAAGGTCGGCGAATATCTTGGATTACTAACTTCAACGGCGTCGGTTATTTTCTCTGTAACGTGGTAATGATGTTAATTGCGTTCTCGCGTCGCCCCGCCACGCACCTCCCCTCTCCTCTCCTTCGCCATCCCCATCGTGTTCTACCCTCCCCGCTCCACTCCGTGCGCTCTCCCCGCCCAAAAGAAGTTTCAACTTGGCCTCGAATTCCTCAATGTCAATTGGAGTACGTCAAAATGTATTTAGTAGGAAATCTGCTTTGGATTAATCCTCGCCGTTTTCGAGAAATTCGCTAAAAACTGAAAGAGAGCCCACTTTTATTTTCTTTTAGGGATGGGCGAGAGGGAATCATTTTGAGATTTAATGTAGACACAGATCTTCCTCTTACGTCGCAAGTCAAGTTTACAAAAGTGCATCAAAATCGGATTATCGGTTGCAAAGTTTTAGCAGGACAGACATATATACATTAATTACATATTATGGAGAATGGATGGCGTTTCCTTTCACCTAAAGAACGTCAGGGTCGTCGCAGAGTGTATTATCTTTTCATTGGAGAAATTTAAGTCGCAGAAATAATCCCTCACGATACACATTTTCAATATTTGTGAATTTATGCAAAAGCATAAATTACGAATTAAGAAGATATAGTATAATTTATTCAATTTTTAATCGGTTAACCCGCATTGGTAGTACTACTTTGGTTCAATAATTTAGAAACTCTCAAAACACATAATTCACTCATTTTCTTAAAATAGGTTATTCGAGGAATGATATATTATATATTTAGTGCTATTAATCAGTCCCTTTCACCAATTACTGGGGATGAATTTAAGATGATGTGTTGGAGTAAACCAATCTTTTTTAAATTTACGAACTCTAATGAAATGTAACGTGTGCAAAATGGACAGTGTGGGTCCAAGTGACGTATGACAAGAGTATAAGGTTAAAAGTTACGTTTCCATTGCACGCACGCGAGGTGCTTCGCCTCAAGTGCAGAATATTGGGCTGTTAATATTTCCCCCGCGGCGCCGAAGCGCCTCCGCGACGGGCCTCCCAGCGCGTTTACGCCGCGGGCGCCCTCGCCAACGCCGCGCGGCGCGGGCGGCTCCCGCTGACGAGCTGCTGAATGCGGGGGCGACTGGCTTGCGGGGCGTAAAAAATCCACAAAAAAAATCTGAGGGTAATTTACAGCGGTTTATTTCCTTGTAATACAAGAGCGGCGACAGCGAACAGGTTGGAATACAAATCACAGGAAACAAAAGCGCGAGCGAGCGGCAGCGCGACGGCAGGGGTGGCCGGCCCCGCCCCCGGCCACGCCCCCGCCCGCGCCCCTGCCCGCGCCCCCGCCCGCGCCCCCGCCCGCGCCCCCGCCCGCGCTCTCGCCCGCGCTCCCGCCCCTCACCCGCCCCCACTCCCTCCCCGCCCTCCCCATCCCCTCCCCCACCCCCGCCCCCGTCTGCGCCCCCGCCCGCGCCACCGCCCGCGCCCCCGCCCGCGCCCCCGCCCGCGCCCCCTCCCCCGCCCCCGCCCCCCTCCCCCGCTCTCGCCCTTGTCGCAGCGCTCTCACTGACGCCCCCTACGCAACCGCCCCGCAGCCACAACGCCCCCTCCGTGCGGCCCGCGTCGCCTTCTGCGCGGGTTTGTAGTGTGGAAACAGGCGCAGGGTTTGGTTGAGGGATTTTCGAGAAGATACTAACGAAGTACTTTGATTACTTCGGTGTGATACGATTTGTGGATTTCTGTGCTCTGTTTCAAGAGCAGTTTCCCCGCAATTGCATTTCTTTTCAATGAAAATGTCGGTTTGTTCTGATATTTACGTGTCTACTCTCTTTAGAATTAGTATCAGAACTGCATCATTTTCACTCCAATATTATAGAGTTTTCAAATATTATCGTCCTGGAAGAGTGAAATATATTTACTTCCTTTTTGAAATGATCGCTCATGAAATGGAAAAAAGGATGCGTCTCTGACCAAAATTTAATTGAAACAATACATGACGCTCTATGACGTAGTGTTTTCCTTGTCTTTTCTTCGGGGTTCGTCGACACGTTCTCACTTACTCTTCATTGTTTCGCCATACCATACTCTTCTGCTGGCCCCTGGAAATCTGACTGCGTGAGAAGAATGCGCAACCCTACGCGGTAAATATTCCCGAAATCCATGCAGCCACCCCAAAGTCAGGCCTAAAACGAATTTCGAACCCGCGACCCTATGTCAGACGTTGTGACGTCTGACCGTGGTGTCAGACGTTGGTGGGATCGCGCTCTAAGAGAATCGGTCATCTGGATCGATTAAATTTTAAATTCATACGACGACATATTTTTATTTACGTGCAGCCTCGATATACGAGAATTTATGTCGGAAAATCGACTGTAATATGAAATTATTGAATCTTTAGCATGTGGAAAGCCGCTGTATCATTCAATGACTTTCGTTAACATATGGAAGCTTTATTAAAATATCAATTGTGCGATTTTCGCATTTTCGGACTTATAAAAATTTTGCACAATCTACAAATAGTGAATCTACTAAATAGTGGATCTCGTATACGAGTGTGTAGTGCAGCATACGGATAGAGAATCTACGGAAGACGCGCGTGTAGTCAATCCGATCATTTCCCGTTGAGAAAGTTCGAGGCCGCTGTTGTTTCACCAACCCCCCCCCACACCCCAATCCGCCCCCGGCAACACTTCTCACCCCTCCGCTGCCAACGCAGCCAGGCTCTGTCTTTGCCACCCCTGCCCCGCCTCCCGCAAAGAAAGGTTTGTAGAATATGAAGTAAGGCGTATTGGGGACAATATGAGGAACATCGGGGCACATGATGCTCCGATTCCCAGATGTCGCGTATAAAACTTTGCATTTTACGCGGAGGCGGGGAGCGCGGGGCGGGGCGGGGGCGGGCCGGCGGTGGGGGAGCGAGGCGCCCCCAAGCCGAAGGGGAGACCGCGGCAGGGAAAGTCTTTGCACACGAAATGAATGAAGGAATGAAGACAAGTTGTTGGAATTGGCGACACCGCGCCGGCAAAGCGGCCCTCGACTCTTCCCTGCGAGAGAGGGTTTTAGAGCCGACTCGAAAATGGAGGAGCGAAAGGAGCTGAAGAAGTCGCGGCGCTCGGGGGATTGTAAAGCGCCGAATGGCACTGCGGAGCGCCATCAGCCCAATCCAGCGGCAATCTTGCGGCCCGCCGCCGCCCTCGCGGGGGCTGGCGTGACGGCGGCCGTGCGGCGCGGGGGCGGCGCGGGGGCGGCGCGGGGGCGGCGCGGGGGCGGCGCGGGGGCGGCGCGGGGGCGGCGCGGGGGCGGCGCGGGGGCGGCGCGGGGGCGGCGCGGGGGCGGCGCGGGGGCGGCGCGGGGGCGGCGCGGGGGCGGCGCGGGGGCGGCGCGGGGGCGGCGCGGGGGCGGCGCGGGGGCGGCGCGGGGGCGGCGCGGGGGGCGGGGCGCGGGGACATCGAATGGCCCCCCCGGTGCCCAAGGTGCTCTCCGAGCAGCGAAGGGCTGTCCTACCCCCCCTTCTCCCTTTGGCGTCTGCCACGCGCCGCCGCGCGCCGCGGGTGGGGTCTGCGGCACCTTCAGACGATTTTTACGAACCCTCGTGTTTCCACTGCGCTTCTTGAGCTCCTCTGCGTTGAGTGCGAAATGTACCTCGTTGGAGGGGATTTGCCAGAAGTACTCTCGGATGCCGCCCGTATTTGCATTTGTACTTCAATCGAAAAGAGTTGCTCGTTCGAGAAGCGCCATTAAACTTTAACACTCTGGAGGTTGCCTTATGCAAACTTTTATTGCGCTCTTCTTATTCGGTAGTTTGTAAGAATTAGTCATTGAATAGGTATTTGAAAGATTGGCACGTGTTTTGCAAAATATTTGTTCGAATTTAGTTCGCCCGGTAGGATTTCCTGAACTTGACTTGGCAAAAACAAAATACGACGTGTTGTTATACGTTAATACTTTGGGAAAGAACAGTTTATTTTTTCATACATATACTTACTTTATTACATGTCTGTACAGGCTATATCATGGTTCTCAGTTAATTAAAAAGATTTCTTCGACTTGTTAATTTAAAAAAATGTTCCAGTAACGTGTTACGAGAAATTAAGTGGTTAATTAAATTAATAGATTATGGATGTGAGGAAGAAAATGAACAGTCAAGAGGCAAACAGTAGTGTGGTAGAGAACTTTATGTGAATATATATGGTTTGAAGAGAGAAGTTCTCAAGCCACACTTTCTTGTTCACTGACTCGATTACATAATACATTTATCTTACTTCTAAATGAATCAACTCAACAATTACCCGGATTTGTAAAAAAATGTAACAATTGAATGAATTTACACAGAAAACATCGAAGCCACAAAAAATGAATATGGTTGAAAATTGGCTTGGAAAGTTAAGGCCTATCTTAACATTTCGTGCGTCGCGGCTCCAAGGGGCGTCGCGGCCTTATCGTAGGGGCGTCGCGATGATTTATTAAAAATGATCTTTAGATTTGATTTACTTTAATCCTTGTGTCATTTGTGCATTTTGGACTATCATACTATATAATGTTTGTAATGTATATGATTTACTGTATTAAATAATGATGGATTAATTGAACCTGGCAAGTCCTTTTCATTTTATTTATTCAGCCTTTGCACTTTCAGTGTTGCAGGATTATGCTGCTTAGGGCTAGAGGATGTGAGGAATCCTCTTTATTCAGCCGTTTTTCCGGTTTCTCCCCACTTCCATGGCCCTCTGTACATAGAATGTAACGGGTACCTCACTTGATCATCTAGAAGTGGAGTGAAGATGGCGTGGCAAGCATCATGCTTCAACTGGACACCTTTTTACCCAATATTTACTATTAATAAGTCCTTTACTAATAGCCTATTATATCACTTACTCATTTGTGTAGAATATTTAGTAGGCCTATATGAACTCTTACATTTGAAACTTATTGTTACCAAGGGAGCTGGGGGAAGTTTCGTTTAGATTAAGGGAGCCGTGGACGAAAAAAAGTTTCAAATCCCCTGCCCTATACTATTGTTTAGGAAGGAACAGTTAAAATTCCAGTAAATAGAAAACTATAGAATACGACCTACACACGCATACGAATTTTCTGTTCCAAACTTTATTTGTAGATTGAGAATCTTTACATTTGGTCGAATAAAGTTTTAATATTGTGATTGTTATGACAGTTATGATTAGCTTTGAATATAACGGTTTGCATGTTGAGTGTGAATGAAATATTCTCGTCCACACCTGGAAACAATGAAGTGGCGGGCGGCGCCGCCTTCAGAAGTCGAAGCGGAGAGAAATGCCCTCGGAAGCGGCGCGGCGCGGCGGGGCCTTGCCCCCTGCCGCCAGGCGGCGGAGCCGCGTCGCGTTGTCCCGTCCCGTCCCGTCCCGTCGCGCCGCGCCGCTGACGGGAATGTAAGATGATCTCCCGGCCTAATCAGGTTGCGGTGCGCGGCGCGCGCGCGTCCTGCACAGGAAGCGGCCCATGCGTCACGCGCTATCTGGCCCATCTGCGCCCTTCCGCCCCGCCCCGCCCCGCCCCGCCCCCGCCCACGCCTCCTCCGCCCCGCACTCGCCTCCTCCGCACCCCGGCCCGGTCCGCTCCGCTCCGTCCCACCTCGCCCCGCTCCGCCCCGCCCCACTCCTCTCCGCTCCGCTCCGCCACGCCCCGCTCCGCCCCGCCCCGCCCCGCCCCGCTCCGCCCCGCTCCTCCCTACTCCGCTCAGGCCCGCTCTGCACCACCCGACTCCGCTTCGGTCCGCCCCGCTCGGCTTCACCTCTCCCCGCTCCGTTCCTCCCGCCTAACTCCCCCGCACCCCGTCCCGGTCCGGTCCGCTCCGTCCCACCTCGCCCCGCTCTGCCATGGCCCCACCCCGACCCCGCCTCCTTTCACCCCGCTCCGAATTAGCCCACCCCGCTCCGTCCAGCTCTGCCTCGCCGCGCCCCACTCCGTCCTGTTCGCTGCACCCCACCCTGCCTCGCCCCGCACCGCCTCGCCTCCCGCCCGCCTCTCGCTTCACCCCGCTTCGTCCCACCCTAACCGTCTACGCCCCGTCTCTCTCCACCTTGTCCGCTCCCCGCCCCGCCTCGTTCCACGGCTCTCACCGAGAGCACAAGGCACCTGCGCGATGCCCCCCCCCCAGTGTCCCTTCGAGAGCTCTTCTTGCGCTTCTTGCCGCTTCCGAGACAAACGATTCGCGCCCCTGCCCAATGTGTTGTTGGCAATAAGGTTAAGACAGTCAAGGTCCGGCACTCGAAAAAAGATGAATTCCCATTATTTCTCTTTATTCTTCAGTTCTGTGATCTCCTTTATCAGGTGTCTGATTCTCCTTGACAGTTCCATCAATGTTCAGCTGTATGAATTAGTTGACGTCAACGTTTAAGTTGCTTCACTGACATTTCCAACAGTTGGCAAAGCATAGAATGGAAAGGACTTCACGTATGGAAAACAGTGTCATTAACTTCACTGTCTACAATGAGTGTATTTTGTTCTTTGATGTATTTTTACTTTTTCTCGTCTACACATAGAATAAACAAAAAATATTTTAGAATACGAAGAAGAACAATTGTATTATAGAGGTAAAGACGAAAATACGGTGTAGATTTTCTCAGACGAGTAAAGTGGTTTTAGCCGTGTAGGGATGGGTAGATGTGTCACGCAGAACTCGGGTTGCCCAGAAGCTTTTGGGTTCTTGGTACACACGTCTAAAGTAAGGTCTGTTCGCCGACCTAGATACTTTAATCCGTTACAAAGATATATATATATATATATATATATATATATATATATATATATATATATATATATTTAGAAAAGAAGAAAGATGATGAAAAATATGATTATTGCAGCTGGCAAATAGATTCATGACACTTGGTAGGATAGAAATGGTAATAATTGTCTTTAGCCTAAATTACGGGAGCTTGAACAATGGGATAAGGCGTTATGGAGGGCCCTCTTCCCTCAGTACCCACCAATCACATCCCACCGTCACTAAGACTTACATGGGGACAATTGACGCACAGATAAATACTGAATTTCACATAAAAGTGCCAAAATTGTGCAGTTCTTCATTTTTTTTCTTACCTACGGAAAGACATTGGTCGTTGTTAAGGTCGATCTTTTCCCCAGTTCCCGTCTCACATATCCTCTGCTACATATTACTTACTTGAATGGGAAAATAGATGCTAGATACACATTTCAAGACTCATTAGGTTTGTTTGAGGGTGGAGAGTGAGAACATTTATTCCCGCTCCGGGAGTATTTGTTCATTGCTACGCCAATGTTCATGAATTGTGTATCTTATTATTGGCATTTATGAAATATTGAAAAAAGTAACTCACAAACAATTAAATTTTGTACAATACATTTCAATATTCAAATTCTGCGTTTTTCACTCTAAGACAAAATCCCGGGATGCCCTACACCCTCTCGTTGAATACTAGTTACAAATAGATTGGGTTCTATTTGTGAGGATTTAATTAGAAAAAACACATGTCGCTATTCGTGAACGCAACACTTCGTTCATAACCTGAAATTGTAACGAACTGATTATCACAAATATAATTTGTTAGTATCTCTCGCTTTGTGAAACTGATAGGCGGACTCCATACTTCCCGTACGTGGTATAGAGGAGTTACGGGAGTATATGGGGTATATGGGACCAGTTTGACGCGCCAGGAAGTAAATGAATGTCATGTAGAACGATGCAAGAGATTGAGGGAAAACATTTACTAATGAGCTAATTTTAAACGAACGCATTGGCACATTGAGGGCATGGACATAAACTGCACTTATGTTGTCAGCAGTAGCCAAGCAGTCAAAGCTGTCCCTTCTTTTACACACACAGACACACACACACAGACACACACAGACACACAGACACACACACACAGACACACACACAGACACACACACAGACACACACACAGACACACACACAGACACACACACAGACAAACACACAGAGACACACACAGACACACACACAGACACACACACAGACACACACAGACACACACACAAACACACACGGACACACACACAGACACACACACAGACACACACACAGACTCACACACAGACACACACAGACACACACAGAGACACACACACAGACACACACACAAACACACACACAGACTAACACACAGACACCTTCTTTAAAATCTCTCTATAATATAGTGAGTCAGGAAAGTCTCTCGGCACGAAGCCGAGTCGAATCAGGGACTCCTATTAAAAATTGCATTTATGTTGGTAGCAACCAGATCATTGGGATCACATTTATTACGATTGTGGTGAGAACTCAGTTTACGTTTTCAAGCTGCAGCTCGTGCTACCAATACAATTTTTGTTGCAAGTACTCTCAGCAGCACGGCGCCACTGCCGAGAGACTTTTCTGATGTGCTATGTATGACCCATGCGTAAAGCCCGGGATACACGGTACAGTTTTCGTGCAGATTCTCATACAGTTTCTCACAGAAACTTAATATCACAAACTGTAAGTATAAAAGCCAAAAGTCGCGCATACAGTCTGGATGTTTTCTGCATTAATTCTGTACGAATCGCCACAAGACGCCGCTAGGAGATCTAACGGGTAACAAGTAAATTGCTCCGTCCTAGTACTTACAGTGGCGGTATTTTTGTGCGTGCGTTACGCTGTGTGATCTTTAAGTGTGATATTAATTAAGCATGAGGACCGTAGAGAAGAAAAATAGGAAGTCAGGAATAGGGAAGGAGTTTGTTTATCACAATTTCACGTCCCACAAACGCACCTTGGTACACCTGACCATAAAAATCGAAATGACCGATTACCATAGCGTCGGGTTAGTGACCGATTCTGCCGCTAAAGGCGCTTGAGTCAAACAGTCCCTAGATACAGGGAGAGTAGCGCAACCGCCGCCACTTAATACACCAGGCTTAGCGGGAGAGATGGCTCAGTGCAACTGATGTCACTGCAGTCCCTCTGACCGGGAGGTCCTAGGTTCGAGTGCCGACGGCAGGATTTTCGATACTAGCTTGTCAGCTAGGTCGAATTCAGTCGCTGTCTGGAGAAGAATTCTAGCGGCCGGCTGCTCTATTCCGTAGTTTTCTGTTGTTTCTAGATCAACACCAGGCGAATGCCGGAGAAGTACCCTAACAAAAGGGGCATGGACCGCGCGCGATCTTTCCTTCCTCTTCCTTGTCCTATCCTCTCCTCTCTTACACACACGCTTACACTAACATGCACTATACTACCACACATGCCGGGAGAACGGTCGGGAGCTTACAGCTTGTCCCGGCTGGGGTGGTGCCCCGCTGATGGAAGATACCTGGTTGAGGGAAACCCCGCTAGTCAACGGTAGGTCGGCGCCGGATCTCGCCATCTAGCGGGGAAAGATCACCACCACCTCCCAAGGGGGGAAACTCTCACTACACTTACGGGACTAAGGACCTCTGTAGTTGACGCGCCCGGCATCAGGAAGAGTCAATACACGGGGCTTGATCCCGGAGGGCCCAGGGCGGGCGAGCGCACGTGTCCCGCAGCGCCGCAGATTAACGCCCGACGCCCAACGCGCCGCTTCTCTCCGCTCTTCCAGTTCATTACAGCGGCGATAAAGTTGGGCCTTTCGCGCATTTTCCACTGGAAAGTGGAGTGAATTAATTCTTTCAGCACGTCTGTGGCTCGAGATTACTTCTCGGGCGGCGCGGCGGAGCCCGCTGACGTCCCGGCTCCCCTCTCCCCCCCTCAACCGGCCAGAGCAGCTCGGCATTGTTTCGCTTCGACGCTGCGCCGCTGTTTTTTGGGCGCGTCCGCCTCGTTCTTTTTGTCTTTTACGTCACAGTAGTAAAGTTGAAAAGATGGTTAGGGGCTAAAAAATGAGCGCGGAGATGCGCTGCTTCTTGCGCGGCCGGCCGCTCCGCCGGCCCAGGCGCAGGGGTGGGTGGGCGCGGGCGGCCCTTCGGGCTCCGAGGGCGGCTGCTCCTCAGCTCTCTCCAACCTCAAATACATCTCTACACAGTTTTGGAATGTAAAATATTCTTCAGAGGTCGATAATAATAGCAATAACAATAATAATAATTATTATTAAATTAATAACAACTCTTAAATACAAGAGTTTGGAAATCGAGATCAGCCGAATGTGGGGCATAAAAGCGCAGGTCGTACCGATAGTCATTGGAGCTCTGGGATTTGTTCCGCAAAATTTGTGTAAGAAGTTGTCTAAACTCCCTGGTAATTCAAAAGACTGGGAAGTGCAAGAAATCGCTTTATTTGGAACAGCCCACATTTTGCGCAAAGTATTGTAGAGGCACCGACAGTCCCCCTCTGCTCCTGAGGGAGCTGGTTGCAATCTGGAGTAAATTTTATATTCAGCCGACTCATAACATCTTAAGTCGTGATGTAGTGAAATAATAATATGTCGGACCGCGGCCGAGATCGCTACGGCACTTGTGCCGTGTGTGGCTGTACCATGTTTGTGTCATCCTCTCATCCCTCGTAATCATCATCAATTCATCTACCATATCCCCTGGGCTAATAACCCTGGGCTGTAAAAATGGACTCAGCAGAAATGTTGATTCTCCCCAAACAATGTCTTACGTGCACTAATGCACGTTCGCGTGGTCCATAGAGGCCGATTCCTGAAAAAACATTAATATAAGTGTTTTATTTACGTAAACTAGCAAATTTCCATAAGTAACTCCCTTTCGAAAACATTCTGTTATTAATATATTCCAATAACTTCGCGCACCAAAAATCGTAAAAAAAATATGGTACCAAAGACGTCTGCCTCCAATTTGTGTGTCCTCGTACATAAAAAATCCATTTTTAATATCGATCTGTGAATATAAAACTCAGAATCTTAGATTTTTGTTAAAGCATTTTCTCTAGAAATACGGCTTACTGTTTATAGAATTTGTATTTAATTGGCGCAAAAGTCTTAATAGCACAATGATGCCTCAGATACACCGATTTCGTTTTCATTGAAAAGAAAATAATTTTGTCTGTTCAAAATGACTTAATGCAGGGATCTTCATCTTGGGTTCCGCGGAACTCTGGAGTTTTCTGAAACGTTGACAGTGGTTCCGCAAGTGATTACTATTTCATTAGCCAAAACACGTAAAATGGAAATCTTCTGTGCAAGAAAATTTTTCATGTAGGGACGAAGAGTGGACCGTGTTACCAAAATATTAGATTAATATAATGTTGAAGTAAAAATTACAATATTAATATAAATTGGATATAAAAAAGCAGCTGATTATACAAACATGTACGTTTGATCAACCAATTTAAAAAAAGTATAAGGATAAAACAAATTGGACTTTTTTAATTTTCATATTTTATTCTCATTTTTAAATATAAATGAATGAATTTTAATTTTGATCACACCTGATGATGCGTAAAACTACATTATACAAAACGCCGTGTTTCAAAATATGTGAAAAATTAAACTTTTTTTAATTGTACGATTGCCCAGACAAAATAAAGGATACCTTAGTGTTAAATTATAAATAGTATATGACAATCATTGGATTTTATATATTTTTGACTTTTTAAATAATTTTGCCAATTAGAATAGAAAAATAGCTTTCATAAACTATTCTATCTGCTAGTGTAACATGAGGTTCCTTAAGAAAACAATGATCTCGAAGGGTTCCTAAAGTGTAAAATGTTGAAGGCCCTGCCTTAATGTGTTCTCACAAATTGTAGTTATGATCAAAATAATCTTGCTATCAACCAGTTATTTTTTTTAATTTTCTTGAAGAACTTTGCAAAAGTTAAAAGCCTATACAATTATTTGATTGAATTTAATTTTTGGTTGGGAACATTAAGTTATATGTCTGTTAGACACTTCTGGGCAGATGTTACAAAAACTGGTGGTGGCGTTAAGAAGTAATAGTGAAAGTCGTTGAAGTTAAAGCCTTATATATATATATATATATATATATATATATATATATATATGCATTTACTTCTTATAAATATCTAAGTAGTAATACCTCTTTCTCAAAGAGTGTACAAGTACAAGATATACAAGTGCAATGTAGGGGACTTATAAACTTATTTCATGTCGATTTAATAGAATCTCATCAATATTTTCTTAATTTATTCTAGAAGTATATTATATTTTGTAGTAAGTTATAAGTTTCAGAGTTAGTTATTTTCTTACTAATTTCCCTTGAACTTTAAGATCTCTGATTCATTCGAATATTTAATGAGTGATTTTCTAAAATCTAACTGACGAAACATTGTAAAATATTTTATCATATACCGTACCCGGTGAACGACGCAAAAAGTTTCTTTGGTAAGAACTACAATCAGCGTATTAAGAATTAAAAAATTTAACTACCTTTTACACATGTTCACATCGCATCTGCCTGTTTACACGAAATTAACGTCATTGGCTGTGAAATATTGCGAGGAAATTGCCCCTCTTCATTACGAACGTTGTAGAATGAACGCAGTACAAGCAGGACAGAGCCAAGGCGTGACTTCCTTGAGGTAAAACAAAGTGGCGTGACTAATGGCTGCAGCACTGCGACCTGGCGTCAGCTCCGCGCAACTTATCTCGTTTTTTTTCTTGCACAAGGAGAAACCGCGGCTAAAATATTTCATATTTGTCCCTGGGGGGGAGGGGGGGCAGGGACGCCGACGCAAAAAGAGTGTCGAGGCGGAGAGGGAAGAAGTGTGGAGGGTAGATTGTATCTCACAAGTCCTCAGATGATAATAAAAATGAATTAACAACGAAAATATTAATGCTCGTATATCTTCGCTCTCTGAAGATAGGAGAGAAATGCCTTGCGCAGAAGGAATTATTCATTTTCCCTGCATTTATTCGCGGAAACTTTGCATAATTTATGCAGAACTTGGCTCGTTTTAATTCTTTCTAAATAAAGAAGATGTATTGTCGTTTTTCATGTATGTTGTAAACAGTACGTTGCATCGTCGTGCAATACTAGCCCGTTTCAATCATATCGTAGTCATTTTCTTCAACACAATTGGAAAAGTTATAAGACTTCTTTAATGGAAATCCCCTTTCATTCCTTGTCGTAAAGGGTGTTGTATTCTATCACGCCTTGGAGACCCATTTCACGTTCCACAGAAGGTGAGGCGATTATTTATAATGGAGTATAATAAAACATAAAATTTTCGGGGAGAAAAACTCGCAATTACTGCTAGACTGCAGGAATACAGATGTGGCAGAATGAGATTTCACGTGTACTACATGTAGGCTATTACAATGCAATAAATCTGATGAAAGCAATTAATGAATAAAAATTAATGTAAATATGTACTTGGTTTAATACCTACCTCGTAGAGTAAGAAACTAATTAACAAAATGAGTGAACAAAGGAACCTGTTTAACCCTAAGATGCAGGACCTTGGAGGTCCTAAAGTTTATTATCTCGCTTTTTACTCTCCGCAAATCCATTCTGAGAGCTTGCCCTCCGTGTAATCTTTCTCCTATCTTTCTACTTCCATTTTAGTTACAGGCAAAGCAAAAAATTCTCTGAATTATATAGGTACGTTCTGAAATTTCATTAGATTGTATCAGTGCATATGCAGAGCTTTTAAGGACCTATTAATAGTTATTTAAATAAATAATAATTTGTTTAACATTAAGAGTTGATTTTTATTGAAAGTATGGAAACAGAAGAATTTTATGAGCATTTTTCGAGAGCGCATTGCGCTGGGCCTTAGAGGGCCAGCATATGCATTCATGTAGTTTACAGGGTCCATGCATCATTGTGCTAAACGCAGAGATATGCATAGAAAGGTTTGGGTCAAACGCAAAAACACGGAAGGAACATGCTGGGTTCCGGGTTCACGCGCGTATCCCCTCTATGTGCGTATGCCCCAAAGCAGCAGCATCGGATAGTCCCGAGAAGAAGCTCAAGTTAGCAACACCACTCACCCCTGCGAGACACCTGTCTCTGTTCGAGGGATCGCGAAAACAAAGAAGATCAGTTATTCTCAGACCGTGCCTTCATTTGTGAAATCACGAGGTGATTGTAATTAACGGATTGGTAAACCCCTTCTGCATCATTTGGCAATGAAATTATCCTTCAAACTGCATTGGAATTGAAAAGATTCAGATATTAATCGCGCAACGTTTCTTGACCGATGACCTTGCTTCCCCCTCTCTGGCACAATAAACAGTTAACGGCAAAAGCTCGCAGCGAGCACTGATGACAACATTCCAAACACATCTCTACTGGCGCGAAATAGAAACTATTTTCTCTTGAAGCCGAGAACTTCTGTCTCCAAAAAAATTCAAAGAAATGACCGAAGCAGATGAAAATCCATCATACGAGATACCTCGAACTCCTGAGAAAGTTAGAACGCAAATTATTGAGAAAGTTGCGAAGACATGATTGATTCTCCAGGCATTGGCACTGCTTCATAAAATCTAGTGGCCGATTTCGTAACTAATACCCCCACTCCACCCGCATTTCTTCAATCCATCGGTCAAGAAAAGTTGCGCGAGTAATACCACATTCCGGTATACAAGTACCTGAGATTCAAATGCACAAGAATTGCGATAAATTAACGCTCTGTGATTCGGGCGAGTCACCTTCCGATCTCCGGGTCTTGGGCATCCAAAGGAGATTATCTCGGCCCAAGAGACACCACGGGAGTCGAGAGCGTACACTTCCTCGGCCAGAATCAGTCGCTACGTGGCTGTCAGGAAGTCCTAGTCGCAGGTACCAAAGTTTCGGCGACTATCCTGCGACCTTCCTCAGGGCGAAATGGGATTTCCCTCAGGGCTTTTCGCCCTAATGAAGGTCGCAGAATGGCGGCCGAAACGTTGACACCAGTGCGGAGGACGCGGGTTCTCCCGGACTGCCAAGCAGCTACTGACTCCGGCCGCGGAAGCCTACGATCTCATTTGACCAACCTATACGGGGAGGAAACATTTGAACTCAAAAGCACTTCGCCCTGAGGAAGGTCGCAGAATGGCACCTGTGCCTAGGACACGGCGTCTCCCGGTCTTCCAAGTTGCTACCCCGGGCGTTCCGCAGCCCCGCCCCCTCTCAACGACTCCTCGCCTGCTCGACCTTGGCCCCCCACCCGCGCGCCGGCGTCGCATTATCAATCCTTCCCCCTCCCCTGCGCCCCGGCTCATTTCCTAATTATTCTTTTTCTGTCTCGGGGCGAAAATCTTCCGCCCCCCCCTGTTTTCTCAGCGAGCGCTGAAATGAGTGATTAGATTAATGGCTGGCAACTCGGCGAGTGAGCCGGCTAATCAGGGGAGCACGCCGAGCGGCCTGTTGAACCAATTATGCTTGTCATTGATACACGAGGGTTCATGCCTTGGTTACACAGGCAAAAAGCGACCGCGCGGCCTTCATTAGCATGTCGCAGGCGCTCCATCATCGCTTCCGCGGCGACGCCGGGAGGGGGAGGGGAGGGGAAGGGAGGGGACGCCCACGCGGTTCCTAGCTACGCGGGCGCAGCTGGGGGCGTGCGCGGAATTGAATCGATTCTTAACAGAGTACACACAATTAGTCAAACATGAGCAACTTTTCGCCCGTGGCAACGCGAGCAATTCATTACGAGACTTCTCATGATTTCAGAGAGTTGATAGCCGAGTAACTGAAACTTTATGCACCATCATTTTTACGTTGAATATTAGTGCAATTTGTATACAAGGTGAGTCACGTCACTTTAGCACCTCCTGCAACTTTTGAATGGTTGTAGTTATTTCAGTGCAGTTTTCGCAGAAGTGCACGAGGGAATGAGCGAATATTGTAACGCCCTGAGCGTGCATTAACAGGGAAAGCGCTGCTTGACCTTGGGTGGCGGTCTGTTACATTCAAAATAGCGGTTTAACACGAGTCGCAAAAAATCAAAATTAATCAAAAAAATGGTTATCTAACATATGACAGTATGTATATCATTGGATTTGTCTTTTCCGCTAGTCATGATAGACTAAAATATATGTATAGTTCCATTTGAAAATAAAACAAAGTTACCTAAATATCTCGTAAAATACAAGTGATTAAATGAAAATATAAGTAAGAACTAGCCACATTCCTTCATGATCTGCCGTGAAAGCTGTATTGCAATAACTTGAACCGTTAAAAATGATACAAGGTGCTAAAATGACCCACACTGTACGAATGATACGTATAATACAAAACGAATGCAATTAGGATAGTTGCAAGTTGATACTCACAAAGACTTGAGTTCGAATGAATGAGTTAAGTAAGTATTGATTCTAGAAGCGTCAAATACATCCATGTATCGCCCCAGCTGGGATAGGCTTTACCTTCATTCTAAATAGAAGAATTTCCTGAGAAAAGCAGGCATTGTAAATACTTAATGATTGTCTGTAAACAATATAATAAAATTGACAATGAAAACAATTTCGTTTTTGGATTCTATAAAATTATGTTCTTAAGTATAGAATTTTCTGGGATAAAATGAGAGCGTATGTGAAAAAGAAGAGGAAGTTTTTGCCGGAGTCATTAAACAGTATTAACCCATGTAAGTCTTTATATCACTTTTTGGATTATTGTTTGCTTTTACACAGAAACGACAGTTGTACGGCATTGGCACTAGGTGCAAGGCCAGCGGCGATTTGACTGTCAACTCTCTATGCCCCTAATTACGATTGCGCTTTTTGAATTAAATTACACGAGTGAAAAAAATTCTCATTTTTTAGGTGAAATACGGATGTAACTAAACAATTTTGTGAGTAATAATCCAAAAAGTACTCTAAAAAGGCAAGTGCTTATTCGCTTAACTTGTTTCTCGATAACAAGCTCTGTGCGGTGTGAATGTTAGATAGATAGATAGATTTATTTAAACTGCAAATGGGTATAACCCGGTGGCAGCTAATTACAAAAATATAAAAATACACAGTCATTAAATAATAAATTACATTAAGAGAGAAAATAAAAAGAAAGAAAAAAAGAAAGAGAGAGAAGAAAAAAAAACAAACAAACAAACTTCTATACTCTAACTCCGCACTGAATGTTTATACAATCCGGATCACACTGCACTTCACTGCACTTCACTTCACTAAGACCTGAAAACATTTGCTTCTTCATTTCTCTGCTATACACTGCACGACACCTCACTTCACAATAGAACACTTATGCATCGCTATATAACTCACTATTCTCCCTCATTTACTTAATAATACCCTAAATTAATTTCCTAAACTGTTGAACACTTTGAGGAAAGGGTTCAAAGGTTTTTGCAGGCAATCTATTCCATTCCGTAATCGTTCGATTTGTAAAAGAAAATTTCCCGACATTCGTTCTCTGCTGTCTTAAATTTATTTTGTGCCTGTGATCCACTCTACTGATGTATGTAGGAATACATAGCCGCCGATTAATTTCTTTCCAAGCTGGATGACCATTATAAGCTTTATACAAGGCGCAGAGTCTTGCTACTGATCGCCTGTTTTTGAGTGAATCCCACCCTGCCGTTTTCTTGTCCCTGAAAGTAAATTTAGCTGCCCTATGCTGAATCCTTTCCAAGTGTTTACACTGCATAATTTTGTGCGGATCCCAACAAATTGTTCCATATTCCATTATCGGACGAACAAGTGATAAATAAGCAATTTCCCTCGCGTTTGCGGTACTCTTTTTTAGGATGCGCATTACAAAGTGAAGAGATCTCCAGGCTTTTCCTACAACAAAATCTACGTGTTTTTTCCAACTTAATTTACTATCGAAATGAATTCCTAGGTACTTGCACGAGGAAACTCTCGGAATAATGTCATTATTTAAACGATAATTTGTTTCACTGTAATTACGACCTCTGCCAAAAGTGATGGATTTACTTTTAGAGCTATTTATGGACATTCCATTATTTTCCGCCCAGTAATATAACGCCTCAAGATCACGTTGCAGAATTTCTTCATCTCTTTCCGAATTAATACTACGATATATTATGCAATCGTCTGCCAATAGCCGAACATTTGAGGTTAATTGCGCCGGCAGATCATTGACGAAGGCTAGAAATAGAAGGGGTCCAATGACACTCCCCTGCGGTATTCCTGACGTAACGCTTGCCCCGGAAGATAACTCTTGCCCAATTCGGACTTTCTGTTTTCTATCTCGCAGAAATTCGCTAATCCACGCCTGATCCTGGGATCTATGCCTGAATTCATTAATTTCTGTACAAGCCGATCGTGTGGAACGACATCAAACGCTTTGGCAAAATCTATAACTACTGCGTCTACTCTCCCGCCCGCGTCAATTTCATCCGCTAGATCCTGAAATAGCGTGACTACCTGACTTTCGCATGAGTAACCACTCCTGAACCCGTGTTGCCCATCGTAGAGCCATTTTTTAATTTCCCATTCTTTCTTAATGTAACTTCCAACTAGATGCTCCATAAGCTTGCAGACCACTGACGTAAGACTTACCGGCCTATAATTGCATAATTTGGTTTTGTCACCACTTTTAAAAATTGGTACGACAAAAGCTAATTTCCAATCTTCAGGTACTTTTGAATTATTCAAAGACACGTGAAAAATTCTAATTAGGTACGGTAATATTGCCTTTCCTCCTAGTTTAATTAAATCCGTAGAAATGTCGTCTGGACCCCTTGACTTACCATTTTTCATAGACTTTACTTTATTCCATAGAGCGTTTACTTCAATATTAAACTGATTCGCAACCGAAGACACTCGAATAAATGGATGGTCCGTACTATTTTTGAAAACTGAACTGAAATACTTATTAAATGCATCCGCTTTTGTCCGATTGTCAGTAATTAGCGTGTTTCCATTTTCGCGAATAACTGGGATGTCCTCTTTATTTCCTTTCCTTCCTTCTACATCAGAGTACACGAAACTGGAACATCACAGGTTTTGCGAGAAATATCTGGTACAGAAATTGATAAATAACATTGTCTGTACTTCGAACTGTGAAGCCAAAAAAAAAAAAATGCTTGACCTTTCTATTATGATTCGCTATACATTTTTCCTGGTCGGTTTCTGTTCATCGAATCAGTCAGTATATTTAATGATCATGCTTAATTTGATAAAAACGACCGAATTGAATTAATAAGAATTTTGTACAACACTTTCATTCTCTACTTGGGAACATTCCGTATTCCATAATTGGTCGAAATTTAACCTGTACAATCAGAATATTTGGACTCTGCACAAACCGCATTGATCTTGACGGACATTGTGCCACAAACATGGACAGAATTAGATTGTAGTTATTTAGTTATTAATGCCTTATTTTACGAGGCGAGATTCGGGCCCTCAGGTCCGCTCTTCCGTCTGACCACCGAAATATCGTTACGCTCCTCTCACCACTAGCAGAGAAGGAAGGTATTACTCGGGCGATGAAACAGGCGATGTAGAATTTAGCGCAAAGGCTTCTTTCATAGGATTGGGAATCTTTCACATCTATAACACGGGACAGCCGGTTTTACTGCCCCTCCGAAGGAAGGCGTACGAAGGATTTCTTTGCCCTTAAAAATGCACTGCTTCGATCGGGTTTGAACCCGTAATTTTGGGTGCAACATCCCGATATGGTTACAGTTATACTTCCGAAACCTCTATCGTACCATAAATTGTACTACCGTATCTAAAATAATCGGTCTGCATCTCCTAGACGCGCGACCTATGACTGTATTCCGCAACCTGTTTCGCTCCCCGCTTTCGCTGTCCCCGCCCCTTGCGACGGCCCTGCCCCGCCCCCGCTGTCGCCGGCCCCGCGGCCACCGGCGCCACCTAGGCAGCCGCCGCGGACCGCTAATTGCATCAGCGCCCGCTGCAACGGATCCCGCGAGCGCGCAAGGCGGAGCGTGGGCGGGGAGGGGAGGAGAGGGGAGCGGTGGGCGCGGGAGAGGTGGGGCGGAGGCGCGGTGCCTGAATCGCGGCAATCAGCGCGCGCGGCCACCGCGGCCACTAACGAGCCGCATTCAGGCGCCGAACGCCCGCCCCGCCCTCCACCCCCTCCCTCCCCCTCCTCCACCCGGCCACGCCCACGCCCTCACCCACGCGCACGCACCCCACCGCAGCCGGCACGCAGCTTACACAATACTTACTCCAGTATTGCCTCTTTTTTGGGAGGGAGCATTGATAATTCCGAGCGCGTCAACTGCTCAGGTCATTGGTTCCGTAAGAGTAGTGTATGTTTTTCTTCGGGAGGTGGCAATGATCTTCCCACGCTAGATGATGAGATCCGCCACCGACCTATCATCCGGTAGCTGGGGTTCCTAAAGATGGGAAAAAACTATGAGCTCCCGACCGGTCTCTCGAATAGGTGGCAATGTAGTGCATGTTAGTGTTAGTGTGTAAGTAAAAGATGAGGATAGGGCAAGAAAGAGGAAGTAGAGATCGCGCACGGTCCGTGACCCGTTTGTTAGGGTACTGCTCCGGCATTCATCTGGTGTTGACCGGAGAAACCACGGAAAACTACCGATCAGAGCTTCCGGCCGCTAGAATTCTCGCCCAGACTGCGACTGAATTCGACCTAGGTGACTAGTGTCGCAAATCGTGCCACTGTCGGAACTGGAACCTAGGACCTCCCGGTCAGAGGCACTGCAGTGACGTCAGTAGGTGTCCTGAGCCATCTCTCCCTGAGTCCTGTTCGTTACATTTCCACATCCACACGCGCCTCCTCGCGGTCAGGTCTCCGGCGGGGAGCCTTAACCTTGGCGCCCTCTTAATTAGCCATCAATGGCGCATTGTGCGGCCGGGTGTCGCGCGTGCGACCTGCCGCGTGCGGGGCGAGGAGGGGGCGGGGTGGGGGCGCGGAGGGGGCGAGGGCGCGAGGCCGCCTCCGGAAGCGCCCCGTCCCGCCCCGCACCACTCCGCTCCGCGCCCCGTCCCGCCCCGCTCCGCGCACTTCTTTCCCTTGATTAACCCCGGGGTAATCAAGCGCGCAGACGCGCTGATTGGTGCTCTGTTCGAGACAGAGGCCGACTGGAGATCGAATCACGTCTGTCATTTGAAATTTAAGACTCATTTCGGGTGGCGCTCCCTCGTTGCGCGGCGCGCTTTGCGGGCGACAGCTCCTCCGGCCGCTGCGAGGGAGGGGCCGGCCGCGCCCCGCCCACGCCCTATACCGCCCGCCCCCACCCATCCAGCCCGTACACCACGCCCTCCTCGCCCAGCCCTCCCCGTCCAGCCCGCCCTGCCCTGCCCGCCGCGCCCTCCCCGTCCTGCCCCGCGCGCCCCGCCCGCCCCGCCCGCCCAGCCCGCCCCACCCGCCCCGCCCGCCCCGCCCTCCACGCCTGCCACGTCCACGTGCGTCGTTACGAAACGACCACTTTCGATACCTCGCCCGCGTCCCCGATCCTGAACATTCCATCCCCAGCTTATCCTTCCCTGTGAGCATCGCTCCGTAGTTACTACACTCGATGCACCCGGACGCGCCCCAGTCCATCCCCGCCCCGACTTGTCCTTCCCTGCCTTGTCCTTAACCAGCTTGTCCCTTTCCACCTTGTCTCTTTCCGTCTTGTCCCGCCTTGCCTTGTCCCGCCCTGCCTTGTCCCGCCCCACCGTGTCCCGCCCCGCCTTGCCGCGCCTTGCCCTCGTGAACAGCCCCGATGTTAGCAATGCACCCGTCCCATCTGACCCGCCCCCGTTCGCCGCCCCGGAGCGCGAGCATTCGATGCACCCGTCTGCGCCCCCTCCCCCAACCTCCCCCCACCACACCCCCGCGGCTCCGCTTTGTCCGCGGCCCCCCTCCCTCGCAGCGCTGATTTTGGGCGGACGCGCCCCCCTCCCCCGGGCGCGCTCCCCTGCGGCTGCACTCGCCGTCATTAGAATGATCACACATGGAGATTGGGGAACAGTAACCTCGTCACGCGTGCCCGCCGCCCCGCGCCGCCCTCCCGCGGCAGCGCCCCTCGTGTGTGCGCAGCGCCTCTGCCGGGCGCAGCGAGGGCACGCACGGCGCACCCCCCCCCCCCTCCGGGGTGGCGAGGCCTTTGCTCAGACGCCGCTCCCGTCGCCGCGCACCTTGGTCGAAGCCGAAGGGAACCACAGGTCTACGAAGAAATTAATTCGTGGCATACGCTTCTTAATGGACGTTTCTTACTGTGCACCTGTTGTGGATTCATTCGTTTGATTTTGATTTTTTGTTAATTTAATTTTTTATGAGACCGGTCACCTCATTCCTTTACAATAATGTTAGTCTTCTTTTTACTCTCTTGAAAGTAGTTCTGCCGTATTACGTTCTTTCTGATTAAGTCTATGTAGCAGACACCTTGGTATTACAGTAATAAACCACGGAAACTTCATACGAATATTTGCCGAAGGTTTTCTGCGTTTCAAAGGAACTAACATATGCCAGAAAATTAAAATGCTATCCAGTACATACTGTAAATATCATATTACAACGTGTTTGTACTATTCCTCATAGCCACTTCAGTTACTAGGTGATTATTCCAAAGTGAAGAACGTAGTCAATGAACTAACGAGAATTTTGCTAAAGTAAGTGAATTTGATTGATTGTTGTTTCCGGGCAAGTCGACTGCAGTGAGCATTATCCCTGTTAGTGCGGTGCATGTTTTTATCGCGGGAGATGGCAGTGTTCCTCCTCCGCTGGGTGGTGAGACATACAAGCAGGGCGTTGCCTCAGCCCGGACAAGCGCTTACCTCCCGACTGGTCTCCTGGCATGTGTGGTAGGAAAACTACCGATCAGAGCAGCTGGCCGTTAGAATTCTCCTCTAGACAGCAAGTGAATTTGACCTAGCTAACTCGCAAAACCCATTCTAACTTGAGCCCTGACCGGGAAGTCAGAATCACTACAGAGGCGGGACAATGCTAGTGCTCAGCTAAACTCATAGGGTTTCAGTAAATGCATTTTACGGTACTTTGTGTAGATCAACTTTAATAGTATCTTTGCGTTTTCAGATACGATGAAAATAATCTTACCTGAAGTACGTACCAGGACGTATTTGCAAATTGAAACAGTAAAATAGTACAATGCAGCCATATTATGTAGTATTTTTTGTACAGGCAATTGGATCGTTGATGTCTGTGAAATAATTAGTCAGTTGATACAATTGCAGTTGTAAGAAATTGCATCAAGAAGGTGCAGCTTGACCAAGAAAAATAATGCAGCGTAAGTGTGGTTGGTTCCCGCTGTCAGGAATGGCAATTGGACGGGGAGCGCGGGCCAAGTGCCCGTGCGCTGTCGAGCCAGCGGGACCCGTGGGGCGAGCGCCCTTCTATCGATCGCCAGCCGCCCCCGCCGCCCCCGCCGCCCCCGCCGCCCCCGCCGCCCCCGCCGCCCCCGCCGCCCCCGCCGCCCCCGCCGCCCCCGCCGCCCCCGCCGCCCCCGCCGCCCCCGCCGCCCCCGCCGCCCCCGCCGCCCCCGCCGCCCCCGCCGCCCCCGCCGCCCCCGCCGCCCCCGCCGCCCCCGCCGCCCCCGCCGCCCCCGCCGCCCCCGCCGCCCCCGCCGCCCCCGCCGCCCCCGCCGCCCCCGCCGCCCCCGCCGCCCCCGCCGCCCCCGCCGCCCCCGCCGCCCCCGCCGCCCCCGCCGCCCCCGCCGCCCCCGCCGCCCCCGCCGCCCCCGCCGCCCCCGCCGCCCCCGCCGCCCCCGCCGCCCCTCCATCCCACCCCAACCCCATAAAGCAATGGTAGTCTCCCACTCCATCTCCTAGAGAAGGTTCAATTTGGAATTCCTGCTTGTTTTACGCTCCCTTGACTTAAGTATTAGTACGAAAAATAGTAATAACGGTGTATTTTATCATGAAGCTTTTTTATCTCGGAAAACGAGAAATGCATCATTTCATTTTATCTTTAAAATATGGCGTAGCAAAATTATTTGTAATATGACATCCGTGTATTTTGTAAGCTCATCTCGCAAGATATGTATTTGTTTAGAATTAAACATTATTTAAAAAATAAGTTATGTGATCACGCTATTGTTTTCCTTTCATAGATTAATCTCTTCCTACACTTAGTCGTATTCAAGTGAATTTGTTTCAATAGGGGAACCCCCTCTGTAACATTCTTTCTCCTCAGAGCGTTAATTATGCAAGTCACTGTAACGGTTTCTTAACATTTTCCCCGAAAAACACTACAAATTCCCAGAATATTATTCGATTAAATATTTGTCACAACGATAGTCTACATTTCGTTACTGCTGGTGAGGTGTGGTTGGGTTAGTAAATAGCTTTTGAAAAGGTAATGCTATGCACAAAAATAGTAATAATCTCGACTAACTGACGGCAAATCTGCTGATGTCATTAAAGTTATTAAATGATGCTATTTTTTCTTAACGATAATGTTGGAATCTCACAGCGCATTAGTACAGATATATCTACTCTGAAGCCATTACGTTTCGTCGCAATTCATGTCTTCTATAGATCATGCATTAATAGGAGGAAATCTGAAAATCAGGGAAGAATTTGTTAGTGTCATCCAGAAAAACATTAAACAATTTGATCATATTTTAATTCATTTCTTTGTAAAAATTATTGAACATTTAAGAACACATTTACATTTCAAATTCGATATTGAAAATTTCATTAAATTAAAAAGTTTATTTTCAGTTTAAAACAGTGAATTGTTTCGCAAAAAATTAAGGATGTTCAAATTTGTAATTTAATTTTTTTTAATGAAACCACATACTTTTATATTTTCTCTGTATTTAATTCCAGTAAGTAGAACATCATTAGTCATCTCGTCTAAAAAATAAAAACTCGTCTAAAAACAAAAATCTCAAATAATATGCCGGTCCTGATTTTAGATTCTAATTTATTAATCTATCAGTTACTAAAGTTGTTACAATAATAATAATAATAATTATTATTATTATTATTATTATTATTATTTGATATTTATTGAATTGAATTTATTTGTGAACATTATTAACCGATGAAATACTATTAAATTATAAAATGCTCTTAAATTTTGCAATAGAATTCTGTAATTTATCTTCAGCTATTAAAAAGCTACTTTTGTCTCATTTCCTTCTTTCCCAGAAGCAATATATTTCTTATTATTATTCTCGAAAAATCACGTAGGGTAATACTGAAGACAACATTGGCAATCGCACTTTCCAAGATGTCCGTGAGACATCTCTGCTTCAATTCCTAGCACCTTCTCCCCCGCCCGGCCTCATCTCCCCCCTCCCCTCCGCCCCCGTCCTCCTCCACACGTCCTATCCCCTCCCCCTGCAGCCATCACTGTCGTCAATCCCCCTCTCCGTCTCCACGATGCTGCACCGCCATCCCCACCGCCCCGCCCTCCCGACTGTTCCCGGCGCAACGGCGGCGCCTCCGCCGCCCGCCAACGCCCACCGCCCCGCCGCCTCCGCCGCCCGCAGCGCGCGGCGGAGTTGCGGCGAGACCCCCCTCCACCCCCCCGGCGCGCTATCGCGCTCCCCGCCCCTGCGGCTGCGGGCGGGGGCGGCCGCGATAAGCGCTATCTCCGCTCTAATTGAAAGCTAATTGGCCAAAGTCCGCCCATTAGCCCGGTGACTTACGGGTGCTGCGCCGTGGTGCAGGGCGGGGCGAACGCGACGTGGTGCCGGACGGGTGAGGGGGGGGGAGGGGAGGGGGGGCCGCCGGCGCAGGTGGGCGGAGGGTGTGCCCCTGGGGAGGCGCTGGCTGCCGCCGGGGGCTGCACGCGACTGCAGCGCGCGCCGGACGGCGCAGGGCGAGGCATTAGCGATGCCACGTTCTCCATGTTTTCGGAACATCCATGTTTTTATAAAATGAAAGTTTGGGGGGTGCACAACATAAGAGAGAGAAGAGCCCTTTTGTACTTCATAGCGGACAGCACTATAGATCTTCTACGCATGCGCACATTCAAGGGACGCGAAACTTGAACTGCGCATCGCTGAAGATCGCTAGTACTCTCCGCTGTGAAGTGCAAAAACTCCACCAATCTTTGTACCAATCTTTGCAGAGAGAACTATCCATCTTCTGCGCATGCGCAGATGCACTAAAGGGATGCGAAACTTGAACTGTGCATGAGGAGAACATCGATAGTACTCTCTGCCAGTGGCGTAGCGTCAGGGGACGCTGAGATGCTGAGCATCCCCGTATATAAGAACCTTTAATACTGTATTGATAATCTTAGAAGTGGTCTGTTGAGCGAAACACGTTTTGTATTAATTTAAAATTGATTTCCTATGATTGAATTCGGCGGGCTGTTGAAGCTGGCCTCTGATTGGTTGGAAGCTAAAATACTTCAGCGTCTGCCGCCAGATTGCGACGAGCAATGACGCATGCGCAGATGGCGAGGTCCCCCTCTCCCCTCTTCACCCCTGGCCCAGAGAAACCCGACTGCTTTACGCTAGCGTCTACTGCGGAAAGAAGCTCGTTTGTGCACGAGAGCGCAGCACACTTCAGGCGTTCAGTAAATTATCTTTCTCTCTCTCACTCGGGAGTCCCCGCTTGGTCATGGGTACAAACTGTAGAAATTGTGCCTGACTACTATTTCTTAATTAATATCCAAGAAATTGTATTATCTCTTAAATAGATTACATATTATTTAAGTCTGCAATGTATAAATTAACAAATGGTCTTATTGCCATTCGCGTATAAGAATTAAAGCTGAGCCATTGTATAATTTGCTTTCAAGACATCGGCAGCCCTGGCTGCTGTGAGGATTTTGTGGGAAGCGCCTACACCGTCGTAAGCAATCGAGATCGTGGAAGTAGTCCCAGTGTATCTGCCTTGTGTTGCGTTCGCCTGTTAGGCGAAGTAGTTGATAGTGACATTTTGTGTGTTATTGTTGAGCATCCCCAAACGTGTGAGTCACGCTACGCCACTGCTCTCTGCTAAGGCTGGCACCAACTCTCTCTGGTAGTCCTCCTGGAAACATTTGTGAGGTATACGAAAGTGGACATTTTTGCTGGAAGGGGTTTAACCCTAGAATACTAACCATGAGTAAATTTTACTCACACAGTTACTTTTTTGTTTCGTACTCCCGAATCCCTGTACATCGTGAACCCAGCCGCTAGCAGTGTGACCTTGAGTCAGTTTGCAATACCCCTATTTGAGGTAAACTTTCCCGAGTCCCGTTTGTGCCATTTCTGGAGTGATTTTCCGTGTGACAGTGAGTAAATTTTACTCATCGTTAGTATTGCGGGGTGTTTGACGTGAGTAAAACTTACTCATCGTTAGGATTGGAAGGTGTTTGGCGAGTGTAAGAATTACATGTAAGTCAATAATTATTTGAATTGGAATTTTCAGTTTTTAAGTAATATTCATCTTAAAATATCTGATAATATTTCTTATGATTTTAGTGTAAACAATATGTCCGATAAAAACGTATTGAACGGTGGATTCTGGAAGTAGATGAAGTGGACGGTAGTGAAGAAGAGGACATTATTGATAGATTGAACGACAGTGATTCCGATCCAAATTTTTGTCCTAGTGACGATGAACCTGGGCAGACAGATCAACAAATAGAAGAATACCGCGAGTTGAAAGAGAGACACCCTGAATTTTTAGAATAAGAGAAAGAAGCGGGGTTTTTTAAAAGGCCTGTTTTTGGTGAACATGAAAACAAATTGTACCCTAGTACCCTATTTTTTCTTAAGATGAATTGTCTTACTTTGATTTGTTTTGTTTATTCCCAGTTTCTACATTTCCAACTTTATTACAAGAAGTACAAAATTACGTGTTGTCGGAAAAATAAAAACTTCATAAAATGATCTTTGAATTTTAATTCTCATCATATATTATGCTATAATCCCTTCCAAATAAACACTGAAGCTTATATTCTAAAAGGGAAATCACCAAAACTTTTCATTAAATTTTAAACGTGTTATTAATAAGTGTGAGTAAATTTTACTCATGGTTAGTATGCACGGATGTAGAATATGGTTAGTGTTCTAGGGTTAAATGAGGGACATAAAGGTGACAACAGCCAGGGGACGACTATGCGCTATTATTTGGACTATTTGAGAATCGCAACGCATGAATAGAAACCTACGAACATTTTAATATCACAAAAACTGTAACTTTGTGGATCACCATTTTTACTTTCGAAACCTTCGAACCATCGAAGTATTTAAACCTATTTTTTTAAGTCGGTGTTTTTGTAACATCGATGTTTTGTGTTCGGTATTTTTACATCGCTAATATTTTTTTTGAATGAAGAAAGTATTACTGTAACAAAATTCTACAATATTCTATTTTCAAATATTAATAAAATGTATATTCTTCAGACCAAAGTGACCAAGCGTAAAAAATAAATAAGATCGAGTTTTTCGTCAATAGAATATCTTTATTGTTTTTGAGAATGAAAATATGTCATGTACGTATTTATGTCTAGTAAACACAAAGTAAAAAAAATCTTAATTTTCTTGAATTCACTATTTTCTCGTGCTTTAGCTTTTACAATAATTAATAGAAATTTGAGGGTGTAAACAAAAAATGAAAGGAATCCAGTCCAATCAAATAAAATAATGAATATTTATTCGTTCTAAGGCCAAAAATAATGGTACTCCTGGGAGAAAGAATTGAAATGCAGTTAATTTTGGTTCGACGGCAAATGTTATCAGAGGCAATAAATAATTAATTTACCTGTGAGCGTTGAACACATAGTATCATCCTAACTGGCTTTCTTCAAAGATTTTGCTGAACAAAAACTTCCAGTCATGATGCTGCCCACTGACAGCGTACGGATTCCTTTTTCATCTCCAGAACGTCTGATGCGGAACTCTCTCTGAAGACCACTCGCCATCAATCTAAGTGTCTCCAAGATTCTTTGCCTCTCCACTCCTATCTTTGTCGTCCATGATACGACATTAACGTCGGAACCTTGTGAACGTAGTTTTTCGCTTGCAATACGACAAGAACACAGAAATGTTAACGGCGGTCCCGTCGACTTACCGGATGTCCAAAAACGCTGAAGTGTGTGGTTCTTCCTGACATTGAAAGGATTCTTCTAACGACTGTCACCATTTGCACGAGCTCTTTTTAAACATATTCGTGTTGGCGAACTTCCTGGTCCAATAGGTCGTAACAAAAAGCTACGGTAACATCATTAGAATGTGGTGAATGAAATCACTTCTCCCAGCCCATTATACCAGGTTCATTCAAAAGCTTCCCGTTCCACATTCTGCGAAGCAATATTGACAGATTCGAAGTTCCAGATATAATAGGAACAAATGTAGATCCATCGAGTCGAGATGACAGCACTGTATTCTAGCGACTTAAGTGATTTCACGTGAAATATATTAATTTGACACGTAATTGTGATCTGGAAGGTGAGTTGTAATTTGCACCGTTTTAATTAGTTTTTACCCTTAATTCCATATGCACATACTTTTTGTCTTCAATTGAATAAATATATTTATCAATTCATGAGAGTAATAATCTCCTGAGTTAATAAAACTATCGTTGATTCGGTGTATTCTCAAAATTTGATTTCTTTCAAGCTATTACCGTACGTTACTTGATGTAGTACTTTAAATTAGTATTGAGTTGCGTAGAAATAAGCTATTTTGACGTTAAAGTAATTTTTACGTAGCCAAGAACATTATTTAGAGAATTTAAAATAAACTCCAACTACCAAGGATACACATTAAAAATATAAATGTAAATATTGTATTCGTGTAACAAGAGACCGTCACTTACTCAAGATATTTCATTCCCAAAGCGTTATTGTTTTATGGCGATTGGGCTTTACCTGTGATAGTGGCATTTGAACTGGGGATTGAGGGAAGGGTCGACCACCCACGCCGCCTCGATGTCCACCTCGGCTTCCGAGAACCGCCAGCCGCCACGCCTCACGCCCTTGCTTAACATTCCGCCCGTTGACGTCCGGCCAGCTCAGCTCAGCGACCCCCTTCTCGGTTTTGCGTTGTTCCTCCGCCACCACCTTGCCCTCCTCCTCCTTCTTCTTTTCCTTCTTCTGCTTCTCCTTCTTCCTCTCCTTCCCCTCCTATTTCTCCTCCTTCTCCTTCTTCTCCTTCTTCTCTTCTCCTTTTTCGTCCTTCTTCTTTCCCTCCTTTTTCTTCTTCTCCTTCTTCTTTTCGTCCTTCTTTTCCTCATTTTTCTTCTTCTTCTTCTGCTTCTCCTTCTTCTTCTGCTACTCCTTCTTCTGCTTCTCCTTCTTTTTCTGCTTCTTCTTCTCCGTCTAGTTCTCCTTCTTCTTCTTCTCCTTCTTCTTCATCTCCTTCTTCTTCTCCTTCTTCTTTCCTTCCTTTTTCTTCTCTTTCTTTTCGTCCTTCTTTCCATCTTCCTTCTTCTCCTTCTTCTTCTTCTTCTGCTTCTTCTTTTTTCGTCCTTCTTCTTTCCCTGCTTTTTTCTTCTTTTTCTACTTCTTCTGCTTCTCCTTTTTCTTCCTCTTCTCCTTCTGCTTCTTCTTCTTCTTCTTTTTCTTCTCCTTCTTCTCCTAGTTCCTCTCCTTTTTCTTCAAAATGAGGCGGGAATGTGGAATTTTGCGGAAAGAGACAATTTTTTAACGCAAAATTGAATGGAAATCGAGCGTTGGCTTCTTTCTTCTACGTAAAGATACCTAAGTAAGGCGCACAGGCAGAACGGCAGCAAAGATACTCGCAAAGGCGGTATTAGTAAACCACATTTTTATTACATGTAACGCCGTATTGCTGTTTTACCAAACAATGTCGATGTAATTAATAACTTGAACACTCTCGTATGCCATGTTGAGATATTAAAACTTGGTAGTTCTTCTATAAAAGGCATTCTTCATCATTTGCAATAGTCGCATTTTAGGAACTACCGAGCGAAGTGGCTCAATGCGTAGCGCGCTGACTTCGCATTCAGGAGGTCCGGGTTCGATCCCCGGGCCGGCCGTCCTGACCGGGGTTTTCGTGGTTTCCCTCGGTCACTCGGCGAATGCTAGGATGGTTAAAAAAGTCCACGATCACCTTTCACCTTCCGCCATCATCCCATCCTCTCCTAATTTATTAATAATAACAATAATAATAATAATATTAATAATAATAATGTTCACATCGGGGACAAAGTTGCTCGCGTCCGTGGTCTACCACACGTGTGTCCCCTGGGTAACGCTAAATGAGCAACAGTGATTCGCCTCTACGCGCGTGACCATCGTGGGTCGCATCTCAGCGCGCCACCAAATGGCTAATTATGCCAAGGGTGGGCGTTGGCTAACAAAAAAAGCAACGACAACAACAAGCATTTTAGGAACTTGGCTCATAGAGCATCCCTGAAGAGCTCCTCCCTTCGTTCTTCCTTCCATTATTAGTTTTAAATATTTATGCGAGGTACTGTTACTTTTTCCCAATGATCGCACAGTGAGAAATAGCATATAACAGAGCCATGCACATAGCCATTGGCATTTACCCGACAGTTTTAGGCAATATCGTATGCACAGATGTTCAGCAGGTACTACATGAAACTCTCGTTGTGGCGTCAGAACGTCACCTGCCGAACATCTGTGCATAAGGAGTTCCCTAAAAATCAGGGGGAAATGTCACAAGAGTAACTCCCTTGTATGCATGTTACCACTACACGTCCATTGACAAAATGTAGTTGTTTGTGACCCCTACTACATGCCATATTGAGACGCCTGAATATGGTATTATGTAATTTGCAATACATAATTCGGAAGACGATCGTCAATACAATACGCGAAATTCGAATCCGCGTTCCGCAAATGCTAGGATTCTGTATAAAATGACGCAGTGGCTTAAACAAAAGGGGAGGGGCTAGAGGAATCTGCCTTACGCCTTGGATCTAGAGAAAATGCAAACTCACCTTAACATTACAAATTATTAAGATATTTAATTTACTATCATTTTTTAATATGTTTATTTCGGAGATCATAAATAATTATCGTAAATGAAACTTTGTCATTAACGTTTTATCTTCCCTGAGCCCCGTTAGGCAGTTGCACCCCATCCGTGACTGCAATAATTTAGCGGATCGAGATTGAACTGAACGTCGAATTCAAATCTGCAAACCAGTTTTTATTTCTCAGTGCTCATGTTGTGTTCATGTTCATGTTATATTCTTCAATGTCAGTTTTTCACAATGAAAAATTGGAAAAGCAGACCAGGAAACGAAATTAAATCATACGGGAGCATTAATACCACAGCAATTGTAGGTCATTTTACAATTTCATATGCATCAAATCAAAACGGTTGTTATAAAAGATTATCCGGGAATGATGATCATGAAGAATAAATCTAAATGTCAAGCTGTTTTAATTTTGCTTCTCGCTTGTTTGGTTTTGTTTTACCCGTCGCACTCAGTCTCTGTCCCATTCACATCTGAGACAACGTTTATAAGGAGAAACTCGTCAATATCGATAAATGCCGCTGGTCGGCAACTTCGTGAACGTCTTCGTCCAAACACCCACGCTTATCCACGAAGGCATTTATATGCTAGGATACCAGGCCATCGAACCGGGAATAGCAACACGGAAACTTATAAATTACGAGATGCTAATTTCTTCCCGGGTATTACCAAAGAGGATCTGATGCCACGCAGGGTACAGCCAGTAGGACAAGTTTTTCAATTTGCGCACAGAATTATACAAAAGTTCACTATGAACATGTTTCTAATGCGCTCATTGGAGCAATTGTCAGAGTGTATATTGATAGTCCGAGGAACATTGAGTGTTTCCCAGTGTATACTTCAACTGGATGAGCTAATCTGAACCTCCGGTGACGCTACATCTCTGGATGCATTTGTACGCTCTACAATCGAGCAAACGAACAGCAGGAATAAACAAATGGAAACATTGACACTAGAACGACTAATGTTGGGACATTGCCATACAGGATTTGGTATCGTGGCGTTAACACATTGTCACCCCACTCACAATCAGTAAGTGTGTATGTATTTGGGATTTTTTTAGTCGATTGTCCGAATTTGCCGGCTAGCTATTGGTGTCCCCCATGACGGGTTTAATTTCCTCGCTTGGGGGTAACAGAGTATGTGACGAGCATGAGGTATTCCCTTCACCGTAACTAGGAAACCCCGCCCTTCTAATCTTTTCTTCGTCATACAGCTAACACACTGAGACGATTTTAAAGGAAAGCTACAACTCTATTTTTGCCTCGACCAGGAATCAAACTCGCGACCATACCACGGCTATCCACAAGCCATCCTTAGGCCAAAATTAGTAAGTCAAGTTTTGAAATACTTCGCGCGAGAATTAAATTATAAAAAAACAACAACTGATGAACCGTTCTCTAACATGTGATAGAGGTATTATTCTGGACCGCTGCTAAGAGCCCATATTACGGAGTCTTTGCCACCTCGAATGTTAAACACTATCGATCTTCTGCGCATGCGCAGATGCCAAAAGTGATGCGAAACGTGGACTGCGCATGAGCAGAAGATCGACAGTGCTCACCGTTCGAGGTGACAAAAACTCCGTAATACCAGACCAATGTCGGAGCAATACCCCAACAAACGGCTCAGGGACTGCGCGCGATCTTTCCTTCCTCTTCCTTGTATCCTCACTCGCAGAACGCAGAACCATGCACCGCATGCGCAGAAGGTCGATAGTGCTTAACGTTCGAGGTGGCAGAAACTCTCTACTGATTGCCGAAGCAACACTACCGACTACTTGCAGTGGGCGTGCTGCGAGGTGTGGGGCGGGGTGGGGGGCCCGGATGCGTGGGGCGGGGGGGGGCGGAAGGGCCGTGTCCACGCGGCGTGGGCGTGGGAACGCGCCGTGACCTCCCAGGTGGCCGCGCGCGGCCGAGCCATTTGCCCCGACGACGCGACGCGACGTGATCCGTGGCTTATGGGGCGTGAAGGCCCCGCCGAGAGGCGAGACGCGCCCCGCGCGCCCTCAAGCGCGTCGCCGCCCCGCCCCGCCCCGCCCAGCCCCGCCCCCGCTCCGGCCGCAGCCACCAGCTCCGCCCCCGCTCCGCCCCGGCCCATCCCGCCCCGACCCGCCCCACGCCACTCCCACCGCCACCGCCACCGCTCGTCGCCGTTTCTCCCCGCTCCGCCCCGCCCCATCCCCCATCTCTCCGCTCCGCTCCGGCCCCCGCCACCCTTCCCCCCGCCGCACCCCGCTCCGTCCTCTGCCTCCCACTCAGTCCTGTCCCATCCCGCCCCCGGCCACCACCACCGCCCCCGCCCCCCTCGCTCGGGCCCCTGCCTCCTGCTCCGCCCAGCTCGGCCACCACCACCCGCTCCGCCCCGTTCCATCCCGTCCCGCCCCGCCCCACACCACTCCCACTCCCACTCGCGCTCCCACCGCCACCGTTCGTCCCCGTTCCTCCCTGCTCCGTCCCGCCCCGTCCCCCATCACACGCTTCGACCCGCCCCCGTCGCACCGCTCCGTCCCCCGCCACCCTCTTCCCCATCCTTCCCTCCGCCCCACCCCGCTCGGTCCTCTGCCTCCCGCTTCTTCCCGTCCCATCCCGCCTCGGGCCACCACCACCATCCCCGCCCCACCTCATTCCGTCCCCTGCCACCCGCTGCGCCTCCCGCCCCTCCCGCCCACCCCGCCCCGCCTTGCCTCGCCTTGCCTCGTCCTGCTCCGTCCCCTCTCCGTCTCTCGCCGCCCCGGCCCTCCCTATCTCGGTCCGCCCCGCTCCTCCTCTCCCCGTCTCCCCCTCCTTCCCGTACTGCACCCCGCTCCACCCCGCTGCGCCCCGCTGCGCGCCGCTGCGGCCCGCCCCCGGGCGCTCTACCTGTGCCGGCGGCGGCGGTCGAGATCTCGGGCCCGCCAACGATCCGTGGGACACCGGACGTACTTAGCGCCTGGCAAAAACGCCCTGCACTCTATGGCCCTGCTTCTGCGATTCGATGCGTTGGGGAAATGCCGTTCTCCGTCGCTAAATCTGTCATTTATCACGAAGAAATATGCGAGACAGCGATATATGCACGTTTTGTTATTGTTTATGAATTAAATACAGCCTTTAGCACCTTTCGGGATTCAACGTCAATGGTATGTGCCCAACGTATTCCACTAAGAATATCGATCGTCAACTAATGAAATTAATTGAATAGAAGTAGTCAGGCTGAAAAACTATTCAAAAGAAAATTAATTTGAAAATAAATTTATGATGAATTATGTACTTAGTGTGAATTTCTGGGAAGAAAAAGTGTTAAAATTTGAGAGAAACGCCGTTTCCATAGAAATATGTAAAAAGTCGCGCGTTATACATGTATTCTAATTACTAATTCTAGATGATATCATTGGTGCTCATGACTACGAATAAGCTTTGGAAATATGAAAAACGTAGAAACTGCAAACAATTATGTGGTCATCGCAAAGAATGAATAGCGTATGTAATGTAATAACACTGTGTATATAAGGATATTCATCATGAATATTTAAGATAAATATGAAAATATTAGATCAAATAATCGTATATGACCTCCTTTTGGAAGACACTGGTCTATAATTGAGAGATTAGAGTAAACGAAACTGTCTTCATAAACTTGTTTGTGAGTTTTTTTTATGTATTGTGAATAATTGATATTCCCGGTCACAGTTTTGTAAATAGCTCATGGAGTGTCTTATAATCTTGATGACCTCTATCCATGCCTCGGTATTTATGGCACTTCATTTTCATAGGATTGAACTAACACTGAATTTCTTGAGTCTCTTTTTTTCTTCAGTGTGAATCAATACATACGTGTCATTTCCTAGTACTTCTCTTTTCCTTCTTATCCTTCAACAGATAATCAGGCTGCTGCTTCATGATTATTGTTTGCTTCCCGAAAAATAAGCTTTCATGCAATTTTCTTAGAACAGTTCTAATGTGCAACTAATAAATCAGATGTCTGTTCTCTTTCTTCTAAGTAATTATTTTGTTTTTGAAATATTTTAAATGAAGTGATTGCTAACTATCACTCATACATGTATTATTTTTTTCAGGTAAGTGTCATGCGAACTCTGAGACAAAGTGGATGATACCCATAAATGTGAGTAAACGTTTGTTTTTAGAAACATTTTGTGATTTGGTGTATTTGAAATATTAACAACTAGAAAGGAATGTGCACTTGTTAATTACATTCGTGTGTATAATTGAACTTTTCACATTTTCAAATTCTAAGTAATTTAATTCTTTAATGAATACATAAATAATACGAAAGTTTAGATTTATAGTGTTTTAACGATCACTAACATCCGAAAATGGCATTTTACGATTTTCACAAAAATAATTAATATTTTAAATTAACATATTTTGTCAATTTGTATTTTACGTATCTTGCCGTATCTATAATATCTATCTATAATACGTATCTATACTATCTATAATACGTAGTATAATAGTATAGATACGTAGTATATAGTAGTATAATACGTAGTATATATAGTACGTATCTATAATATTATCTGATTCTCCCTGCCGTCGTTTGTACAGGTCGTACCTGACTTTTTAAGCTCAGTTTTGGCGTAGTCTTTCTGCATTTGAAAAATCAGCGCCTCCTACAGGGCGCTACTCCTTCATTCGACTGAAAGCAAATGGAAGACCAGGAAAGTCGATCAGCCAACTCGATCCCTGCGCTTTCCACAAATTTGATTTGATTTGACTGATTTGGTCAAAAAACAGTGAAAACTCTATATGACGTTTAAGGGAGAAGATTATTTGCACACGTTTTCTTAAGTTCCTCAATTCCTTCCGAAGATTTTAACTATAAATACGATAGTTGAGAGATGAATAAAATATAAAAAAGAAATAATAATAATAAAATTTTAAAAAGAGAGAGAGATTAGCAACATTTGAAAACTAAATATTTCGTTCCCGAGTTATAGAAAACATACTTGCTACGGTAAACAAAAAGCAGATGCGATTTTTCTGCATTGCTAACAAAATACTAGTAACTCACCCTCAGCTCTACTCCTACCACTAAAAGCAAAAAGAGTGCTCAACAAAAAGTGTGCTTAGTGAAGCTACATTTACTGCCAGAAGCAAAACAAGGGGCCATCTCAGCATTTGCTCAATGGATCAGGGAAACTGGACAAAAACCTGATCGAGATGGGGGCCATTGACTCGGAAGCTGAAGTACTTCAGTGCTAGTTCGATCATCATGTTGCTGTATCGGATCTATTGGTATATTGGGCTACAAATAATACATTTTATTTGTATTATTACGCTATTATTATTATTATTATTATTATTATTATTATTATATTGTCACGTTGCTGTAACTATCAGATCTGATGTGATATTACTATTAATATATTTTGATTTGTATCATTGCACTGTTTTTATCATTATCACTATTTTGTAGATGCGTAGATGATAAGTTTTAGATAGGTTTGGACCACATTACAAAATAAGTTTTCAAAAACATTTAAGATTCTGTGGAAATTAGTGATTACAATAATTCATTCGTCAACTGTGGCAAGCAACACAAAATTAGAGACGTCAAGGAATGGCGTAATAAAGATTGTAGTTCATGGACTGAACAGTGGATATATAAGCAGGATCAGCAGGAAGAAATAACAAGAATTTCAATCTATTATTATTATTATTATTATTATTATTATTATTATTATTATTATTATTCCTCTAAATCACGACTAAAGATGTTATGAGTCGGTTGAATATAAAATCTACTCCAGGTTGCAACCAGCTACCTAAGAAGCAGATCTAAGGGCTGTCGGTGCCTCTACAATACTTTGCGCAAAATGTAAGCTATTGCAAATAAAGCAATCTCTTGAATTTCCCAGTCTTTTGAATGACCTGGGAGTTTAGGCAAGATCTTACTCAAATTTTGCGGAACAAATCCCAGAGCTCCGATAACTATCGGGACGACCTGTGCTTTTACGCCCCACATTCGGCTGATCTCGATTTCCAAACTCTTGTATTTAAGTCGATTTCCAAACTCTTGTATTTAAGTTGTTGTTGTTATTATTATTATTATTATTGTTGTTGTTGTAGTTGTTTTTGGTGCTGCATTTATGTTATTATCACCTCCGCATCATTCTTCTTAGCAAACCCTGACGAAGAAGGCAAGGGTTGCGGTCGATCAAAGAAGAAAGAGCAGCTCCTGAGTGCAGGGTGTTCGCGTGCGAGTGTTTCCGTGGCTCCCAGCCGCGAGCGCCGGAGCGCCCCCTGGGGAGCGCGGGAGGTCCGCGTGCGCGCGCGCGCTGTCTGGCGGCGGGGCCGGGGAGCGCCGGCGGGGCCTTATCTGCGCGCGGGGCCTGCCCTCCGCGCCTGATTTGATGGAGCGCCGCGAGAGCGGTTTTGTCTCAGGGCGCACAATGGGCGACGTGGGAGCGCCCGGCCCCCGCCCCCCCCCGCCCCCTCGGCCCCCGGCGCGGCGGGACGTGCTCTCCCGGCGCGGCGCTAGGGCCTTCCCCCGCCCCGCTCCGCCCCGCCCCGCCCGCGAGCCCCAGGCCTTCGCCCAACGCCCTGCCCCGCGCTGCGACCGCCCACCTGCTTGCGCTCACTTTTGATTGATTGGTGACTCCGAGCACGTCAACGGTTAAGGTCATTGGTCCTGTAAGTGTGGTGCATGTTTTACCTCGGGCGACGGCGGTGATCTGTCCCGGTGGATGGTGAGATCCGACGCAAACCTATCTGTCGGCTAGCGGGGTTTTCCCCAATCAGGTATCTCCCATCAGCGGCGCAAGCACTAAGCTCCCGACATCGCTGGTAGAATAGTGCATGTGAGCAAGTGTGGGTAAGTAAGGGGTGATGACAGGATAAGGAGAGGAAGGAAAGATCATGCGCGGTCCGTCGCCCCGTTGGTTAGGGTACTGCTCCAGCATTCGCCTGGAATTGAAGTGAGAAAGCACGTGAAATTACCGATCAGAGCAGGCGGCTGCCAGAATTCACCTTTAGACAGCGACTGAATTCGCCCTAGCTATCTACTCAGTTTCGAAAATCCTGCCACCGTCCGGACTCGAACCCTATGATCTCCCAGTCAGAGGCCCTGCAGTGACATCAGTTGATTCCACTGCAGTGCCCGAGCCCACTCTCCATTTCGTGCACCTCTACCCCCTCAACGTGAGGTCCGTCCTTCCAAGGTATAAGGTTATGTTGTTTTTCTATGACCGCTAACTTTTTAAAGTCTCGTTTAGCTCTACATGTGTTTGTTGACTTAATAACTTGCATAACTGACATTGCCGTTGAGGATACCCAATGGTCAACTCTAATGAGGTCCAATTCGGAAAACGTCTTTTAGAAAATGTAGAGAGGATATTTATTTTCTTATTTTTGTGGAATGGATTGGGTTACTGGCTAGGTTGAAAACGCAATTTCTTACCTGCATCACGTAAGAGTAAAATTGGGAGAATAGACCTATGTTATGCTGGATTATAGGTTGGAGATTGAATTCTTTATGGAGCTGTTTTTTTATGAGCCATGATGGGTTTGTAATTGACCTTAGGAATTGATTTTGAATAATTTGGATTTTATTAATGTTTGTTTTTCTTTTGTATAGTACGAGTGATGTGTCATACGGTAAATGGCTGTTTTTATTGATTATTAGTTTTATTTATTTGTTTTTGGCCTGTAAAATAACTTCCTCTAGTAAAAACCTAGAAATTACTTTTTCATCTCAATAAATGTGGAAGATAAGCCAATGTAAATGAAATCTGTGTCCACTTTATCAGTGACGGCATCACAAATCTCACGGTAATCTGTAATAATGAATAATCTGAAATAATCGAAACGCAAATATAATCAATTGACTTTCTTTGTGGTTGGATTGGTTCATACTGTTCATCACTCTTTTCGCTTTGTGTGAAGACAAACCTCTACATTTCAATTTATTGGTAATAATGAATTAGTTTATTATTAAGAATATATAGGTATATAAAGCTGACACGAATAATAGTTACGTTTCGAATATTTAATGAGATTAGAGAAAATAGGTAAATCACTTTTAAGATTCCGTCTGTAAATTTTTACTTTTATGGCATGGTACATACCTGCCCATTGACTCTGTTTATTTATTTGGTCAAAAAACAGTAAAAACTGTATATGACGTTTCGGGAAAGAGATTATCTGCACACATTTTCTTGAGGCCCAACATTTAAAAAAATCTGCGTTCGCACGTTTATATAGTGGCCCCTTCATTAGTTGAGATGTTTTCAGAGAATAGTACTTGTTGAGAGTGGAGACTTCGAAAATGTCTCGTCTACGAGATTAAAGTAAAGATATTGGCGTTCAACGATGTGGTTAGTTCGTAAACAATTATCGCGCTGCGTGTGAAGATGTAATGAAAAAAATTACATCAATTCAGTCAGCAACAATTCCTTTTTCTGGTTCTTACATTATTTTGAACATATTAATATAAAGCGTTGTAATGTTGTGCACATAATAAATGCAAGTTATTCGAATATTCGAATTTTCATGGCATTCTGACTATTGTGCTTCATTGCTTGAACTTTCTGCTCGCATTTCGACACTGCAAGACAGTCGTATCCTGTGCTGTGCCTGAGTCTTCGAAATCGCAAAGCGCGTCGAACGGGTCTTTCTTGTGGCTCATCAGATGGGAAATCCCAAGCACATTCTCGTGAAGGAAACACTATTGAAGAGTGCCCCAACCGAATCGGCCACCAAAAGTGGCTTGAATCGTGGAAATTAGATACTCCATCGTCGATTTCTCTGTACAGCTTGTTACGTTGCAAGCGCCTCTGTGGCACATATTCCAAGACTTTTCCTTTCTTACTGCTCTTCACAGCCACTTCTTTCTCCTTCTTTGCAGTCATTTTCTTCCCGTTTTAGTCCTCTTTCTCAACCGATTTAAATGGCTTAAGGCATCAGTTGATGTCACAGCAGTGCCTCTGATCGGAATTCAGCTGCTGTCTAGAGGTAAATTCTAGCGGCTAGCAGCTATGATCGCTAGTTTTCCTTTGTTTTTCCGATCAACAGGAGGCGAATGCCGGAACCCTAACAAACGAACAACGGACACCGTGCGATCTTTCCTTTATCTTCCTTTTCTCATCTTCGCCACTTACTTTCAGATGCACTACACTACCACACATGCCGGAAGGTTAGACCTTGTCTCAGCTGCGACGGTGCTGTGCGCATGTGGGAGATACCTATTTGGGGGAAAAGCAAGCTGCAAGCCGCAGACCGCTGCAAGCCGATAGGTAGGTGACGCTGGATCTCGCCATCCAACCCAGGAAAATCGCCGTCACCTTCCACGAAGAAAACACGCTCTACGCTTACGGGAATAGTAACTTCCGCTGTTGATGCTCCAGGAATGGCCAAATCAGTCAATTCCCTTTTTTATTTCTGTAATGCTTTTTCCATCTCATTCTTATTTTTCTCCTTCCCTTTCTCATCCTCCTTTCCTTTCTTGGTCTTTCTCCTACCGATCATCACATGTTTCTGCCTCTCATTTCTTCTTCCCCGTGCTTGCTTCGCCTTGCTTCGTCCCTCGCGGGCTCCGGCCCTGCCTGCGCGCCCGAGCGCTGCGGTCCGCGCGTGGGCGTCTTGCGCGGCGCGGGGTAAGACGGCGGCCGGCGCGGAATTAGCGAGGCCGGTCCCCGGGGCCGGCGATGGCATCGGCCGCGACGCAGATGCGAATTAAGATATTCTAATTGCGAGCGCGGACAGCCCGGCCCGGCCCGGCCCGCCCCGCCGCGGCGCCCGGCGCCGCCCGAGCCCTTTCCGGGCGACGTCCCTCGGGGCCGCTCCGCCGAGGAGCCCGCGCCCCGCCACACTGCGCCACGCCCCGCCACGTCCCCTGCCACGCAACGCCCCGCCCCCGCCACGCCCCCGCCACGCTCCGCCACCCCATGCACGCCCCCGCCACCCCCGCCCCGCTCCCGCCACGGCACGCCTCGCCCATCGCCGCCCCACCCGCCCCGCCCCGTGCTGCCCCACTCCTCCCCGCCCCGCCTCGTCCCGCCCCTGTCCCGCAGCGCAGGGCCAAGGCGCCTCGGGCCGGGGAGACGCCGGCGGGCGGGGGAAACCAAGCTGGCGGGCCATGTCGTTGATCCGCCGCTCCAGGACACGGACGCTTCCACAGTGGAACTGAATTATAGCAGTACATGCCGTGTGAGCCCTATAAACTGAGTTCGATCCAGAAGAAAGCAAATAATTGATTGATGATTCCGGGCGCGCCAACAGCTACGGTCATCTGTCCCGTAAGTGTAGTGCATTTTTGTTGGAGATGGCTGTGATCTTCCTGCGCTGGAAGACGAGGTCCAGAGCCTCCGTACGTCGGCTTCCGACGATTTTCCCCAACCAGGATTCTCTCGCAAGCGAGGCACCATCTCAGCCGGGACAAGGGCTAAGCTCTCGACTCGGAATGTGTGGAAGTGCAGTGCTTATTAGTGTATGTGTAAATAGGGGTGAGGATACGGCAAGGAAGAGGAAGGAATGATCGCGCGCGGTCCTTGACTAGAATATTAGTGTACTGCTCCGGCAATTTCCTGACGTTTATCGGAGAAACCACGGCACTCTACCATTCAGAGCAACCGGTCGCTCTCCTCCACACAAAGAGTAAAGTAGCTAATGTCGAAAATCCTGTCATCGTCGAGAGTGGAATTCCCGGTCAGAGGCTTTACAGTGATATCACTTGATGCCCTGAGCCACTTTTTCCAATCTGACAGGCGTAAAGAATTCGAACGTAATTTTGCAGAGACAAGAGTATTTTAATCTCAATATATCTCTTTACTTCAAGTCGATGGAATTTATATTTATCTGAAACATCGGATTTGGGGCCTGAAAGCAGCTCTTTTCGGCCCAAATTCAAGGCATTTCATCATATCAAGCTCAGCTCCAAGGGCACTTATGTACAACACAATATAACGAATCAAAGTGCGAGATCATGAATTTATTGTGGACCAGCTGTAAGCGTGTTGACTGCCTAAAACGTTTTGCTCGCTTCCTGCAACATTAATTGCCTGATTTGGCTTGCATTCTCAGGAACGTACAGGTTTCCATGTTGATATTGAAGAGGTTGAGAGAATGTTTTTCGAGGTCGAACATCCTAAATGGAAGTTCTCCTTGTTGTTTTCTTAGTGGAATATTAGTTGCTGAGATGTTGACGAACTCGGTATCTTAATGCAGGCGAACGCAGACATCCTTTTAGTTTCGAAATTAAACCTAGGGCGTTGCAGATCATTTCAGGGCACGTTTGTGAAGACAACACCACTTGTTACGGATCATCACATTATCACTGCAACTGTCCGTACAATTCATTCGTACTCCAGATACAATGACGAGGAAGTGGAGGTTAAGAAGAAAGGCGTGGACATGGAGAGGTCGAGACGGAGGAGTCCTGTTCTGGAATACTCCTTAGCAGTCGCACGAGCCTCGGCCGCAGCGCCGCCCCGCAGAACAAAAGAGGTCGTGAGTCAAGGAGCAAGCAGGCCTGGAACCGTCCCGTAATGCCTGCTGAGGCTGTGAATGCCGATTTTCCCGTGCCACTTGGGCATCGGACGCCCGCAATTAGCTGTGGCGGGCGGCAGCGCTCCGAGGCAGCGCTTTGTGGGCGCGTCGCCTGTCAATCAGCGCGCGCCCACGAGGGACGGCGCCGGCGTCGGCGTGGGCGTCGCGGCGCCGGCCGCCAATGGCCCGCGCGGCCGTCCTCGAGGCGCCCCGCCGCGCCCCGCCCCCGCGCCAGGTGGAAGGGGCACCCTCCCACCGCCCACCGCCCGCCGCCCCGCCCCGCCCGATCGATCGGGCGCCCCCGCGGGCGGGCGCGGCGCCCGCGCCGGGCCTGGCGCCGCCGGCGGGGCTCGAACTCGCGCCGCCGGGGCGCGGGGCCGCGGGGTGCGCGGGGCCGGGCGGGGCGAGGCGGGGGGCGCGGGCGGCGCGGAGCACGTGGTCGCGCGCGGGCGCCGCGCCGCCGCCGCCGCGGCGCGCGGGCCGACCAACCAGAGCGGCGTGGCGGCGGCGAGGGCGGGCCGGCGGCGCGCGGCTCTGCCCACCGCGCCTCCGCCGCCCGCGCGCGCCCGACGGCCCGCGGACGCGGCCGAAGCGGCCCGAAGCGCGGCGCCCTCGAGCGCGCCCGCCGCCGCCCGCCCGCCCGCCGCGCAGTGCTGCGCCGCGCCGCCGTTTTTGTCGTCGCTCTCCGATTATTTACGCGCGCCGCCGCCGCCGCCGCCGCCGCCCGCGCCGCCGCCGCCCTCGCCCCGCCAGAGGCTCGCAGCGGCCGGCGCCGGGCGCCCTCGCCGCCGCCGCCGCCGCCGCCGCCACCGCCCGGCCGGGGCCTCAGCAGTGCCTCCGCAGAGCGCCAGCGCCGCGGCAGCGCCTGCCCCGCGCCGTGCGCCGCGTCTGTCGTCGTCTGTCTGCCTGTCTGTCGGGTGACAGCGCCGCCGCCTCCGCGCCTCGCGCGGCGTGCCCCGCGTCCCGTGTGAGCCAGTGCGCGCGCCCTCCGTCGTCATGTTGCCCTACCAGTCGGTCGCAATGGACTACGCCGTGACGTCGACGTTCCAGCGGCAAGCGCCGGGCGCCGCGGCCGCCGCCGCCGCCGCCGTCGGCGCCGCCGCCCTGAACATGAATCCAGCGTTCACCCACTCCTGGTTCGTACCGGCGGATTTGTGTCTCGCGTACAATCAGAGTCAATCCAACCTCCTGGAACCAGGGCATGTTGTTTCTCTTTCTACTCTAATCTAATTTAATCTAACGTAACGTAGTTGAGAGGCAGAGCGTAGCCGCTGCTGCTGCTAGCGTAAGGCGTGTGTGCGTGAGTGCGTGGCGAGTGCGTGTGCGAGTGCCGCGACGCGTGTGCGCCGCTGGGCCCCGAGAGCCGAAGTGGATGGCGACGCCGCCCCTGCCGCCTCACCGTCGGCCTTCGCCGCACGGCGTCGCTACCCTTTGCATCCAGAAGGCCTTTGGCAGCCAGTCGGCGCCCTGGCGATCTCCACCCTCTCAAATGTCGGTTGCACAACGGAAGTTTTCGCTTGTCAGTCTTCGTCCGAGCCTTTGTAGAATGGACCAAAGCTTCAGAGAGCGTTGGGTTTTGGAGGGGTTTTGAGAGACGTCACTAAGTTGGACATGAGATCCAACCAATCTCATCAAAATTAAATTAATGTAGCAGTCTTTACAACATAGACTATTTGGTATTCCAAGTACTGTGGTCAGAGATTCTCCATTAACTGTGATTCAAAGTTCAACACATCTTTATGAAATGCGAAAGACTTCAAAAGATTTTTGAATTGTATTGCCAAAATTGAATTTGGTTTGTTTCGTTTCCACTTTCCTCGAATTCAGTCAGTTCGTTACTTTTTGTATGTTGAGGGTATATATTTTCAGCAACTTATAATGGGGAGCAGGACATATTCTTCGCTGAATATTTCGACTCATTTTTAATCAACTTGTTAGAAAAACATGTGTTCTAGTTTTTCTTATTCTACGTACGTCTTGTTTCTTTGCAATGCATTGTGAATTGTGAAAATCATAAAATTCACAAATGACTTTGTCATTTGAACTACAGATCGCGACGAATGTATTCTACGAAACTGATATCAATGCATTTTCGAAGATTGATACCCAACAACCAATTCAAAATGTTATCAGAACATTAATCATCAATGATTTACCAGTTAGAGATGTGTGTTTGAGAACCTTTCGAGAGATTGATATCTTAAAAACGTCTACTGTAGGCCTAGAAAGACGCTCAGAATTATTACTTAAAGGCAGGCCAATTTAGAAACTAAAACAAAATCTATTCTTGGTATTCATTAATTAAAAGTAAAAGTTAATGCTAAAATAACGTGTGTTGACAGCGAAATTATTTGTCTGTTATTTTGGAAAACATCGTTAATTTGCTAATATATCAATTTTATGTAAATATTTTTTTCTAAGAGATGATGTTATAACCTACATTCTTCATTGTGAAATCTGCTGTTGTTTCCTATGAGAACCATTGACAAATGAAAGAAGCATGCGTCCTCTGTTCTCGATGACCTTACTTTTTTTCATTCTAACTTGGGACGTTAAAAAGGTGGGCATTAGGAAGGTTCCACTGTGTGATGTTCTAATGGCTTCGTCAGTACGGCGCATTCAATTCACTGAGTAATTACGGCTTAATGTTGAATAGCCCTTGAGAAGGTTATCACCCCGTTCTCCTGACTCTTTCAATACTAATAGATGGGGCAGCACACCACAAAAGTTGCCTAGGATTGTTACTTAGCGGCAGACCAATTTAGAAATTAAAAAAAAACTTCTTTTCGTGGGATGCATTAGTTAAAAGTTCATGTATATGCTAAAATAACACGTGTTTAAGCAAAAAAACACATTGAAAACCAATATTTAACCAATACGTTGAAAAATGTGGTCGCTGGGATGGTTCGAAAGTATGATGTTCGAATTTTTCATCAGTGTAATGTTGAATAGCCCATGCGAAGGTTATCACTTCGTTGTCCAGGCTCTGTCACTACTACTAGATGGCGAAAGCACTTCTCCGCAGAAGTGACTGTGAAGGCAGCTGGGGAGGAAATCCCGGTGCTCTGGATCAAATCATCCTCGGGAGGAGCAGTGGCGGATCCAGTTGGGGAAAGGCCTAGGGTTTTTCTTCGTTACCATCCTTTATATGGCACAATTGATTTAAATATTTATTTATATTGATGTTATGTATTTATTTAAACAATAATATTGTATAGTAACATATATAAACTAAAAATTATTTACAATATAATAAATATATTTTGTTTGCTCGCATATAGGCCAACTCGGGCCACGCCTACATGCATACTGCCTTTACCGGGGCTCAGAAAGAATATCTCGATGACAGGGCACGATACATCACATTAGGAGGGGATCAGCTTTTAGCTGGATCCCATTTTTATTTCCCAGGGTTGTTAGCCCAGGGGGTATGGAAGATGAGATGATGATAGTGATGGGTAAATGGACGGCACATACATATAGACATACACAAACACACTCATGTCTGAGCCGGGCTCGAACCCGCGACCCTGCGGTTCGAGATCGCCACGACACTACTGCGATATCGGCCACGGGGCCAACTAACAAATATGTTTATTATTTAACAAAAATCTGTGATGCCTCCCCCCCGCCCCCAAATAATAATCGGGTGGATCCATCCCTGGGGAAGAGGGCCCGGGGCTGCTGGGGCAAGCGCGTGGCCGCGCTGAGCGCCTCGACCTCGGCGCCGCCGCCGGGGCTCCCGAACACCAGTGGCTGCGGCGGCGCGGCGCGGGAAAAACGGGCGCTAGCGGGCGGCGCACCGGCGGCGGCGGCCCAAGAAAAGACGGCGGCGACTCAGCACATTCGGGCGGGCCGGCGCGCCGCGGCGCCGGACCCCGTCCCCGCCTCTCCCCGCCCCGCCCCGCCCCGCCCCGCCCCACCCCGCGTCGCGCCTGCCCCGTAATTACGTTGTTTTCCCAGTTTCAATCGCGGCTTAACAGGGCGCTCAGTCGTGAAATTGGCTGCCGCCGGTGTACATAGCACCCTCTCACACACGCCCGCGCCGCCCCGCGCAAGGCCGACGCTGTGGCCGTCGCCGCCACCTCGGAGCCGGTTCCTGGCGTGGACGAAGCCCCACGGGCGGACGTGGAACAGAGTTTGTTTTCGTTGCAATTGCGTCAGCAATGTACCCAACATCCACCCTGCGTTTGGTCCTGCGAGATTGTGTACAGATACCTTCAGAATTGCCTTCAATAATTTTGGTCTCTAAAGGCTGAAACATTTTCTCACGAAATTCGAGTCTACTGTAATACACTTCTTTTTCAGAATCATGCAGTATTTACGGCGCTTTCAAATATCATCGTGATAACAAACAGAATTTGTTTTGAATTCTCCACAGAGTCTTGAGAAATTTGAGTTGGTATTTTTCTGTGTTTGGGAGTAAAATAATCGATTCTAAGGCAAACTGGCTTGTGGCAATTTATATTTCAAGGTTAGTTAATCTCACTCTGAAAATATCTGCCTGTGAGAACTACGAAATATTGTGAATGAATTACGAACAAGAGATCAAGCGACTCGAAGAAGCAACAGAAGAAAATATTTGTGAACGTACCAAAAAGGAATGAAAAATACAAGTTTTGTACGTAAAAATTGAACTTACGAATGCACTGTCATGCAAAATAAGCCATGGGGAACCTTTCCAGAAGAGCAGTATGAATTCTTAATTCATTCACGCTGAAAGAAAAAATTGTTATCTACTGTGATTATCCAAATAAGTCCTGTCGAAAGTGAGATCAGTTTCGCAATCAGGGATATTAGAATTCTGGATTGGTCTTATTTCGTAAACAAGTGAATACCTTCAGGCAAAACGATTTAACCCACGTATTAAAACCTGCACACACCTCTGTGACAAATGGATTGTATGTTGGAGAGTGTCCCCACCAAGAGAATGTTGGCTAACTCAACAACGTTAATTACTGAACGTTATTTAATTTCAAGAAATGAACAATTTCCATTGATATTAGGATTGCAATCAGTTTTAAGGAAGCTGCTAAGGCAAACGCATTTTCTATGTTACAACCTTTTCGCCCGGAGGTATTCAAGCGTTAACGCACCTCGTGCGAACAACACGCCCACCGTCCCGGCGTGCGGGCGGCTGGGTCGCCGGGTGCGCCCCCGCGACGGGGGTGGAGAGATGGTATCGCGGCGCCTGATACGCCGCGTCAAATAAACTACCTCCGGGCGGGCAGGTGGGCGGGGGCCGGCCCGGGCCGCCCGAGCCACGCCGCGCCGCGCCGCAGCGCCCGCGGAGGCCGGCGGAGACTTCAACAGCGACGCACTGCGGGACAACGCCTCGCCTCGCCTCGCCTCGCGCGCTTAACCACGGGCCTTGGCTTCCCTTACGCTTCCGATTGATTGATAGATTGATTCGTGTTTCCGGGGCCCGTCAACTACTTTGGTCATTAGTCCCGTAAGTGTAGTGCGTGTATTTCTCGGGGGGGTGGCGATGATATTTTTCCCACTGGATGGCGAGATCTGGCGCCGACCTACCGTCGACTTGCGGGGCTTTCCACTCAACTAGGTATCTCCCACCAGCGGGGCACCGCCCCAGCCCTTACGCTTCGGTATTGGTGGCATTCAATATCGCTTTCGCGAATTTAACCCATTAGTGCCCAGCGTATGATATAACATACGTTAATTTTTGTTTAGCTCAAATTTGCTTCTTTTGCGATACTTTGTGAATTTTATTTCTTTAGTGGACGTAGACACCCTAAACGAAACATATAAACAAGTTTTATTCATTCTTGAATGCCAGATGTCGATTTAGCGGTGATCGCTAAAACATTGTATACTCGTGGCCAGCGCGTACACATGACTTGGGTCGGTTCGAATCTTCATATAAAACCGTGCTGCTCAGCATCATTCTGGGCACTAATGGGTTAATGGCAGTTACTTTCGAAAATCTGTTTTCATTCAACGTCTTGTCATTATATTAACGTCTTACAATTAACGCCAAACAAAAATCCTAATTATCGGGCAATTCAGAAGACATTTTCTTTGTTTCTTGTAATTATTTGTATATAAAAGAAAAAAGTAAATTCAATTTTGTATTTCTTGACCTAGCTCCACTTCGTCTAGTCATGCCATTGTCTAGATTTTTGTTAATTTGAAACATTCTTGAAAACACGATAATAGTTATTATAAGAAGATAAAAAATTACAAAATTTCAGGATTTATTGTAACATCCACTATAATTACAATTTGCCTCTTGTACTTTTGCTTCAAATGTTTATTTCCGGACTACGTATCGCGTACACGTGAGAAAATGTGAATATGTCCACAATGTAATTTGTAATATACTAAAACATTAGGATGCGTAATTTTTACTTTCCCGTATACGCACGTATACACGGAGTGATATACGTAGTATAGGGAAAGTTATGTAATGCTGCGCGAAAAAATGGCCAATTTTCGACGGAAAAAAGTTCATTGCCGGGCCGTAAAAACGAATAAGTAGATAAAACCAGTTGTTAAATTAAGAAAAAAAATCCCCTAACACGTGGTGTAGCCAGAAACCCTATTTTCTAGGTCCTTGATACCGAAAACCCAATTGAAAGGAAAACGTCCGTCTGTCCGTCTGTGAACACTGCTAGCGCCTAAACCATACGTACGATTTCTTCCAAAATGGATATTCCCCGGTCGATCTGATTCTAGTCGAAGCTTTGAGATTTTGAAAAAGATTCTTCAAAATTTGGGGGTACTTTATATGAAGGCCCCCGGGGATTTTCAAAATGTTCTCAAAAACGGCTCCAATTTTTTTCTTCAAATTTCTTGTATGAATAGAGTAAAATACACTTATTAACATGGCATAGGTCCAATTTTCACGAATAACTCTGAAATTTCGAAAATTTTGAAAGTTTGAATTTTTTTCGGCGTCTTTCTAGTCAGCTACAAAATTGAAGATAGAGATTTTTTCTTCAAATAAAATTTGTTCTGCATATTGAGTTCTTTCATAAAGGTCATGTAAATGTTTCTCACAATTTTAGTAGTTTTCGTGCAATATGTGCAACATTAAAAAATTACACAAACAAGATTTTCTCAAAAACAGCTCCAAATTTTTTCTTTAAACTTTTGGTAGGGATAGTGGTAAATGTACTCTATCAGATGACATAAAAGCCATATTGGTCTATCGGTTGGTGTTTTCAAAAATTACAAAAATGTAATTTTTTTTACTTGTCTCTCACGTCGTTAATATTTACATTATCGGCGATTTTTTCACATTATTATATTTACGAATATATATGCTTTAAATAATGTCAAGTAAAGTTTCTCGAAAACCCTACCGTTTTCTGTGAAAAATAGCTCAAATTGCGGCATTTTCAGAAATGCTCAAACGCCATTTTCTCATATATGGCTGCAATTTTTTTCTTCAAACTTTTGTAACGGATAGCGATAATTACTTTCTTTAGTATAGCGTAAAGTTTATTTTGAGTTATTTTTTTGTTTTTTCAAAAATTATATAAATGTAAATTTTTTGAAAGATCTCTCACATCTTTAATATGCAAATTATCCGCAATTTGTAAAGATTATTATATTTGTGAGTGTAAGTGCTTTAAATAACTTCAAATAAAGTATTTTGAAAACTCAAAAATTTTCTGTGAAAATGAGCTTCAAATTTCGCATTTTTAGTAGCGCTAAAACGCCATTTTCTCTTAAACGGCACATAATTTTTAAAAGAAAATCGCCATTTACGGCTAGGTTTTCGTGTTCTTTAATATTCTAAAATTAATATTTTCGTTCTACCAATAGGAAACCGAAAAAATTAAGAAATGACAAAAGAAATGTAGTTTTGGTGGTGATAGATGGAAGCTGGCACGAGTGTGTGGCAATTCCGAATAGCTAGTCCAGACCCACGGAAATAGAAAACTAACAGGGGAAAGTCTGTGCCATTCTGTAGCACCACTAGTTGATAAATGTAGTCTTACGGGTAGCGGGACCTCTCGCCAATCTGAGAAATGTGACTGCGCCGCGTGCTCCAGGATGCGCCCGCCCCTGAGCCAGCACGCCCGAGGCCGCCACCCACCCAGCGCGAGGAATCCCGCGATTTTTATCTGAACAAACTGCTGGACTCAAAATAACTTTTTTAATAACAATAATAATTTACTTATGATTAAATTATCAACTAGCAATTATCAGCTTGTTTTCATTACTATTAGCTTTATAAAAGTGCATAATAAAAATTACATTGGCTACAATGATTTTCACTCAAAAAATTAATGTAATTCATATTACGAATATTTTTCTTTAAATAGTTCAAAGGAAAAAAAATTCTGTCTAATCCACAATTGTCAGCTTATCAAATGCTTGACCAGCAAAGAATCTTCGCTTTTTATTCGATGCAAATGCGCCATTGCAAACCAACATTTTACCAATATTTCCGAATTGACTTTCACCTGAATATTGACAAAAACGAAAATTGACATTTTTGCGGGAAATTAAAGTCGGCGTGGTAGATACCATGGCACTGACCACCAGGTAGCAATTGTCTGAGGAAGCTGTGAGCCGAGTCGGAGCATAGTTTGTCATGATTCTTGGAGTCTTTTCAAGAGTCATCAGTGTTATTTGATTACGTCATGATGAACAAAAGTTTGTCGTTAAGAAATGTACATGATCATCAGTCTTTTTACGCTGCTTATTAGGACCATGGAAGTCCAAAACTGTATTGAATCATTCAAATTCCAAATCTGCCAGACGTATCGTTATACATTGGGGTTTAGGGATTATTCAACTATTGAGGTCATTGAAGACCGTAAATGATGATCAAACGTGATGAGAAAAATAATGATAATATAATATAATAATGATAAAATAATGATAATAATAATAAAATAATGATTATGAGAAATGGAATAATCAAACGGAAGAATGCGGAGGAAAAACCTTCCGAGAAGCTTTCTGTGTCCACCATAAATGTCACGTGTACTGGCAGGGGATCAAACAAAGTCAAGCAAACGCAAGAATTTGCTAACTAGAATTTCCTTTACAAAATATTATCCGCAGAAGATCAAAGGGTTGAATTTTATGCCTAGGCAAGACTTGTGTTGTAAAACTGCAAAGAAGGCACGTGACCGAGAAAATATATCTCACAAGATAGGTGCATTTAAGAAGTGCTCATACATATTCGTTTTGTAGAACTTCGCGTCAGCTTGCTTATAGAAGAATATTCAAGTCTGAATGAACATTTTCCACTGACATTTCTCATGGTTCTTTTCCTTATTATTTTCATCGATGATGGTTTATGGAATTATATCAGTTTCTCGCATTTATTTTATGGATTTTGTCGATTTTCTCTTTGTTGAGTGCAGTAAAGTTCATCTATTATACATGTCAGCAGTCGTATTAATTCTCATATCATTCGCTAGATTTATTCGAAAATCTTTACTCCAATATCGTCATGGAATAGTAAATTCTTCATTTTCATTAATAATTTTTTTGAAATATGTTAGCAAACATTTTAATATATTTTTACCGTAACAAATTAGAAATATGCCCAAAAAATGAAAGAAAACTATGTAGCCCTCGCGCATTTTACATGTTTCTGTGGTTTTGTTTGGTATTTGATTACACTCAGAAACTCCAAAAATTCCAAAACAGTTTTGATTTTTAACGAATATTGCAAATATTTGATTGTGTTATTCTGCCTACGCTCATACTGTGAATACCGTCTGGATTCTTATTAACAATTCACTGATATACAATGCCTCACTGCTTATGACACAGTTGTCATATGGCAGCAAGTCTTCAAGGAAAGACCGCTTGCCATTAAATACGAGTATTTGATTTTCTATTCTGCTTTATAGAACAGCAACGTTTTTTGATATTCTTGGAAGTAGTTGTGGTTACGTGTCTAAGTATACTATGCTTAGTTATTGCAGTATTTGTGAAGACTGTTTTTGTGAAAATATTTAATTTATTATAGTGTTGTTTGAGAGGATTTTATTTGCTGTTCTTGAGCAGTGTGCGTGCTACTTCTTGGCAATCCACTTTGTATGGTTTTGTTCATCTGCTTTCTTGCTGCTGGAGGCAACTAGAGATATATAGATTACTTGCTAAATTACGTTTTCTTATGATTAAATCAAACATATCAATAGAAAAATTATGCTTTATTATTATTATTTCTAAATGTTAGTATTATTGACTTCCTTTATAGATCTATTAATAGAATTTTCAAAACAAGGCTCTAAAATATTTTCTAACACAATCTAGGTTTTAAAAATATTTATCTTCCAAACGATAATGAACTTCAATTCTATAAATTGCTCAATGTCAAACTGCTTTTGTTGAATAATATATTATACTGAGGAAAAAAGAAACAAACAGACTATTAACAGACTATTCCATCTGCCACACAACCCATTTGGTATACTCGACATATACATAAAGTATTAGAAATGTGGATTGTAAGAACTGTAACGAAGCCTAGAACATTCACCAGACACACCCGTAGATGTAACAGAACTGTTTTCCTAATGTCACAGCACAAAATTCTGAAAACATCTAACCATCAAGCGGATAACGCATTCAAACAGCAAAATCCTGAACGTCCGCTCTTTCAATTAAAAATATACGTCATCAAAAACAAATACAAAGTTAAATTGTCTTCAGATATTCTAATTTCAAATAAAATTAAGAATTATATGAAAGGCAAAGAAGCACATAAAAGATGACAAATCGCGAGAAAGACATCCAGAATAATCACAATGAATGGAAGAAAGGAATAATCCCCCTCCAAATTATTAGATATCACGTAGCATACTACAGAAACAAACCCAAAGATGAAGGCGAAGCCATAGAAAAATAAATAACAATAAGGAAGAAGTTGTTTGAAAAGATAAGAACATTTCATCTCATGCGCCCGTTAGTTCTTATCAAGAAATGCGTCTTTTACAGAGTATTAATATCTTGCAGAACGTTCTCTCAGTCGACAAGTAAATTTTCATTCATTTCTTTCCAAGGCAGAATTTATTTGAGAAGAGTGGAGTCATGTGTTTGTACAATTTCATCATTGTATGAGTATATTCTGTCTTTAGTGGGTCATTAGTGTACAGCCCCCGTCAATCTAGTTTTTAATGTTTTGCATTTGGTAACAGGCTCTACCAAAAGTATTCTAAAATTCATATCGAAGATTCGTCTATCAGTGAAAAAAAATCACACGTATTTCAGCAATTTAGGATGTTTTAGTGCACAGTGGTCTGCCATATTATTATACTCACTAAGAAAAATCACATTTTTTCATTTCTTTATAAAAGCAAAATCCTTCTGATGAATGTTTTCAATTTTTCTTTATTATGCAAATGTTATACGCACTTGAATAATATAAAAAAATTGTCAATATTTTTAATATTTACAATTTTTAAATATTTTTCTTTTACAAAGAAATGAAAAATATTATATATTCTTAGTGACTATGGTAACATGGCAGGCCACTGTAGTATACAAATGAATTTTTCGTTCTAAATCTTGTAATATACATTTGAGTTTTTAACGTTAATGAAAAACGTAAGTACTCGTAAAATACTATTAATATTTTTGAGTTACTGTAGCTTATTGCATTTTAGTCTATTTGATACATTTTGTGGATAATCCCTTAACAAAATGATCTATGAATTTCTGCTGGAAGTCCACTTTTTACTTGTGATTTTTAATCGATCGCCTTTCGGATTTGGCGTGGTTCTGAGTGCGCATGGGTCTTGGATTTACTGTGGTTTTAAAATGGCACCTACGTATTTCTGATTTTTTAATAGTTGGAGGATTTTGGTTAGGTTGTGATGATATTGTGCTGGTATGTTTGATAGGGTTTAATAGACGTTCTGTGATATGTATGATATGTAAACTAAGTTTTATTATTAGACTGATATTTTAATCTGTATGTAGTTGTTTGTTGCTAATGATTCACTGTGATTTTTCTGAGATATTTATTCTGAATGAATTGAATTGTGTTAATGTTTATGATGGCATTGTTAATTCTTGCGTTTGTCCGTATTAGATATGCGTAGAGTATTAGTGGCTTTATTAAGGTTTTATAAACGATCATCAAGTTTTCATGAGAGAGATTTGTGTTTATTGATGAATTAGTTCGCTTTAAGTTGTTTGATTTTGATGTCAGTGCTTGTTTTCCAGAATAGTTTTGCATCCATGTGGAGGCCTAGATATTTTGCGACGATGGTGTCCAAATGTTAGAAGTGTTATTTATTACTAGCAGAGGAGAGAAGTAAACTTTGTGAAAGAGATTATTTTGCTATTATTTTGTTTTGTGCGTTTCTTGGTCAATCGTATACAGCGACTCATAGTTTCATTGAGTGTGGTCCTTTTGTCAGTGGTGGCTCGTGAACAAAATTTCAGTGTAGGCAAACCGCATTACGACAGAACCAGAAAAGAGGCGTATCCAGGGGAGAATATGGGAGCCATGTCATTTGACTTCCATATTTTGGGGGTAATTTTACTCAATTTATACGCAAAAAATTGACGCAAATTTGTCGCATCACATTGCAAAGGATTATTCTCAATAAGTCCGCAGAGATATAAGTAATAAATGCTTTGTAAATCTTAATCACACTCTCCACTTGTTAACCTTCAATTTAACCCATCCCTACGCTGCTCAAGTGACTAGAAATGGAAGTCTTCCGTATGGGCAGACAGTGTCATTTTTTTGTCAGCAAAAGCAGAACGCGCACGCATCGAATGTAAGGAAAGCGTGTTGTAGGCTCTAGGGGGAAGTTCCAGGATAGGGCGTGAAGGGTGGGAACATACGAACCTGCCTATCCCGTTCTCCAGGACACGTGCGAGATGATGTAACAAGAGAGGAGGCGAGACTGATTTGCCGAGCTAATGTAAAGAAACGCTTTGACTAATAAAACAGTTCATAACGCGAAAATCAAATGATCATTTCATACTTTCAGTCAAAAAATCACTGGTGAGTCTTAAATTTTAACATGTGTGAAGTCAATTAAGGTAGACACTACCCACTCCGACCCACTACTACTCACTCCGACCGGTCTCCCGGCATGTGTGGTAGTGAAGTGCTTGTGAGTGTAAGTGTATGTAAGCAAGGAGAGAGGAAGGAGTGAGGGCAAGGAAGAAAACGGAAAGATCGCGCGCGGTCTGTGGCCCGCTTGTTAGGGTTTTGCTCCGGCATTCGCGTGGTGTTAATCGCAGAAACCACGGAAAACTACCGATTACAGTAACGGCCGGGCCGGTAGAATTCTCCTCCAGAGAGGTCTGAATTCGACCTCTCTGACAAGCTACTGTCGAAAATCGCGCCGCCGTCGGGACTGGAACCCAGGGCCGTCCGGCCAGGGGCACTGCAGTGAGCCACCTCTCCCGGAGCGGCGGGTGCCCCGTTGCAAGACGTGCTGAGCGCCGCCTGTCACCTCCTGCGCCCCGCGGGGCCGAGGGCGGGGCCGGGGGCGGGGCGGGGGCGGGCGCAGAGGGGCGCTTGCTCTCGTCGCCCCAGGAACAACGCGCGAGGGCGGCGCGGGCGCGACCCCTGCCGCCCTTCGCCCCAGGGGCGCTGACGAAGGCTAATCACGCCACCGGCCAGCTGGGAGGCTTCTGCCCCGACCCTGCAAGTATTATACGCGCACGCTTCCTTCAGCCACCCCCACTCTTTTAATTTCACGTACTACTCATTGAACACAACGAGATCTACTGACATTAAATCCATCTGTTGAAAACGAGACGATAACGTGTGCACATCCATGAAACTCCACTACTGATGGCAAACAATCGTTTATCACAGTCGTTTCGGCAAAGATGATTCTCTTCAAGCGGATACACATCTAAAAGAAAGTAGCTCTAAATCAGTTGTCTATTGAAAACTCGTAGTCGAATATTTGCAGAGAGGAAATCTATGGAAACGAAACTCCTCTTACCTAATCTGACTGAATTAATATTTTTGTTCAATTAACAATAAATGATAGCAACGAGCATTGCTGACAAAATCTGATGACCATAAAAGTTCGCTCCCTTTTAATATTCGTAGAAACAAATTTACTTTAAAAGCCAACTACATATTTGATATAATAGTCCAGTCGCCAAATAAGCAAATCCCCCACTCCTCTCGCATCCAGCGAAGTGAAGGTTCAAGAAAAGGTGCGTGGATAATACACGCTATGTGAGCCTGGAAAGAGAGTACCGTCCAGAAGGGCGCAAAAAACGGGAACGTAATAATTTTGCACAGAGAAGAGTTAACTTTTTTCTCAGTATGTGTCTTTATTTCAAGTCCATAAAATATTTATCCGAAACATCGGATTTCGGGCCACAATCCAGCTGCTTCCGCCTCAAATTCAAGACACTTCTTCACATCATGCTCAGCTCCAGGGGCATTTATGTGCTGTCATTTGGGATGGCTAATCACGCAACCGGCCAGATGGAAGGCGTTGCTTCTGCTCCGGACCCTGGCACAGACGGACTTCCCGCTATTCTCGGTATTAAGTCTGGTGTTGAGGATATTTTCTTCCTCAGGTCGGCTTCTTCGTAAAAATAAAAAGTGGCGTTCTTGTTCCGTGATAGAATAAAATTCTGTGATGACAGGGCTTGACAACTTTCATTTCAAATTTCATTCTTTCAATCTAATCGAGTCCAATATGTGAATAAGCTGATGAAACCGCTTATCATATTTCGTGTGAATGTAGATTAACATAGGTGACTTCCGAACGAGCATTAAATTGAAAACGTTAATATTTTTGCTGTATTTAAGACTTCACGATACAGCTTCAACATAATATACCATCCAAAATGTTCAAGACTGTTGTCAAAAAATTTCATCTCCATAAAAAATATTTATTTCATTTCATATTGTGTCGTTTATTCTTTTATTTAGCTATACTGTCCATTCTTCATCGTCACTTCAACTACTTGTTTTATATGTATTCTGTTACGTTATTAAGGAAATTCACCGCGAAAACAATTTTTATGTTCTACTTTTAATTTATTTCTAATTGTTCAAATTATTTGTTTCGTAAATAATATGTTGTACAAATAGAAAGTCCTGAGAATTACTCCAATAAATGTGCAGAACGATTTGTGTTTTCTGAAATAAAACATAAACAACTTTGCTGTAAGCCATTAACACTTCAGGGGTTCCCACTACGAGCAAACTTCCACAATTAAGCCAAAATCGAGCGTGTGAAGCCAAAATCAATATAAAATAAAACAAGAATAATTCAATTTACAAATTTAAAAACGACGTATTATATGTCCTCTCGTACTTCAGCCTCGTTAGACTATGGCGCTGTCATGACGCTCCAGTCTGAGGGCCCTGCGCTCAGGAAACCTGAAGTAGGCAGGTCGCAACCCCTTACGTCAATTACTGGTATACTCTACCTGCGACAAGTTTCACCTTGTCCACCAGCTGTATGAACTGAGACCTGACAATGAAAGGCGACAGTTTAATTTTTGTCCCATCCGGGAGTCGGACCCCCAGTCGTAGCATGAAAAGCTAGCTCGATAACCATGAGCCAACATGAAAACCTAGCTCGCTAGCCATGAGCCAGCGGAGGGTCCAAAACTTATTTAGGTATTTAAGGGTCCAAAACTCACACATTTATACGTTTGTGCATTTTGTAATAATTTTCATCTGCATTTTTGCTGAGCTTTCTTCAGAAATGTATCATTTGTAAATTAGATATGATATTTTTGTTTATTATTAACTAAATAGTTAACGCTTATATTTACGTATTTATGAAGCAATACACGTTTGTACGGAAAGTGATTGAGGAGCGGGGGCAGGAGCTATGTACTTGTTTAGTTTATTTACTAATTCACTCAGATTAGATGTAAGAAGTTCAGTTTCCATAAATTTCCTCTCTGCAAATATTCGACTATGAGTTTTTCAATAGACAATTGATTTAGAGCTAATTTCTGTTTAGATGTGTATCCGCTTGATGAAAACCATCTTTGTTGAAACGACTGTGAAAAACGATTGTTTGCCATCAATAGTGGAGTTTAATGGACGCGCACTCGTTATCGTTTCGCTTTTAACAGATAAAGAATCAATGTCAGTAGATCGTGTTGTGTTCAATGAGTAGTACGTAAAATATTCTATCATACTATGTATAACTAATTGCCAATGTGCAAAGAAATTGAAAGAAAGCTGTGCTATCCCCGCCCATGATAGGGGTGTCGATGGTTTCATAGATACCCAGGAACGCGACGAAAATTCGAAAGCAATGAAACAGTTTTGATTTTGACTGAAAATGCCAGTATCTGATTGTGCCATTGCGCATACTGCGCGGACCGATTGAATTCTCATTTTTGATGAATCACTGCTCACTCAGCGGACGTCATGAGTCAGCTTGACTTGAAGTAAGAGACCGCCCACCATTCAGTACTTGCTATTCACGTGTTGTGATATGGAAGAGCAGCGTTTTTTGTATTCTTGGTGTGTAGAAAGCTTTTGCAGTATATACTACCACACTACGTTATTGCAATATTCGTAAAGACTATTTTTTTAATTCATTGGAGTTCTCTACGATAGTATTTATTTGCCCTTGAGCAATGTGTTCGTTCTTCTTTTTGAACTATTTAGAGCAATGGTGTCAATGTCTTCTACTGGCGGCAGTGGCACGGTTCGTGGCACCATAGAATGCCGTAGTAGCGTCGAGAAAGGAAACTCTAAGAACTAACCCGACCGTTTTACAATAGTGGTGGCGTTGTCTCTTGTGGCGAGGTGATGAACTGCGTGGAGGGGCGATTTCGTCACACCACTCGCGCCACGGACTCTCGCTCGTGGCATCGACCTTGACAACACTGATTTATAGCTTCACAATATTCTTATAATCAGGAAATCTCAAAGAGGCCTTGCGTTATGCACGAAACGGTTTCTATGCACATGTGCTCCATTTTGCTCTAAACAACTGTCAATTCTGGCTTCAAAACGACAATCTTCGGCTTCACGGCAATTTATAGAAACCTTGAGTAACTTTCCTTGTTTCCGTCCTTTTGAAAAGCATCTGGCAGTACTACGTTCCCTTCAGTCGATACAACATTCGAGACATGGACAAGTTGGAAATTGGTTTTAGACATACAGGAATATCTTTGGGATCTCAGGCAAGTCTTTTTAAATTTATGTTCTTATGTTATGGAATGACTTATTGCTTAAATAAAATAAAAACGTATCGAGACATGACACTTTAAATGGATTTAGACCAATAGATTGACGAACAATGATTTGGAATAGGTGAAATGTTCTTCATAAAAGGAGGTTCGTTGCTTCATTGCTCGAACGATGACCGAAGCGGTGCTCAGTCCGAATCTGTAGAAATAAAATTGGGTTGTCTGTGATTTCAAACTAACTCTGTTTTAATAATCTCTTAGAATTATTTATATAATGTAAAACTCATTTCAATATTTTTTTCTGATTTTTCTGTCTGTTTTTTCTCAAGGGTAATTTCTGAAAAGGCTAAACCGACTTCGATGCAGTTTGTACTGCAAGATAGTGCATTTTGTCGGGCATAAGTGTAATGACCAAGTGTAATGAAACTTTCGGGCATAAGGGACCAAGTGTAATGAAACTTTCTTAATGTTCATAAAATTGTCCACAAAATGCATTTTGAATCATTTTGATAGCAAAATTAGGTTTTCAGCGTTTAATGGTCAGAATTGCTATCGAATGTTTGCCGAGAATATGCAACAATACATCTGTATATTGAATCAGTGGTGGTTGCAACGATAAATCCTATCAAACATGGCAGGTTGGAGCAGGATGGAGCAGGTGATGCAGAAAGTGGTGGAGATGGGGCAAGGTGAAGAGGGGGAGGGATGGTGGTAAGAGACAGGGTGACTTCGGGAGGACGGGAAGGTTCGGGGCATTGCAACCCAGGAGGGTTGAGGGCGGGACAGGACATACATTATAGATGAATACTTTTCCCTCTAATAGATGAATGAAAAAATGGGCAACACAGGGCACTTCAGCTAACCCCTTGCACAAAGCTTTTGTTTGGAAAGAAACACACCCGATGCTGTGAGCATAGCCGAGTGTAGTCGAGGAGAGACCACAGTTTGCATCGCTTTGCAACACCTGGGTGTTAGTTTCAGCGCATGAAAAGTGCCTCCTGGAAGGCGTCCAGTCAGTGAGAAGGCTTCGCTGGCGTTTGACACTCGTTCGAATGCGTCGTCGCAGTAGCACTCGTCTAAAACGTCCACTGCACGTAGGTATCAACCATACAATGATGTCAAGTTCATACCAAGATGTCAATAATTTCGCATTACTTGAAGAATTGTTAATGGAAGAGAGAAGCAACAATCAAAATTTCTATCGTTTCTAGATTTAGTTTTTTTTCGTACACAAATCTAATAAATTTTAGTAATCTATTGTCTATTCCATTTCATATCATAGTAAATTAAGAGCAGAAATTTAGTCGATTTGTTCTCTACATATTTTGACGCATTACTTGTAAAAGTCTTGCTTTACTTCTATATTACAATCTTATTAGATTTTCTACCTCCACTTTCTGACAACGCTAATGTTTTTGGTTTTTGACGTTAATCACTGATACAACACACCGCTTGTTAATTATAAAACTCAAAACGTTCTTGTATTTTGTTGCAGTTAGAAATCAGTTTGGTTTCTGGTTTTCTAAACATAATGATTTTTTAACATACTGTATATTTGAAACGACGTGATCTTGGAAAAACGATCTAAAATCTTTGCTCTCTTGCAGAGTTGCTCATCTTTTAAAGGGATCCTGAACTAAATGGTGTAAAAATCGACGATTGCGAATGTGATTGGTTACACTGCCACCGGTAAACTGAATGAGCTTCGTGCCTGTAACTTCTCGAAGAAATTGTAACCTAGAGGATCGTGATTAACACGCTCAAAACTTTTGTAATTTTTGAATTCGCCAGGTCTCCTAATGCTCTGAGAACACACTAGCGGTGAAATTCCTGTCGTGCAGTCTTCACAACGTCAAAGAATTGAGTGCAGTTTGCACTACGTTTTTTGTAAGACAGTATCTTGAAACTCCATCGACGCGTTTTGATGAACAGGAAATAAAGTCCCTTTCGAAAACAGAACTCAAAAGCGGGTTCGAGCACAAAAAGGAAAGTGAGAATCCGGGACACAATATCCGAACTCACACTTCAGAGAAATGTGAAGCAATGACCTGTGAAAACGACCTATTACAATGGGACAATCTTCCTCAGTTGCGAGATACGCATTGTTTTATAAATGGATTAGATAAAGGAGGGACGATATAAAATCCGCGATCCAAATTCTTCTTTCAGAGAGCACATCGTTTTAAATTATAAATGTTGATGTGTCATTGTTTTAGGAATTGCGAGGAGTCAATAATTTTAGTGAAAAGAAAAGTCGTCTATTGAAAGGCGATACATGTAAGAAAGCAATTTAAGCGGCTTTTTAAATATTGCTGATAATGTATAAAATCCAACATGACCTCCGATTCTACTTCGTTGTGCGATATACAGAATTGAACGAAAATTTTGGTTGTAGGGATTAAACGAGACGAAAGTCAGATTTCGCAATGAAAGTCCGATTTCTTTACCCAATTTCACAATGAAGAGTGGGTAAAGAATAATCAGCTTCCCATATTCTAATGTGAAGGCTGGCGGGCTTTACGAAGGTCACAAAGAATTTTCCTTAAGTCGTGCATGTGCTACCTACAAATCGTGAGAATTTCCTGTTGACACTTCCCGACAAATTTCAGGAAAAGCGATGTTCGTTCAATATTATTTAAAATTGTATTATATAATGTCCCCCACGTACATTTTATGAGAAAAACGAACTGAGATAGAAATTAGTTTGCCACCCCACATCAAATCGTCAATTTCTAATTGTGGGAAATGAGTCAAAATGACGCCAATGCCACACCTGAGATATGTCATTAAAAGAAGACAGAGGATTTATCCACTTTTTCGTTACCAGATCTAGACAATTAAAATTTTAGTGGGGAAAATTCACTGTTTTCTGCCGCACAACAACATAACTTTCTTTTCTTACGAAGTATTCTTTAGGCGAGCAAGTAAAAAGAAGTGATGAGAGGGAGCAGGCGAGGCGGGCGCTCCTGGGCGTCCGTTGGCCCCGGGGCAGCGCTGTGCGGAGCTGAGCGTGGCGCTGGCCGTGGCGAAAGGGCGAGCGGAAATCCAAGTGTTTACCCGAACATAAAGGCGCCGGGGCTCCCGCAGCGCGGAGCGGCGCGGCGCGGCGCGGCGCGCCCGCCCCGAGTCAACGCTCCCGCCGCGCCGCCCCGCCCCTCATCTCCCCTCGACCCCGCACCAGCTGCCCCAGCACGCCCCGCCCTTCCCCGCCCCAAACCGCCCCGCCCTGCCCCGCCTCAACCCACCCCACCCTGCCCCTACCCACTCCGCCCCACCCCGCTCCTATATTTCCGCTCCGCCACATCCCGCGCCGTCCCGCCCCCACCTCGTCCCGCCCCGCCCCGCCCCGCCCCCGCCCCGCCCCCCCGCCCCGCCCCTCCCCGCCCCTCCCCGCCCCACCCAGCCCCACCCTGCGTCACCCCGCGCCGCCCTCGAGCCGAGCGCTGCATTCAGCTGCAGCCGCCGCGCCTTAACGCGGCCCTCACGCACGCCACGCCCCCTGCCTCACCCCTCCCTGCTCCCCGTCCCGCCCCCGCCACGCCTCGCCTCACCCCACCCTGCTCCGCCCCTTCCTTCCTCGTTCCGCTCCGCCACGCACTTCCCTGGCCCGCCCCTCCTCCACCCACCTCCTCCCCCGCCCCGAACTTCGCCTTCCCGGCCCCGCTCCGTCCCCTCCTCGGCGCTCCGGCCACCACGGCTCCAGAGGCCCTTCTCATCGCGATGATTCGGGAAAAAGGCATTTCCATCAATGGGCGAAAATATCCGTGCCTTTTTTTAAACAAAACAACAAAGCTACTTTCATGCATGTTAATATAAAGATAAGTCCCATTGACTATGAGAAGGCATTTTCTGTCACTAAGTGCTCATCGTCAGTGCTCAAAACGAACAGACGAGTTTTCGCGCGAAGTTCATAAATAACTTCACAAAATTGTTAGCAATATCGTGTGCTTTGAATTCATTTTGTAAAAAAAATTGCCGAGTTACCTCAGAGTCAACGATACAGATGTCTCTGCAGCAATTCTGATCAGGAGGTTCTTTTATTCGTTCCCCGGCGGTGGCGGATCTTCGATCTTCTACACAACAAGGTTGAATTCGGAAGGAGAATTCTAGCGTCCGGACGCTCTAATCTGTAGCTTTCCGTAATTCTCCAATCACTACCATTGACGGAGAAGAATACTAACAAACGGGCCACGCTTAGCGCGCGATCTTTTCTTCCTCGTTTTTGTCCTTTCATCTCCCATTATTAATACACTCACTTATTCGTACATGTACTACACTAGCTCATGCGTCAGGAAATCAATCGGAAGCTTAGAGTATACTACATCCTAGCTGGGGTGGTGCCCCCCTGGGAGAGATATTCGGAGTGGGAAATGCCCTGCAACCTGACATGTAGGTCGTCCGTTCTCATGGCGAAGGTTTAATTTCACTCTTAACTTTTCTGAGAATATTTTCGACTAAACTGTACGATCATTCTGTACTTCATAAATAATTGTTTTGAAAGTGCAAATAGCTTCATACTGAAATTCAACTTCATTTCTGACAACCCTTGATACGAAGAGGGAGAGTACTTGTAAAACACAGTATAACAGAACTTCCAAAAAGGTCTTACTGTGTAGAATGCGGCGTAAGAAACATTACGTGTTTCGAAGGGCCTAAGACGCTTCGCTTGCAAGTGAAGTCAAGGTCGCGGGCAAGGTAATAAGTAGTTAGCTTAAACTAGAGCTCGCGGGCCCTGTCTCGAGCAGCTGGCGCGAGATTCAAAAGTAAGGGTTGTACAAATCTCTCCTAGATGTCAGTACTTCACTGGCTATTTGGCCCGTGACAGTCTTTTCAAGACGTTATTTGACAGTTATTGCTCCAAATTTAGCTAAGTTAATTCCAATTTACTTTACTAAAGCAAAGAAGTGATCTATTAGAATGTAACAATACATCACTCAGTTTTTAAATTATCAATTGAGAGTGAAATTAAACATTATGAACAGAAAGAATCTTGATTTTAAAATATATTTACTTAAGAGGGCGGCGATTACATTCACTTTCTATGTTCATGTTTGGATCTTTAACAAATCTTTAACTGTCTATTAAAATAGCAACCCTTCCTTAAGCTAGAATTGTTAACATACAGATATTTAATCAAAATATATCACATTGCTACATTCACAAATAACTGGATGATTTAAAAAATATAACAGAAAACAAAAACATAGAAACAACTCGGCTTTCATACTCTTGCCACTTGTTTATACAAGGCTGGATTTAAAAAATGGTAAAAATAAAATAGTAATTAATAGTAAAAAATGTAACCATCAGTCAAATCTCGGATGCTTGATAGAACAAATCTGGCAAGCATCGTTTCGTATGCAACCACTACTCCACGCCGCTTCGGCTTGCTCGTGTACTTCCCTCGCTGGATGTTGAGGGGAAATGAGAGGGGATTGAGGGGAAGTTGCCCCTACGAGCGCCGGGCTCCCCAGGCGGGCAAGCAGCTCGTGCGGGCGCGGTTCGACTCGGCTGGGGTACACGATGGTAGTATACTGCCGTAGTGTAGCGAGCGTGTCGGATTGCTGTATGCCTTTATCTTCTCATACGTCATAATCTTCCAACTTCTACATTTTCGTGGTAAATATGTTCGATACAGGACTCAAGGGACCCTATCAATCTGTTAAACACATATGGGATTTAGTGATAGTTTCTTCTAATAGTCTCTTAATGTTTCTTCTAATAGTTTCTCTTTCTTTCTTCTAATAGTCTCTTAATGTAATTTAATGTTTAATGAATCATTCAGTTTTTATATTACTATCAATATTTTACCATTATTTTTATTATTTTACCATTATTATTACTATAATTAGTATATAATTTGCTAGTTATATTACCTTATTATTGTTATTATTATTATTATTATTATTATTATTGATATTAGTGATCTATGTTACTGAGAGACTGTGTATATTTATGATTTTGTAATTAGCTGCCACCGGTTTATACCCAATTGCAGTTTAAATCTTTCTATCTAAATGACACAAAATCTTAGCAAATCAAAAAGAGGAATCTTGGCCCATCCCCCTGGCATCCTGGGTCCATTTTTCTTCTGGTGCAGAACAGCCATTCCTCCTCCGCGGTAGCGAAAACGCGCAGTCAGGAAGTAGCCGTCTGCTGCTTTTCCTTGTTGCTCTGGAGAAGTTTCTTCCTTTTTGTTGACGCTTCGGTTCCCGGACTCTGGACGTGACGAATTGAGCGGAAGATTTGATCTCGAAACATTCGTTAAACGATTATTCCTATTCACTTTTTAAGAGGCTGGAATTCTTTGAGGATAAAGAAAATAAATACATAGGTGGCAATGAGAGTTTAACAATGAGACCTTCTAGTCATTGGAAATCAAATTCAAAAAAACATTAGCATTAAAGAACGTTATTTTTCTTTTTATTCATTTATTTTAGTTCTCACTAAAATCCAATAATTATATTACATGTTAGGCATTGATACGAACAAATCTAAGCAAGTAAAAGGAAAGAAATGTTTCAAAAATATAGGCTATAGAAAAGAATCATTAGAATAGTTGATGCAAAAATGTATGACAAATTGTAAAGGAAACCAATTAATTGTCGTTTCGTACCGTAAATACGAGTATTACTTTACTATGTGGTATTACTTCGACGAAAACAAAAATAACATGTGTGCTACAAGATGAATGGTTGGGTGGGGGGCCTCGCCACTTGTGAAGCAATTCTTCATTGAACACAGAAATAACAATCGCCACTAAGTTTTAGGCGCAGTAACTCCAAATTGGGGCAAATAACCCATTTTATACTAATTAATTCTATTGAGTCTGGACACAATTTTAGGATTCCTGTCGCTTACAATAGAAAACTTTCATCATGTAGGTTTGGCCGAGTAGATTTTTAAAAAAGTTGGTTTCAAGAAAAGGTGATGATCAAAATACGCAGTGAATGAGGCGAAAAACAGAAGAGGGCATGAGCACGATTGAGACGAGTGAAAAGAGAATCTGGGGCGCAAGAGGCAGTGTCAATCGTACTATACTGCGATTTTTGTAACTTTGCCCCTCAAGGCCCGTCTTCACGATGGAATATGTCACGGTACTGCGCGTCTTTCTCTGCCGTGCCGCTAGATATCGCATGATCGCGATTGTTTCAAACAGTCCTCGCGACCATGTAACATCTAGCGACACAACCGAGAACGACGTGAAATTCCATGTGATAATCCATGGTGGCTGTAAGGGTTTGAGGGAGGAAGTTATATAAATCGTACTATTAACATCGCTGCACAAAGGAAGTAAGGGTGGTTCCTTAAGTTCCAGCCTCCCTAACGGCAATTTATGATACAATGAAATTGGATTATCCTTTACTTCAACCCACCTTTTACATCTGTTATTAACATTTCCATGCTTTTCAAAATTCTCTGCTTTTCAATACTCTGAAGTTTTGTTCGTGAAATAGTCAAAAATCGCTTCTTACAGCTCCCACTCATCTGAATATTTTCTTCTCTGAAGGTCTTTCTTGAGACTTGATGAGTGGTTATAGTCGCTGTGTAATCTTACTTGACTGTTGGGTGAATGGTCCAACCCATTGATGCCGCAGTCCTTCACAGCATTCTTTGCAATCTCGGCAGGAAGCATAGATGCATTATCATGAGGAAGCTGAAGATTGATGAGACTTCACCAATGCATCCAACTCAAGTACCTCCCTGCTCAAAACAGGACAGTCGTCAGAAATGTGGTACTCGAGGGTCCTCAAGGTCCCGAAAAATGTTGAAGGAAAGCACTAAACATTTGTCCCACTTCTCTCTTGCCAAATAACCCCAAATCGGATTATGATACGTTAGAGCCGATGTCGGTGACTGCACATTTATATTTGTTTTTGGCAACCATATGTGGTTTGTTGCCTTGAATCAAAATACAGTAAAAAAAGTGTTTGCTTTTTTTTCATGATGCCTACTCTCGAGGACTCCCAGAGATCCTTCTAGAAGAAAGCATTAGAACGTATATGATTATGTCAGTATGTCTGAACATTCCTAGTGAAATCTACACTTCTGAGGAGCACTGAGAAAATAATTCCTTTTAAATTTTCTCGCGCACCTTGAATGTCTTGTTCGAAAAACGTGTTTGTTCATCCAAAACCACGGCACAAGATTCATTCATTTATTTACTTCAGAAAAACTGAAAAGCTTCTTCTTCTAATGACTAAATATATTAATAATATAAAAGAATAAGAAACTTAAATAGATTTACTAAGCTTACGAAAGGTAGCACATCCTGAAATAAATCGGTCGTTAATATCAATTCAGTTTAATTTTACAGTTGCCATTCTTGCTGACGCCAGCAAAAGGCGCCTCGTTTCTTGGGGCTTAAACGCTTGAATTTGTTCGCTTTGGGCGGCATTTGTTTTTGCCCGCGCCCGTCGCACGAACAAGGCAACGTATGGGCGTCGGGAGCATTCACCATGGAGACAAAGCAAGGACGGCATTATTCCGGTAACAGGCGCAAGGCTCCGCCGGACGGCGAGTGCGCAAGAAGCGAGACGCGGGCGGGGGCGGAGGCAGGGGGTGAGAGCGGGGTGGGCGCGGGGCGGGCGCGGGGCGGGGCGCGGGGGCGGGACGGGTGCTGGGCGGGGGCGGGCAAGGGACGGGCACGGGGCGGGCACGGGGCGGGCAGGGGGCGGGCACGGGGCGGGAGCGGGAACGGGCAAGGGGTCGTGGGCGGAGCGGGGCGGGGAGGGAGCGGGCGCGGGCGCGGGTCGGGGGGGGCGGGGCGGTGGCGGGGGGGCGCGGGCGCGGGGAGGGTTGGCGGCGGAGCGGGGGCGGGGCGGGGACGGGCATGGGAGGGGCACGCCGGGGCGAGAGGCAAAACCCCACTTCCTCCATTCAATGCCCGTCATGAAATGCAACGCCCAGAAATGTACCGGTTAAATATCTAGGAATCTCTTTTCATACTAAATTAACGTGGAAAGACCATATAAAAACAATTACAGATAAAACATATACTGAAATGTCCAAATTATATCCCCTACTGAGTTCAAAATCTTCCTTAAGTATAAAATGCGGAACATTACTAATCAATCTTAAGACCATCACTTACCTACGCCTGCCCTACATGGCCCAATGCAGCTGTGAACCATGTAAAAAAACTGCAAGTAATATAAAATAAATTCTTATACAGAATAAGCAAAGCCGTATGGTATATCAGCAATAACCACCTTCATAGAGAATTAAAACTAGAAACGATCAAAGGTTTGATTACAAGAATTTCCCGATCATTCTTGGAATCCCTAAAAAATACCCCCTGTGGCGCTATTTTTCATTAGCGAAAACGTCCCAAAAGAATCAAATTCAAAAGATGATGTACAGCCCCCGTAAATCTAAATAATTTCAAAATGATTCAAAATTGTAATTAAACAAAAAAATGAAAAGAACAGTCAGCAGTTAGGTGTCTTCAATTATGAATATGCAGAAGTAACTAAATGGCAACAATAATTAAGAATGGTCAAGCCTAGACGAGAATCAGAAGTACTGGTTAACACCCTTGAAAGGCAGTAATGCCGAACAGGTGAATAATTGTTTTTAATTTAAAAAACTGCCCCGTCATTCACGACAACAAAAATGTATAATTGACAAACACAAACATAAATGTGCTGCAACATTCATGTAACATAAGTACATTAATATCATTTGTATTTCTTCGAATTTGGGCGCAGTCACCAGCTTCGGATCTGAAGTACCAAGATTCGATTTGGACATTTTTGTTTGGCAAGATAGGACGGGAATAAATTATCAGTGCTCTCTTTCTCATTCTTGAGGACCTTCATTGCTTAAATTATCCTGTTTTCAGGCTCTCTCATTCAGTCATATTATTACATAGAGGGGCAATTTCATAGTTCTCCAGCCTGACCAAGATAACGCCCATGAATGAGAAAACCTATTGAGAAGTAGATACTCTTCTTCTTGATTGTTGAAATGATATACTCGCACGTTTGCAGCCGACATTTCTCTCGGTTTTGTGGAGAGAGATACTGTAGTTGGATGCGGTGCGTAAAATCTCATGGTGTTCAGTGTCTTTATGAGAATGCATCTGTGCTTACTGCCCAGATTGTAAAGGATGTTGTGAAGGACTGTGGCGTAGATCGGAGCATCTCTGGTTCCTCAGCGAGAAGTAAGGCGGTCTCGCATTTCGTTTCATTAGGCGGAAACACGCAAGAAAACTTGTGAAATGGTGTCTTACTGAGTGTCAAAGAAAATAATAATTGTTATTTAACCTGATCAGCGGGATTGGCACTTTACAGATGCGTGTTGGTTTACATATTATACAATGGATGGCTACATAATGGAGCCCGAAGGCGCGAGCAACTGCAATTGAGCGTGCCAAATCCCCAAATCTGAGCGAGGACATCGCCACTGGGAACCTCTTATGACAAGAAGAAAATTATACGCGAGCACTCAAGGATTGGCAAATCATTAAAATATATGGAATTAGTGTTGATATTCTCAAGAATTTATCAAGAGGATAATCATTTTTGTAATTTATGTGATCATTGATGTATATAAATGATCTCCTTTCTGGGGATTTTATCCAACAGACAGTCGATTACCCTTTACGTATCGATGAGACGTATACTCGACCACACACTGCACACCACCACACTTGCGGGCTCCTCTGATCTGGGGTCAGCAGAACGCGAGGCCCTCCTCGACAACACATACTTGAGAGACAAGGGACAAACAACCACCCCGAAGGCGGGACTCGAACCCGCGACCTTCCGGACCGAAGGTCTTAGGTACACCCTCTTAGCCACCTCAGCCACAATACATATGAGAATATTTCCGAGCCCCAAAATGAAGTAGGTTAAAGGAGGTCGCCTAGGCTTCTGCTCAGAAGCTGGCGTAGCGGCCAGCGAGAGAGCCCCTGGCAGCGATCTGGCGGCGACGGACGCGGCGCGGGGCGGCGCGGCCCCGGGCGCATAAATAACCGGAGGCTGCGGCGACGGCGGAGGCGTTTTTCGCCGCGGTCCTTTCCCTTTTCTTGCGCGCAGATCGTCTTATTTCATTATGGCCCGTATCAAGACAACAATGCGTTTTTCGTCGCCTCCAAACCGCAAGGTTCCCCGTCTGCGGGCGAGCGAGCGTTTTTTGGGGGTCCCAGCGGGCGAGCGGGCGAGCGGGTTGGCGGGCGGCGGGCGGTTCTTGCGGGAGCGCGACCGCGGGCGGACGTGGCGGGCGGGCGGGCGGCAGGGCGGCGACCGCACCGCAGGGGCGTCAGCCCCGCCCGCCGCCGCCGCCGCCGCCGCCCCCGCGCCGCCCCCGCTAGCTGCGCTGTCACAGAAAATCTTCAGTAAGCAAATCAATTTGGATTTGATTTGATAACAACAAGCGAGAAATTAAATCTTTTGCGGCGTCACTCACAAAAAGTCGCTTCTATAAAACAGGGACTCCAGGGTTCTCCTCCCGGGGCGCTTTGTTAAGAAGTAAATTAATGGGAAAAGTCGTCCTGACATGATATAAGAGACGAGCGGGAAAGTGAAACGTAAATTAACGCCGGAGGTACCGATGTATTGGATTCGTAATGAATTTCTCGAAAACTGCGCGGCGAGGGTTTGGATTCTAAATCAGATGAACGTCGTGTTAGCGGGTGGCGCAACAAAGGGCAACCGGAGGCGAGGCCCGAAGCGGCGGCGTTGGAGCGGGGCGGGGATGGCTACGGGTGCGGTGCGGGGAGGGCGCGAGGGCAGACATGGGAGCGGCGTGGGCACAGGGACGAGAACGTGGGGGCGGGAGCAGCGCAGACGTGGCGCGGGGGCGGCACCGGGGGGGATGCGGGAGCAGTGGGAGGGCGGGCAAAGGGACGAGAGGTGGTCGCGGGGGAGGCGAGGGGGCGGTACAATTGCGGGGATGGGGGTGAGGACGCGTGGGGGCGGTGCGCGGGGCGGGAGCGTAGGGTAGGCATGGGAGCGGCGCGGGGGTGCCGTGGGGGCGGACGCGGGGCCGGGCGCAGGGGCGGGGCGCGGGGGCGGGGCGCGGGGGCGGCCCGGGGGCGGCGCGGGGCCGATGCGAGAGCGGGCATGGGGGCGGGAGCGGGCGCGGGGGCGGCGCAGGGGCGGAGGGCGTGCCCGTTTAGCGCCGCCGCGCGGCCCGCGATGGATGCGCGCCTTTATGCACGCGTAAAGCGGTGAGTGCGCGCGGGGCCTGGCCGGGGCCGCGGCTACGAGCCCGCGGGGAAAACACTGTCGCCGCGCGCCGCGCTTTTACGAGTGATGACTCGACACTTCGGCGGCGGCGGCGGCGCTCGAGACGCGTCCCGGGGGTCGCGCGCGCCCAAATCAGCGTTTCCGCCCCGCCCCCGCCCCCCGCCCCCCGCCCCCGCCCCCCGGCCCCGCCCCCGCGCGCTCTGATTGCCTGCGGGCAGCGAGTGCGCCCGGCCCACTTCCTCGCGCGTCTCGCCAGAATAGCGCGAGGTGGCGCCCGAAGCACAGCAAGGTAGACAGATGGACCCATCTCATCACGCAGGGAAGGGCGGTGCCGTTTCCTTCAAAAGACTCTTTCCTTCAGGAAGGTCTATTCCTGTTTTGAGCCTCAGTTGCTCTGCGAACTTTTGAATGTCGAAGATTGCCATCAAGGACTAGGCTCTCCATCGTTTTACCGTTGCGTTCGTGAAATGACCTGATTTGTTCCAGGGCTGCACTTCATCTTCCTTTTCGATCTGAAATCTGATCCATGACAGGACGACTTGTTTTCCTCATTTTGAATCTTCAACATGTACCACAGATTGTCTTCATGCACTTTTCAGACACGTATAGTCATCACTTGGACTGCGTAACGGATTTATTTCGCTGTTTCTTATTTTTATATCAACTATCTCAATATTTCATATTTTTCGACCGATGCAACCGTACGATCATGCTCCAATTCCTATTAACATTTTCTTTTTGAACGTCATTATACCAACTGTGCCATTAGTCTTGCACAATTGTGATAATGTGTGATGTGTTAGGTCATCCTTGAAACGTATTCAACGTTGTCGCTTATTACTCGCAACCGCAGTCTTTACTTTTCACTCGCAGATGAAGAAATCTTTAGTTTTTCTTTTCGTAATGCATTGTAACTTACTCATTATAGGCCAAAACTATGCGAGTCGGCGAAAGATGCTCATCCTCCTTCTAGAGCTTTAAAACAATGTTCTATGATCATTTTGAAAGAATAAACAAAACAAAATATTTATTTTTCCAGAAAAATAGAGTCTAAGCTTTGCAACAATGAACTTAACCAATATTTATTTATAAGATAAACGTGAAATTGCAACTGGAAAGAAAATATTACTGAATAGATGAAACTGTTTCATGCTAATAAGTTTTAAAATTATTTATTTTCATATAAACAAAAAATTGATGTTTATATAAATAATATTTTGTCATATTAATGTACTATATATCATATGAAGGGCATTCGCAACATTTTGGTTTTCATTTCTCAATCAGCTCTACTTTCATTCGCAATTGCTAATTGCTTCAATGAAATGGTTTTCTGCATCGAACATCTCATAAACGTGACTTTTTCTGGATATGCTTGCCTATAGTCCAGCTTTTTTCGTGTTACTGCCTGCGTTGATAGGTAGGAAAAAAGTATTTTCCTCTACATATCCAGTAAACAAGTGTTTACTAGTTTTCAGATTGAAGTAGATGCCAGGTGTTCACAACAACATCTAAAAATTTTGAAGAAAAGAACCTTCATTTTTTATCTATTTTCATTCAGTAGAGTTCAAGCAAAATATTGTCAAAATAAATTTTACATTTTAATATACAGTAAAAAGACAACTTATCTGTCAACTAATCTCGTTCGAAGGAATAATTAAAATTCAACCGTAATGTATAACGCTATTTCTTACTTTCAGCAAAATACTTCACCAGGTACTCGGATCAATCATAGTCATCTTCTTCACCAGAAAACGTTCCAGGATTATTGAATGGCCACAATTAGATCATTATCTCTCCAAAATTGCAATATATCACAAAGATATAACAAATAAACAATAAAAAGATACAAAACTGACAAAATATTTTGTCCAAAATTATCATTATTGTATCTTAATAAAATATGGACTGCATGGAAACTCGAACGTTCAGACCATGCTAAAGATGACAACTGAATTTGACCAATGTCTCAAAAATGGGACGCTTGATATTTTGCATTCCTGTGGTTACGTAACTACTATTTTTTTTAAATCCGTCCCATATGTAACTCAAAACTCCAAATAAACATTTCTACATACTAAATGCTCATGTGTTTTGAAGGAGTTCAACATTCTACCTACAAAAAAACAGATATGTGCCGTATTTGACCATTTATTGTACATATACCAACATTCGTACATTAAAAGAGAACATGGCATGTGAAGTAACGTAGTTCTCTAACAAACTTTTATTATATTCTTTCAAATAAAACGTGAGATACAATGCGTCCCAAAAATGAGACATTGGCGTGTACTTAATGGAAAAGAAAAGAAAATGGGTGTGCTTAATCATTTTATAAGATCCCGTAAATGTTTGAGATGTCTATAAAGATATAGACATGTCTGATACATCATTGGTATCAAAATTATCTTTCCGGAAAATAATTCAGTTCAGCAAATATTTCTTAACGTCTTTCTAAAAATGTCTTGATGGTGATGTTTCCCAGTGCGAAATATTACGTCACCCATTTTCTTCTTTTCTTCTTTTTGAGCCCACAATTACGCTTCTTAAATTTGGATCAAAAACACAATGCTTTCATCAGTGTCTCAGCATCACAATTTTTTAATATTATTTTCTGACGCGTATTTATGGGAAAATGTATCTGCCAAAGATCTGCGGCCAACCACTGCTTCTTTAACGCTTGTGCCCGACCAAGTGAATCAAAGTTCAGGCGGTGTGAAGTCACGAAATGAACACCTTGCGGACTTTTCTTCTTCTTGGTTATCGCTAGGTCGTGAAACTGTTGTAATTTGCCTTGTTTCGAGACTCTAAATACCGGTACATTTCTTTTGATGTCTCACAAAATTTGAATCGATATTTTACGGGGTAATTCTTCACTCTATGTGCTCTAGATTGTGTTCACGTTGGGCTTAATTAATTTGTAGGATATGCATTTTTTCTTAAGAAAGTTTAGAATTATTTATTTGTTATGTTCATATACATAAAATGAAGAAAATGCCATGATGCCATGCAGAATTGAACAAAATATCACTAGCATATTCCTTAAGACATTATGTTTAAGATGAAAGAATACATTGTTTATAAAATATATTTACATGATCTTTTAATAACGAGAGTAATTAAATAGCTAAATAAATTCACGTAATAAGCTTCAGAAGATGGTATACACCTTTTATAATGTCATATGATATAATTTTATATCTTTGCTGCATATGCTAATGTCCGCCACCACTATTTCTGTTGAAGCTCTAATACATTACGTAAACAGCCTTGCGTTTTTATGTAAGAACACTGAAAGTGTTCCATTGTAACGGACGTACGATTCACCTATTTTTCAGTAGTTTATTGTGCACATAAGAGCAATCGAAATATTAGGAAATTGTTTTATTATAACGAAGTGCTCTCCCCTAAACGAGCATGACACCAGCAAAACTGCGATTGTTAAGAAGTAGGGTGCTTCCCACTTTGTCAGAACAGCTCACGACGTGGCTTTGCGTTGCGGCCAGGTTGTGGAGTGCAATCATTCAATCTGTTGTTACCTGCGGTAAAGTTCACAAACTCGCTAATTACATCTACTACATTCGCCCCTGTTTCGTGCATGCGATATACAATGTGTCGTATCTCAGAGTACATATTCTAAAAGGTAGCCGAGAATAATGTGGCGTTAAGGATAATTACCGTAAGATATTGCAGATTCTTCTTTCGTTCGCTTTGGATGGTATTTGAAATTGTCGGTACGTGATGCATCTCCATTTCAATCGTGATTGTGGTCGGGTCCAAGTGTTTCACTAAGAAATTATTATATCTTATTTTGCGTTTCAGTGGCTTTAATACTCCAATGCACATACGTGTACTGTTCATTAATATGAATTCAAGTTATAATGAAACTGTTCTGCAACGATAGTTTAGGTAGAGTAACTAGGATTCAATGAAATCAACGTTATGAGCCTGACATCGATAGAGTAGCCAATCTTGAGATTTTATGGAAGTAGAAGGGAAAGGACGTTGGCACCTCGTGCGTCGCGCGTCGAACCCCTTACCCAGGGGGTGAACCAAGAAGGCATATCCTGGTGGGAGAATTTTGACGTAGGATCCTCCCTTACACGTATTTTTTAAAGAAAAACTTAAATGTTAGCTTGAAATTTTTAACAAATGAATATTCTAAAGAAAATACTTTGTTGTAGATAAAAAGTCTTAATATATTTCATTAATTTATTGAAATGAAATAATTTATACACATCGTAAGTTCTATCCTTATGAAAACGTACAATAACTTATTCGACTTATTGAAAAAACAATTGTACGTCGTCAATCCCCACGCAACACACGTTGCTTCGTAACACGTATTCCATCATACTTCTTTGACAGTGATGCAGACAGTAAGTGGTTTTAATTCACTTCAGCAAAATTTTAAAATTGGATTTTTAGGGTTTATTCCCTCTTCCTGGATCGGCCACTGCCCCAACACAGCTGCCACACAGCGTGATGTGCTCAGCGAGCGACCCCTGCGGGACTCCGCTCGCGCCGGCCAATTTGCTCACACGCCCATCACACAGTTGCACAAATGCGTTAGCGCCGGTCGTTACAACGAGCACTGACCCCATTCACGGCGCTAGTGCGCCATCTATAGGGGCCGGCGCTCAGCCTTCAAGCCTGGTTTTCGCTGCATCCGTTACGCTCTTCAATTGTTGCGCGACGTCGTGAACTGTTATGATGGAATAATCGTACGATTCTGCTTCTACTGTCACGCTTCTTCAAGCATCTAAAAGAAACTTCTTGTTGGTACATGAGATCGTGAGATTAAAAAAATGCTTAAACTTTTTCAAAGCTACAAGATTTTTCAAGTCATTGAAATGAATAGAAATTCGACACTTCCGATTATCTGTCAAAAAAAGATTTTGTGTATATTTTGAAGAAAAATATCCTGAAATTACAATACAAAACTTGCTGATAGAACATCAAATCCAAACTGATAAACAAGATGGCCCGAGAGAGATTCCTTTTAGAGGGCGTTCGAAAATCTCCAGTACTGCCGTAAATCCTACCTTGTAATAAATCAACCATGGTTAAGGACTAACTATGAACTTAGATATGTCTTCTAAGGTTATGACTTTCATCATTGAATTTGCAGGGCTCTTAAATTTCAAGTTCCTGAACACAACGGTAAGATTGGCGTGGTGTGTGACATCCAGGTTCATAAAGAGTGACCACATAATGGAGTGCAAGCACATGGGAAGATCTATGAACAATATCGGCGGGGAAGAAGCTACTGCAATCTACATTGCATATTACACATTTTCATAGAGCCATTTGAGTATAAGTAAACATTTTCTTTTAAATAAATCAGAGTAATATAATTACTTTGAAGAACATTAAAATTTGCCACGATCTGAAAACGTAACTTGGGAAAAGAGTTTTAGAAAAATAGAATTCATCAAAACTACCCATAGGTATTTAAAAAACTAAACGTATAAAACTGAACACCCAGACATACAAAGAAAGTAGATAGCAATGTCCAAAGAGGAGCTACAGTTGAGAAAATCTTTGTTTTATTTATTATGTCTCCAACAATCCATAGAAGTCTTAATTTCTGCACTTGAAAAATATGTTTCATAGCCTAGCGCACAATTGCAGTTCACCGATGGTAATATTTTCTGAGTAGTGTCCATGGATCTTTCTGATACTATTGATTCATAGTTTTTCCTGAAACTATTGAGACGTGTCCGTATGATACGGAGAAGATCAATACCTGTCAGTGGGTACTAAGGAGTAGTATCCGCTAGAGCATTTTCTTTCCAGTCACTTATCAGGGCGCTTTTGGGATCTAATTCTGTAATACTAGCATTTCTTATAGTTAGAAGTGTCCATAATAAAGATTTGAGGTGGTAAAATTTTAAATTTTTGATGGATTGGAACTTCGAAGTTTCTGTCTATTTGATACACTTTACACTCGCTGGCTGGTCTAAGTGTCTAAAAATTCGTCACCGGCAGGTCGATGTTAGTCTGATTATTCTAGCAACAATGTGGTTTCTTTTAGAATAGTATCAATTTTATTTACACAGGAGCTATTCAGTTATGAAGTAGAGCAATATTCAACAGCAGAGTAAACGAGGTTCAGGTCAGTGATAAAGATATTTAATGCTTTATCAAGACGATCTAGTCGACTTCTGAAGATTATTATTGTTTGTTTGATATTTCAGGACGTTACCGAATGGGTTTTTAATGAAATTTTTCTGTCAATTGCAAACCCCTTACCCAGAGACACCAGTGAGGGAAGAGTTAAAATGAAGGAATATTTTCCAGCATTTTTTTAATATTTTAAAACTAATAATTCGCTCATTTATCAATATATGACAATCATTTTCTGCGTGTTTGTGATCAATGTTTTCACTTATTACTTTCTCGCTCTTACTTCGTAAGAAGCGAAAGTATTGTAATCAAGGGCGAGAGACTGAAAACGGCATTGAAGTCTCACATTGACCCCCTCCCCCTAACAGTACGCGACTGTTAAATGTATTTTGATGGTTTGGTGTTTCCTTGTATTTCTGAAATGGAACCAGGATAATTAAGTCATCGTTAAGCTAGTTATTAGATGCCAACTCTAGAAATGAACACTGAGTTTAATCAATGTCTTCTGTATGTTCATGAAAGTTGTGTGCAGGGCAACCAAAGCCCCGTGATCGAAACACCCCACTTTCCTTCTAATTGTACATGACGTATCTCACTTGTTTAAATTAAAACTCTGTAACCAGCTCCGATTCTTTGTGAACTAATGTTGTTTGTCAACTAATTTTTGAAACTGTTATACAGCATTTTTTTACTGTTAGTGTTTTGTGAATCTTAAAATCTTGGTAATGAGTGTTTATCATTAGACTGAATCACAGACCGAAATTTAGTCAATGAAAACTGCAACTGTAAAATGCCTTTCAAACACGGTTTTATGAGGGCAGTACAAAAAATGTCCTTCACATCCCCCGTTGCGTCTGAAGCACCCTTGCTTAAAAGGAAAATGGCTTAATATATTTGAAAATATTCAATGGACCATTCGTTCTGAAAGATTTTCTAAGGAGTAAGATTGCACTATAACTATCTGATCAGTCATGACATTTACTTGACTGATCAGAAACTTTATAACTTTAGTTTGTTTAAAGCCTAGCGTTAGCCTTCGCGTTTTGAGAATGTGTTAGAAGAAATGCATTTTCGGAATATTTTTTTACAGCTTGCCACGAATTTAGTAGAAATATGTTGCCTTATGCAGTTGTTCTACTGAAAATGTGAGAGAGAGTTTTCCAACCTTGAAACGTTTTGATTACTCGATAGTGAGAGGTAAGCTGATTTTCAATTCAAAGATCAATTCTTTTGATCTTCCTGAGTTGTAAGGTTACATGTTTACTATATGTCTGCTAAATATGTTCAACTTACAACGAGGTTCATTATGAATCATCACATGTAATAGTGACTCTTGAAATCTAGAAAATAATTTGATGTTGTAAACGGAATGCATTTCATCCGGTCATGGTTAGTTTGCATGCATCAATTGAAATTGACAAATGACAACGCGTATGACTACTGTATCTATGTCCATGCAATAACTACTACACTCACATCAACATTCACATTTTCTGATATTACTTGAACAAAGTTTATTCCCTTTCGTGGTACGTTGCTACATTGTGTACGTGGTGGTAGGAAACTCCAACTAGGTAGTATCCTAGAATCTCTCCTTTGATACTACCTGGCGTTCACGTATTGTATATGTGAGTTGTTTGTATTGACGTATTGTTTTCTGAGTTGTAGCTATGTCAATACTGTTATCTTAACACATTTTTGAAGGGCTTTCAATTTTTGGTCGGCTAAATTCTTCAATGGTGTTTTGTGATATTCGTACCCATGGAATGGTCGAAATCTTTCGTCGTACGGTACTTACGAGAGCCAGTGTAGTACACCTGCATTCCCATTGCCAAGAATTCAGAGAATTCGAGAACCTGGCACCCAGTTTTGACAAACCTTTTGCCAACAGAAATCATCGAAATAGCCCAGGTGGTTCCTCGAGGAAGTGATTTGTCTTTGCCTTTTGCGAATCAATAAGAAGACATTAGAAACTAAGCTGGGTGGAACGTATAATTCTGTATTGCTATACGGATAGCATGAAACATCGTATTAGCATCCGTTACGAGACGTACATGGAGGAAGGAAGAGTGAGAAAGAAAGAAAAAAGAAGGAAGGGATGAAGGAAAAAAGGAAGGAAAATGAGTAAAATGTCTGCGCTAATTTGAAAGTACTAATTTGTAAGTACGAATCTGAAAGTATATATTTGGGGAAGTAGTCCACATTTAGGATATCACATTGCTTACTGAGTTTATGGAAAAGCAGAAGAACAGTCAGTTACTGATAAAGTTAACATAAACCTCCAAAAGAGTGTTATTTGTCTGCAAGAGAACAAGCGTCACCGACAAATTCTTCTACAAAAGCAAATATGACTCACCCCAATTTGTTAGTTACAACGCAGAATGCTGTCATATCTAGACATGTTAATGTTGATTTCTTATCAAACAAAGTTATATTTTTTCTTCCTACACGACAGTCCTTAATTTCTTCATTCTCTTCTAACAATACTGTACTGATTGACTTTCCGCTTAATTCAGACTACATGTATCTACTCAGCCAGAAAATAAGCAAAATTCTCAAGTTTAATGAAATTTCATTATTAAATTTGTCAACCTGATATACGCGCATAAACATTGTTGTATATATTAGCTTTAATTGGTTAATTAAATTCATTAGTTGAAAATATTGGTAATTATATTGTGCTGGAGAAAATTCGTGAAATATAGTGCGATTTTTATAACTCTGCCATTCAAGCCCCTACGGCCACGATGAAATATCACACATGTGCTGCATGATGGCAAACACTGCTTGATGCCTTGGTGCGGTCGTGATCACGCGATATCTAGCGGCACGACTGAGAAAGACGCGAAATACCGTGAGATATTCCATCGTGAAGGCGGACCTTGAGGGGAAAAGATACAAAAACCGCACTATAGATGTTCATCTCCCTCATTCCATAATTTTGCTATCGAGCAAGAGAACATATTCGCCTGTTGAGGGCGGTTGTGGTGTATTTGAGGAAACGCAAGTTGTGCGTGTGACGCGGAGGTGAGCGCAAAGCAGCGGCATGCGACGGCGCCTGGGCGCGTGCTTTGCGTGTGAGGCGAGGCAGGGGCGTGGGTGGGAGCGGGGCGGGGCGGGGCGGGGCGGGGCGGGGCGGGGCGTCTTTGGCATGCGCAGGGCGGCGAAGGGAGGGAAGCGCGGGGCTTCCGCCGCCCATCGCCCACCGCCCATCGCCCACCGCCCGACGCCAGACGCCCGCCCACCTGCGTGAGGGCAACGCTCGCCGGAGGGTTCCGGCGCGGGCCGAGGCGGAGGCAAGGATGGAGCGAGGCGGAGAAGGAGCGGAGGAGAGGCGGGGCGGGGCGGCGCGTGGTGAGGGGAGGAGGGCTGGGAAGCGCGGGAAATAGCTGCTGCTGAGCGAAGCGGGTGGCGGGGCGGGGAGGGCGGGGTGCTGCTGTGCGGGGTGAGGGCGAGGGGGGAGCTGGAGGCAAATGGCGGGGCGGGGGGGCCGAGGCGGCATCGAGGCGGGGAGGGCGGGGCGGGGAAGAGACGGGGAGGCGTGTGGCAGGGCTGGTTGGGACGGGTCTGAGCGGGGACGGGACAGCGCGGGGCGGGGCGAGGCGGGAATGAGCGGGGAGGTGCGGGGCGGGGCGAGGAGGGCTGGGAAGCGCGGGGCGGGGACGATGCGGAGGCCGGAGACGGGACGGAGTGTGGCGGGGGCGGCGGGAGGCGTGGCGGGGGGCCGGCGGGGGAGGGATGGTTAGGGCGGGACGGCGCGGGGGCGCAGACCTGTTCGGGGCGGCGACGGGGGCGGGGGCGGGGCGCAGGCGGACGTGGCCGGCGCGGAGGCACGTCTCCGGAAGCCGACGGCCTCCCCGCCCCGCCGCGCCGCGCCGCGCCGCGCCGCGGGGCCGGACGTGCCGCGGGGTGGACGTGGGTGCCTCGACGCCACCGCCGCCACCGCCGCCGCTTGCGGCTTCCGCCCGAACCCTCAGGAAGCTGCCGGGGAGCGGCGAACGGCACTGCGCCCCGCGCTTCCCGAGCTGCGGGCTGCGGAACCGCACACTTCCGCACAACAAATGAAGAACTCGCGCGAAAATTTCAAAAATCTATTTATAAACAAATACAAAACTGGCATTTAGCGTTAAGTATCAAACAGGAAATTACCACGGCTTTTGTATTCTACAACGTAATTTCTGTACCGAAACTGTAAAAATTCAATTTTTAAACAAATACAAAACTGTCATTTAGCGTTTAGTAACAAATGAGGGAATTGCCATGATTTGCGTGTTATGCAACGTAAATGCTACGAGTGTTCTCACGCCGACGCTCCAGTGCTCTTGCAAATAGACACGTTCTGCTGCTGCGTCAACTCCTGAAGAGATGGCGTACGATTTCAGTTACTCTCATTTACGTTCATATAAATCAGGCCAGTGAATACATCATGTCAAAGCTACGACAAAGCTCTCGACGATATGGAATAAATGTCCACGTAGTTTAAAGATCAGGGTAATTATTGAATGTTTGAAAAGAATGTACGAGGTAAGTCAAGAAGTATCTGCACTTTCGTTCTAATCGTCTGTAGGTTGATTGTACAGTTTTGTGCACTATTGTACACTGCGAATAATACTTCTGCCGATTTGACAGCTCCCAGCTCACAGGGGAGAGGGGGTTCCGTTATCCAATCAGAGGCTTCAAATTGTGATGATGTCACTTCAGAGTTGCCGACGTTTGCTAAGAAACAAATGAAATCTAATAGCACGAAGCAACTGAAAACCGAGCGCCAAGAGGAGCGTCATTAGTTGTTTGATTATGCATTATGTGGGCGGTTGTGATGTCTAGTGTTAAAGGCTTACTTAAAGGCTGATATACTTATGACAATGTTATGTACATCCCAGGACATTTCTAATATTTATCTTTATGCCAATGCATTCAGTAGGACGCCTCCTTGAAAACCGTGTAAATAACCGCTTAAGTCAGTAACTTCGAAAAGGCCTGCAATTGTTTTTAATTGTGGACGTTCTGTGAAAAGTATGTACTCAAACCAAGAATGTCTAGAATTTAGATACTTCTCTCTTATTAATCTTTCATAATAAATACTATGCATCTTCCTTCTTAAAACGCGTCTCACTGTACGTAATTTTCATCTGTTTGGCGCGTGTTAGGCAAACATTTTTCTTTATTCCTTGCATTGGTGGGATTAATGTAAAGGACTGCGATAAATTTGTGTAATAGTATTTCATCAAACAAACTAGTATCATTATTACAATTCTACCAAAAATACAATATGTTGGATGTGTTGCCTTAACAGCTGATCTGACGGAAGAACGACCACGTGTCTGCCGGCCCAGTAACTGGCAACATTGCTCTCCCCCACTGTCAAGTCGGAAAAAGTATTATTCGTATAAGTTTCGGCGATATTACCTAACGTTCGCTTCAGTTGTAGGAACGTAAACATAGCTGCATCCCTCTCCGTTTGCCCCCAAAAAGAGCAAGATTTTGTAGTAATTGTTTGGTACTCCGGATGTGTATCAAAGCTAAAATCTTTGGAAAACTTTCAGAACAATGTGGGTGCAATATTCTTCATTGGTGAAGAATTTACCAGTGCATTGAATTATTCGAAAGCAGTCAAACAAGTTTGCAGGGTGAGAAAAGACCAAACTGTTCAGCCTCATCCACTATTGATTCCAATATTGAGCAAGTCCCTGCCCTGATTTTGAATAACCGATTAGTGACAGTTGATGAAGTGGCGAACGTTAGGTTCTGCATGAGAACAATGAGATGGATTGTCGCAACATTCTTGTGTTGCACAAACAATGCACATCCACTTACCGTCACTTTAGCTATTCAAAGTCTGTACTTCGAGATGTCAGATACAGTTCATATCCTGTTACTTCTATTCACCATATGTTTGGTAAACTTAAAATTCTTTAAGACGCCGAAGATTTGCCTCCGACCTACAGCTGAGGAAGCAGGCTTACTGCTCAATCGAAAACAATTTTTCTGAGGGTATTGGAATTTTTACTGTGATGGAAACATTTAAAAGCATGGTGCACTTGTTGAAAAATGGTTTCATCTCAAGTTTAAACTGGTGTTGTGAGTGAAAGGTGCTATGTGAAAAGAAAATATGTGCAGATATTTATTTATCCTTGTGTGAACGTGTATGATCCATACTGAGCAGAGCAACCCATGTTTAGTTTCAATTTGACTTGGATGTTGTAGGATATTGACACCACTCATTTTAACGAATGGTGCGAGCTCTCCATTAAGAGATTTATATATGTGATTGGTTTCTGAAGGTCCTGATGTAGGGTCTCTTGATTGACTGACGAATTGGCAATATAGAAAATACACTCAGTCCTCCTAATAGATATACCACGGGCTCAAAGAGATATGAGCAGAGATTGATAAGAAAGACACGCCTTAGCAGTCTCAATTCGAAGGGTCGTGTGTTCGAGTCCTGCCTGAAGCGTGGTTGTTAAATAATGAATTCACAGGCTTTGCCAAGCGTGATCATCATCATCACCTCTACAAGAGCGAAAAAATTACTTTTTAATTGACACGCCGGGAGGAGGGTACGAGGAAGAAGTCAGAAGTAGTTAGCGGGGAAGGAGTCAGCGAAACAATAAAACCTAGAAGTGCGGGACGGAGAAATAAGATGCGAGATGAAGAAGATAGAAAAGAAGAGATGGAGACGGATAAAGAAGAGACGAAAAAGGAAACGAAGACTGAAGAGATGGATAAGTGCGATACGGAGAGGAAGAGAGAGAGAGAGGGAGAGAGTGAGAAAGAGAGGGTGAGAGAGGGAGGGAGAGGGAGAGAGAGAGTGGGAGAAGGAAAAATAAATAAATAAAATGAATGAAATGAAATGTACAAAAAATGAGATAAGATGTGATACAACACAAAGAAAGTGAGATACAGCTGCAATGTGCTCTAGATGTCCCTAAGATTTGGATCAACTCCTCACTATTAACTGTGAAGCGTGAAGCACCACGCTCTCACTAGCATCTCACACCCACCGCCCACCCACCCCACCAGCCCTGCCCGCACCGCCATCAATAATGCACTCGCCCACCCCGCCGCGCCCCGCCCCGCTCCGCCCGCCCCGCCCTCCTTCCCAACCCGCCCCGCCCGCCCCGCCCTGCCCAACCCCGCCCACCCCGCCCCGCCCAGCCCGCTCGCCCCACCCCGCCCCGCCCACCCCGCCCGTCCGCCCCACCATCAATAATGCAGTCGACCCGGCGAGGGCGAGAGAGCGAGGGCGGTGGGGGGCGGCGCGTTTTTAAATGTGCATCGCGTTGCGCGCCGCCTTCGCCGCCGCTGCGGCGCCCTGACGAGGTTACGCGGCCTTTTGATGTGCCCTGCGCGGACACTTCCGGCGCCGCGAAATATTTATCGGCGCGCGGAGCAGCCGCCGCCGCGCCAATTAGGCGTCTCCAGGCGAGAAGGGCGCGAACCCTTTGTGGGCGGGCGCCCGCGGGGGCTCCTTGGGAGGGGCCGAGCAGTCGCATGCAAACGAGGCGTCTCCGCGGCGCCCGCCGCCGCTAATGCGAGAAGGGTGGGCAAAAAAAAAAATACATCGATATTTTCGAGAAGAAACATCGGTATTAGAACATTAAGGAGTTTTTGCCACCTCGACCGTTAAGTACTATCGATCTTCTGCGCATGCGCAGATGCACCAAAGTGATGCGAAACTTGCATTGCGCATGAGCAGAAGATCGATAGTACTTAACGGTCGAGAATGCAAAAACTCCCTATTAGAGAGATTTGCACGCCATAGCACTATCGATCTTTTACGCATGCGCAGATGTGCAAAACTGACGCGAAACTTGAAATGCGCATGCGCAGAAGATCGACAGTGCTGTCCGCAATGAAGTGCAAAATCTTCTTATTCCCGGGAGATCGCCCAGAAAAAAGTGCGGGACCACCATTTAATTTTCACTCTGTTGCCTCACTACGTTCTTATTACTAGCAGTAGTAGATTAGTAGAAGTTGCAGCAACTTGCGGAATGACACAGCACAAAACAGATTGTTTTGCAGTATTTTTTACTTTTTCTTGACCTCTTGAGTTATATAGAGATGAATGTGGTGTTCTTAAGTTTGGGTCATGTTAGAAAATATAATTCTACATTCGTTTTCTTTCTTTTATTGGTTGCGAACGTTTCGGTCCTTTAATGTTCCTTCATCAAAGCTGGAATTATGTTACAGTAAGTTTACACAGGTTGTTAATTTCTCCTATACACAACACATAACCTTAATCTAAAATATCTAAAATAAAATTATGTACTAAGCATGTAATAACTGTCTACTGAATAGTATTTTATCTACTGAGAATTACAGATTTGTATATTATATATTTTAGATTGAGGTTATGTATTCTATATAGGAGTAATCAACTGAATTCGGCCCAGCTGTGGCAACAGACTAGTGTCCAAAATCGTGCAACCGTCGGCATTCGAACCCTAGACCCTCCCGGTCAGAGGCGCCGCAGAGACCGGCTGATGCCCTGAGCGGCCTCCGCCGGTGGAGGCGCCGAAGTGGGCGGGCCCCTTGCGGAGAGCCAAGAAATCGCATGCAAACGAGGCTAACGCCTCGCAAGGGAAAAGTGCGGGCCCGCCATTTACTTTTTATTTCAAAGCACTCCGCGCTCTTAGCGCAGGGTTGCTCAAGTGGCTGCCCCTCATCTGAGCACGCGCCCAGCGGCTTTCTGTGGGCGTGCGGGGTGGCCCGCTGTGGCTTCTGAACCGGTCGGGGAGGGGGGAGAGGGGAGGCGCTCGGGCGCAGTCGGCTCAGTCTAGTGATTGTTTGTTCGTGATTACGAGCGCGTCTACTACTGAGGTCATTACTCCCGTAAGTGTTGTGCGTGTATTTTTCCTCAGGAGGTGGCGGTGATCTTTCCCCGCTGAATGGCGAGATCCGGCGCCGACCTACAGTCGAGTAGCGACATTTTCCCCCAACCAGCTATCTTCCACCAGCGGGGCACCGCTCCAGCCGGGACAAGCTGTAAGCTCCCGACCGGTCTCCCGGCATGTGTGGTATTGTAGTGTGTGTGTGTGTGTGTGTGTGTAAGGGGTGAGCATAGGTCAAGGAAGGGGAAGGAAAGATCGCGCGCGGTCTTTAGGGTACTGCTCCGGCATTCGCCTGATGTTGATCGGAATCACGGAAAACTACCGATCGGAGCAGTCGGTCGCTAGAATTCTCTGAATACAACCTAGCTGACAAGCTAGCGTCGAAAATCCTGCCGCCGTTGGGAGACGAACCTATGATATCCCAGTCAGAGGGACTGCAATGACATCATGGCCCTGAGCCATGTCTCCCGCTCACAGTCTAGTGAAAGGTGAGGGGCACGCGGGACCAAGTTCTTGCATGTGAGCAGCTTATGGTCCCATAACGCGAGCTGTCCTGGCCATATCGGCAAATTTATTCATCTTATAGTACGATAGTAAGAGCGCTTATGAACCATGACAAGGCGCTTCTGAGCCACTGAAGGTTGCTTTGCTGTGTTGACTGGACGGATCAGAACCGTTTGACCCCAAAACACTTTCGATTGTGGCTTCTACGATACGCTCAGGTATTAAACACATCACAAATATTATATTTTTTTGTCTTGGCATTTGAATGACGCCAAAAGTCAATATCCTACAGAACCGCCTATACGACTTTCACGAATTAGCTGTAACTCTTATCACGGTATCTTGGATCGAATAAATGGAGAGACAAGTTCACCGAGGCGCCTGAAGAGGGCTCCTCGGCAGATTCTTTTTTTTTAATTTATTTATCCTTGTTTGACTTATTTAGTCTTTCAAGGGTTTTTATAATTACATAATTGTATTATATATCAATTTGTACATATGGAAATTACATACATGTTTTGCATTGTACAATTCCACATTAACATTTTGGAGGTTAGCCCATTTAGACACCTCTAAATACATGAAATATTTTATATACTTTTAACAATTTGATACATGGCAGACTCATGAAATTCGATGCAAATGAAGCGCCGCTGCCCGCCACCGCTAGCGGCAGGCGTCTTCGCGCCGCAGGTGAAGCAGGGGCGCGCTATGGAAAGGGCGGAGTTGCCATTTACTTATTTTTACTTCGAATCATTCCATTCCGCGCTGTAGCAAAGTTTTCCGGGAACGTAATGCAAGCTCTCCTGTAATATCGGCAAAAAAGTTCCTTTCGCTGTGTGGTCAGATAGGCTGCGAGTCGTTTCGAGGTGAAAGTGGGGACGACGGTTACAAACAATGAGTAATGTGGTTTCTATGGCACGCTCAGGAATAATACACAATACCAGTATTTCTTCTACTTTCTTCGAAGGTTATGACATCTGGATTAAGACACAGGTGAAAAGTTTATACATATATTCACTTTTTTCAGATTATCGATATATTTTCTTCGAAGGTTATGACATCTGGATTAAGACACAGGTGAAAAGTTTATACATATATTCACTTTTTTCAGATTATCGATATATACTATACAGTATCGAAATATACTGGATAACAGTAAATGAAGAGACGAGCTAGTAGTTTGTAATTGAAGGGTACCTTGCCGTGTTGAATTTCCAGAGGGCGACTGATCTGATGCGTCGTTTACGTGGATTCCTCTGATGAGTTTCAAGCGAATTGAGGAGCAGTGCTGTAAACAAGTACAACTGTCTTTTGTCACATAAATTTTAATAGAATTATTCATAATATCTATCGTATTTAACTTATGCCAAAAATGTTCTTCGTGACAGGCATCATATTTTTATCAAACCAATATTGGGGGAAATTTGCTATTTATGTAAAGAAAGTGAATCAATGTGGATGTGCCTTTATGAAAGAAGCCGGCTCAAAGAGTAGGAACGCAATTTTATTCACTTTCTGAGTGGCTAAACTCATTCTTGCTTACCTTTCTAATACTTTATTCTGAACGTCCCCAGACGGACTTTTCAACGTTACCGCGTGTGTAGTGTTGTAAGGATGACAAAAGAACATCAATTACTTGCGCGATGTTTGACGTTAAAAATTTGAGCAGTTCTCTATACCTACAAATCACGCATTTTTTTTTATCAAATACCGTGCGTTTTTATGTGGCAGAGTGTTAAAAAGAGATTCATGCAAATAGGCGTGAGGGAAACAAGCAGAGCTCCTGGCGCATATTCTCATACTCCTTACCGCGTATCTCGGTTCTCATTTTATTTGCGAGGGTGGGTGTGTTCAAGTGGGTTCCTTTCTTACAAATGACATGAAAACATTACAAACAACAACAATTACTACATGATTTTCTTTCGCATCTCTTGTTTGTTGCTGCGTCTGACAACATGTTAAACGCAGTGGCATTCGCACACAATAGTGTTCATTGATATTGGGTGAACTGAATGCTTACTGACCAGTCTATTCGTGATCTCTAGTAGACATTTTCTTAAGCTCACCTTCTTTGTAGGTCTGTTACTACTGTCACAGTAAGCTTTAAGTCCCCTACGTAAAATGTAGCATTTATTCTCAATATTTCTTTTATTACTTACATCACTTCTAGAAGGAGGTTTTAAGGTTGCAAAACTGTACAAAAATGTTACTTTAAATCCATACGTGTGATCGTGATATATGAGGCAGAACATTTTACTAGTATCGCACAAATAACTTGCAATTCTCTCTTGAAGAAATTATTCTCCCTAGTTACCAATGCTCTGAATTACATTTCCGAGGGCTTTGTTGGACTAAATAATATTACAGAACACACAAAACCTTTACTCATTACAGTCATCGTAATGAACTACTTCGATGCTCTTTCAGTCTTTCTAGCATCGGCGCCTGCGACGAGCATCAAAATACGTATTGTGTCCACTTTCGTTGTGGAGCGTTGATAGAAAAGAACGCCCCTTTACGACCTTTCGCATCGAGGAGTCGATTCCTGAAAGCAGGCGCCTGAAAAACAGTTGAGTGGCCGCGTTTCCATCAGCAGAAGTCTGTGAAGGGAAAACACAGCTATATTCCAGACTCGTTACATGGGGCGCGCGGTGACAGCCGGTGGCTCGGGGAACAATGGCCGCGCGCCCGAGGGCCGTCCGGCGCGCCGGGCCCGCTCTCGGCCGCGAGGAGCGTGACTGTGTCGAAGGCGCTCGAATTAGGAAGAAAGAGCCAGCGTCTTGCCCTGCGCCGCCTCCACAAAAAGCACAGAAATCACGCGGCCTGCGCCGCCGGCGGGCCAGGGCAGGCCAGGGCAGGGCGCAGGGCAGAGGGCGGAGGGCGGGGGCGGAGGAAGGAGGGCGGAGGGCGAAGGGAGGAGGGAGGAGGGAGGAGGGCGGAGGGCGGAGGGCGGAGGGCGGAGGGCGGAGGGCGGTGGGCGGAGGGGGGAGATCGGAGGGGGGAGGGCGGAGGGTGGAGATCGGAGGGCGGTGATCGGAGGGGGAGGGCGGAGAGCGGAGGGCGCAGGGCAGAGGGCGGAAGGCGGGGGCGGAGGGCGGAGGGCGGAGGGCGGAGGGCGGAGGGTGGAGATCGGAGGGGGGAGGGCGGAGGGTGGAGATCGGAGGGCGGAGGGCGGAGGGCGGAGGGCGGAGGGCGGAGGGCGGTGGGCGGAGGGTGGAGATCGGAGGGGAGAGGACGGAGGGTGGAGATCGGAGGGCGGAGGGCGGAGGGTGGAGATCGGAGGGGGGAGGGCGGAGGGTGGAGATCGGAGGGCGGAGGGCGGAGGGCGGCGGCTCGCGCGCGTTGCCTTGCTCAGGGCCCGTTGGCCACTCCTTGCGCCAGTGTTGTCAAGGTCGATGCCACGAGCGGGAGTCCGTGGCACGAGTGCCACGACGAAATCGACCCTCCACGCAGTTCATCACCCCGCCACCAGAGACAACGCCATCCCTATTGTAAAACGGTGGGGTTTCTACTATTAGTTCCCTTTCCCGACGCTAGTTGCGCAGAGGCACTCGTGGCATGCTACGGTGCCACTGCCACAAATAGGGAACCTTGACCACTGCCTTACGCAGTGCCGGCGCTATAGAGCAATTTTTATAAGAAGGGGCCGTTTGACAGCTAGTGCTGGCAACATAGCTGAAGGATCTGTGGTCCTTGTGTCTTTGAGCCCATTGGACTCTCCATTTGTTCGTTTGCAGTTAGCTAACTTGTAAATGGCTTCGACGCTTCCTTTTGTGACGGCCTCTTCCGAGGAAATAGTGCGCCACGAGAAATAATTGAAATTAGTAAGTGCAGTGCTATGTGCTCTTCTGGAAAAATTACTTTTTTATAAACATTACATTGAATTTATTTTTGTGATAAGTATTATGTTTATTTTAAAACCGAGAGTTGAATGTCAGATGTGTACTGGTGCATGTGTTTTCTGCTCCTGTGCGGTAATCTCGCGGGCCGTGATCGAGAGCGTTCAGTGGTTCCGTGTTTTATCACTTCCGTGTTTTGAGTTTTATCAATTTATGGAGCGCATGGCACCTTCGAAACACGAGTAGACGAACTTAGGTACAGGGTGATAATAGGTACACTGATACTAGGAAATTGTGTTTTATGTAAACTTTTTTGTGCCACGCGTGAGAGTTATATCAAAATATTAGTGTTATTGGGTCTAACTAGCAGGCTTGCAAGTTACTTCTTTCTTGACGTGGTCGGATAAAAGAACAGACTAGCCCGGTAGAGAGCTCAGACAGCACGTTTCGAGATTTACTGTCTACGAGCTTGAAGCTACAGTATGTGAGGAAAGGTAAAGATCCAAAGTAAGATTGAGTTTAAAATAGTTGTTTAATAATCTTTTGCTGATTAAAACAGCTTTTTTCGTATTCATGACTACTATTTTATGTTCAAATGATTACGAATATTTTGAAATCATTGAAATCAACGATTCAAATGATCAAATGATTACGAATATTTTGATTTCAATGATGGAGCATCGTAAACACCACACCATTTCCTACGAATATTTTATTTAAATTTATTGATAAATTTGATTGATTTACTAAAATCTCAGTATTGATTTACTACGTTCTAAGGACCACTTACGCTAGTGTTTGGAAATTAGAGTACTTTCAAATAAAATGAAAATAATAGGACTACTTAGCCCATTGCCTCTCAAGTAAGGATTTAATTTGCACTCAATTAAAAATTTCGTGAAAAATAATTCTAAAATAAATGAAACAAACAGGTATGGATGGTATCTTAAAACATCAGATTGTATAATAATTAATTTTAATATTATATTTAAAATAGGCGATTTACCGAAAGTTGAAAACTAAATTAATAAGCAAAAACATAACCTCTAAAATTGAACTACCCGTAGATATAAGCACACAATTATAATTCCAAAAACGTAATTGCGATTGTAAGTCCTTCGAAGAATTTTAAGTCCTGCTTGAGAAATTCGATGTGGGTGGTGTGAAGTCCCTGACGTCACGTTTGACGCAGACGTTTTCATCGTACGCATCCTTCGTCATGAGAGATTCGGCCAATTCACTGTTTGAGTCGACATCCTGCAACCAGACATTTGCATTTTTCTGATGTGGAGGAGAATTGGCGGATATTCAAAGTTACTTCATTAAAATCCAAATGAATCGTAATTAACTTCTTTTCTTTCGCTGAAAGAATTTTCGCCAACAAATATTTCTGTTCTAAGTTTCATAAATATTATTATAAAATAAGGTTGTCAAATCATCTCCCAAATTCCTGTAAAACGGTATAAAGAGAAAAGGTAAATCCTACACAACACACTCATCTTACTCGACTTTCACCTACCACTTCCACGCAAGATATCATTGCTGCTGCCACCGCTTGCACAGCTCTCGCCGTCTTCTACAACTTCACGTATCTTCAGTCGTTTATGAACGGTCTAATAACATCTCCTTCGAGTGACCAATACGGTGTTTCTTTGATTGATGGTTTCGGGAACTTCAACTGCTGTGGTCATTAGCCCCATTCATTCTAGTGAATGTTTTATTCCGAGTGACTCCGTTCTGCACGCTGGCTTGGTGGGGATTCCCCTCTCCAGGTATCTCCCACCAGCGGGGCACCGCCCCAGCCGGGACAAGCTCTAAGCCCTCGACCGGTCTCCCGGCATATGTGGTAGTGTAGTGCATGTTAGTGTAAATGTGTAAGAGGAGAGGAGAGGACAAGGAAGAGGAAGGAAAGATCGCGAATGGTGCGTGGCCCTATGTTAGGGTATTGCACCGGCATTCGTCTGCCGTTGATCGAAAAAAAAATGGAAAACTACCGATCAGATCAGCCGGCCGCTAGAATTCTCCTCCAGACGGACTGAATTCGACCTAGCTCTTTAGCTAATGTGGAAAATCCCGCTACCGTCGGAGCTAAACGTAGGTCCTCCCGATCAGAGTCGCTGGAGCGACTGGCTCTTAACTCATTCAGACCGTATGTTTCTCAGAGTATGAGGCCGTTAAATGTATTATTTCAAATTATTTGTATTTAACCCTTCGCTTCTTTTTCTCCAATAAGTACGTGAATTCTGTTTGGGGTAATTTTTTACCCCGAACGTTTTACACAATAATTTACAAGTATTCTATGTTATTTAGGATTAGGATGTTATTTAGAATTATGAATTGAGAAAGTGATGTTATTTGTTATATGATACCCTTATAACTATACATAGATGTGTATCTTACCAGCATGAGAATATTTGAAGCAGAGCTACCAATGCTACGTAATAGACAAGTACCCCAAATTATCACTCAGAAACCGCAAACTACAAAACGGAAATGAACACGTTTTAAGACTTTTTCTTTTGTAATTTAGTCATCAAATGTGGCATTTCTTATCGCAACCGCATAAAAATCAAATTATTTTCCACAAAAAACACATGTGAAACTGGATATAAATAGCATCTCTAAAAGAAGAAGTGAATGTGAATTTCATGTGAATAATTTTTTGAGTGTCGCAAAACATTATTTGCCCCTGGGGTCAAAAAATACCCCCAACAGAGTGTAAGGGTTAAGAGTGTAGGAGTGGCCCACGCTCTCTTGATTGTCCTGCCTCCTGAGGAACCCCGCGCCTGGATGCCAGGTGACGGTGGCTCGCACGGGGCTTATGACGTTAAAGACGTGAAGTCACGAAGTTTGGCCCTCCGGTTTGGGGGTTAACGTTAGGCCGACAGCCGGGTGCAAAAAGCACAGTCAAATTGTAATGGATCGTAGTAAGCGATCCAAAAAAAAACGTCAATTGCTAACTGGGATACGGTTTAGAAGACGATCTAGCAAGTGTCAGAAATACTCCTCCATCGAGGTTCAAACTCTAGGACCACCCGGTGAGAGTCGGCAATAGTAATGATGGCTCCCAGCTCACTCAGCCCGTATGTTTTCTCGGAGTATGACGCCGTTAACTGAGTTATTTAACATGATCATCTCCTGTATTGTTTCAGTAGTATAACTACCTTCTACGGCTCTCACAAGCAACCAATCTTTATAAATGAGGTCTGTAAAGAAAGAGAATTCCACGGAGACGTGACGAATTGCACTTTGACTTGTGCAAATGTGAACGATTAGTTTAAAAAGCGCATTTAAATGTTATTGTAAAATGCAATCCGCCATGCACATCAATATTTTGGAACTTGGGAATTTTAATTAAAATTAAAATTTTAATTAAAATTAAAAATTAAATGTTTGAGACCAATGGCCTCAAAAGAAACGTTCCGCACTCCGTAATATACAGGATGAACTCTTCTTGACCAATCTATTACATTTTTGCTGGTTCAACGCTTCTCGATTCTACCCCACCTGTTCAGAGTCTGCGACTATACATGAAATTACTAATTACTTGATATTGTATGTCATTGAATTACATGAGTGTACCTCTTTGCTCAATAATAAAGTTAAATAAGAATAGTTTGTATTGACAAGGGTGCATTATATTGTTATCAATTACAAGGTGACATATTGAACGAGTGACGGAGGGTAAGAGGGTCTAGAAGAAAAATATATATTACAGGCTTATTAAAATGGAAATGGATAAATAAGGAAGAGGGCAGGGAATAGCATCGCAGGGGTCTGTTAGTTTGTATTGAAGAGCGTCAGAGCAATGTGGCCCACTCTGTTGATTGTCGTGCCCGTTGAAGAGACCGGCGCCGGCGCCGGGGCTGGCGCGGGGCCCGTGCGCGGGGCTTGTGCAAGGGCGGGCGCCAGCGCGGGGGCCGCCCGCCGCTGCCAACGCCAACGCCAGCCCAGCCCCGGCCCCGGCGCGTGCGGCGCGGCGCGGCGCGGCGCGGTGCAGGCGGAGGCGAAAGCACCTGGGCCGGGCGCAACGCACTCTGTCACAACGCACATTGCCAAACGGCGCGGGGCGACGCGCCTCCGACACATACAGAACGCGCCTCGGCCGCCGGCCGTTGCGCCAGGCGCTCAAGGGCAGCGAAGAGGTAAAGCTTGACCAGTTGTCGGCGGTAGCGCCGATCCCTCCTACCAACTCGGCGGCCGCTGGCTGCAGGAGAATTCTATACTTGGGGTTTTATTTCTTGGCGAGTGGGGCGGGGGGTGTCATCAGAATGGAATATCTCACAGTATTTCGCGTCGTTCTCGGTCGTGCCGCTAGGAGTCGCATGATCGTGACTGTATCGAGCAGTGCTGGCGATCATGCGACTCCTAGCGGCACAACTGAGAACGGAACAACAGAATTGGGGTTAAATTTCCAGCATTAGTTTCTATATTCGTACAATTCGAGATGGCACACTCACTTAATTCCCTACTTCCTTCTAAACATGAGAAATCTTCATTTCGTTGTTAAAACTAAATATGCATATAATAATAGATTTTTAACAGTCACTTGTGCATTTGGTAATACGCGAAAATTCCAAAGGTAATTCACTAAATGGAGAAAGCCCTAATGTTATTTTAAATTACCAAATCAATTAATCTAGTTGGAAATTCTAGCTACTTTCCCATTGTACTTAGAATTCACTATCTCATAATTTACCTCTTGTGATGATTTCAGTTTTCTGCCAATCGCACAAAATTCACGACGCTTGAGTGCTCAGAATTTCTTTCGGTGTATTACAACATTTGGACCGCAACACCTGCAGTGTATTCGCATTACATGAATGAAAGTAATACTGAAAGGAAACCAATTCATCGCATCGAAATGTAACGTCCCCTTCTTGATTAGATTCACGAGGAGTGACGAGGACAAGTGAACTCTAATTTCAATTTTGCCGCCACAGAAAGACGGGGAGGTGAGTTTTCGTGCACCTCTGGCAAAACAGCGGAGGCGGGCAGAAGAAGCTCTCAAAGGCCTCTAATGACCCTCCACCGGTGTCGCTCGTGCTCCCCACCCCCACCCCCACCCCACCCCCCAGCGCAGCACAGTCACTCGAAATCAATTCCGACTCCTCCAATTCCTCAGGAATTTGTGGCCACTTGGTAAAAACGCGCTCTTTTCAGAGTAAGTGCGGCCTTTAGAAAGCCTTCCGCTTTCGCGTGCGCCAGAATTTGACGCGGCGCGGGGCGGCGCGGGCAGGGACGGGGTTAATTGCCACGCCCCCCTCGCCCACACCGCCTCTCACTCTCCATTCCGCCGCTGGAGTCGCTACAAGCGCAGTTACCTCGCCCGTGTGGGGCACTCGCCACCCCCGCTCCCGCCCCCGCCGCCATGCCGCCAACCCCGCCGCCCCCGCCGACCTGTCACCACGCTGCCCCCGCCACCCCACCGCCGTCCAGCAGCCCCGCCGCCCCCGCCGGCCCCGCCGCCCACGCCGCCGACGCCGCCCACGCGGTCCCCGCCCCCGAGAGCCGCCCGCCGCGTTGTCGCAAGCGCCGTTTTTCTCCGGTCGCCGGCGCCGCCGCCCGTCGCGCCGCGAGATCTCTTTCAGATATCAAATACCCCTTCGGCCGCTGAATGCAAAGAGCCGGCGGCGGACGGCTTTGGACGGCGCCGGGCGGCGAGCCTCCGGTCGCCCCACAAGGCGAATTCCATCGATTGGCGCTGGCCCTCGCGCGGGCGGCGGGCGGGTGGCGGTGGGCGGATCAAAAACAGAGCGCCCTTGGGAGCCGCGGGCGGTGACGCGGCGCCGCGCCGGAGAAAACAAAATTAGGCCCTCAACTTCTTCCGGGCGATCAAATTGGTCGGAATTGGCCGCGCCGAGAGGAGGCGCGAGTGAGGTGGCGGGGCGGGGGCGGCGGAGGTGGCGCGGTTTCTGGCCCCGACGCCCCGCGCCCCGCCCCGCCCCGCCCCGCCCCGCCCCGCCCCCGCGCTCCGGCCTGCGTCAGCGCCGCTCGCCGCCCCTGCGCCCCGCCTCGCCCCGCCTCGCCCCGCCCCGCCTCACGCGCGGCGCGGCGGGGCCGGCCTGGCCCGCAGAGAATTGCCTTCCGAATCGCCCCAGTCTACCTTCGACCCTTCAAGGCGTTATTAGGTTATCCATGACTGGTCCTCGCGTCGGCGAGGCGAGGCGAGGCGCGGCCGCGGGGGGAGGAGGGGGAAGAGAGCGGGGGGAGGGGAGGGGGAAGGGAATGAGCGAAGGCGGCGATCGATTCGCCTTTTTCGCAGACGCCGCGCTGCGCCGCGTCACGCCCGCGACGAGGGCGGCGGCGGCGGCGCGTTAGTGCGAGCACGGCACATTCGAATCCGCCGGGGGGGGGGCAGGGGACGCGTTTTGTCTCCCTGGCTTTATTATCGTCTCGCAGCTCTCACTCGCATCCAGTCTTTATAAATGAGCTCTCTAAGGAAAGATGATTTTATGGCCACGTGAGGAATTGCACTTTGACTTTAAAATATGAAGGATTTGTTTTTAAAAAAAAAACCATCTATACATTCGTGTAAATGCAACCCGCAACGCACGCCAGGATTTTGACATCTACATCCTTAAAGAACTCATAAACGAAGCGTTCTAAGGCCTTAAAAAGTAATAGACCGATGGCCTCAAAGCAACGTTTCTTACAGCGTAATCTGTAGGATGAGATCTTCTTGATCATTCTATTACATTTTCACTGGTTCGACGCTTCTCGATTCTACCCCACCTTTTCAGAGCTTGTTGAATATTCAACTATATGTAAAATTACTAATTACTTGATTTTATATGCGGTTGAATTATAGGGGAGTACCTCTTTCCTCGATAATAAAGTTAAGTAAGAATAGTTTGTATTGACAAGGATGTATTGACAAGGATGACAATATTGTTATCAATTACATGGTGACGTACAGAACAAGCGACGGGGGATAAGAGGATCTCCAAGACAAAAAATTACAGGCTTAAAATGGAAATGGAAAAACGAGGAATAGGGTGGGGTATAGCATGCGAGAGTTCTCGCGCTGGCACGCTAGTTTGCAGTAAATTGCACAGAAAACTCATTCCATGCACGTTCTCTTTCACCTGATAGGTTCTTCCTTCGTCTGAACTATTTTATTTTTTGTTATTTACGTTTTTCTTGCGCAACTGATTTTGATGAGTTGTTTTTGATCAAAGATTGTGATGTAACGCAGGTTTTGCTTATCAGAAACGTATGAACATGCAAAGAGAAAGGAATATTGAAAAAAACTTAATGAAAGATAATTTGTCGTTTATTAACAGGAATAAAGCTCTATGAGATTTATCGGATATTAAAAATGTACTTATCACCTCACAAAACAAAAAGTCATTTATTTATGACTGAAAATAAATTGTAGTGTACGAGTTGTGTTCGACAGTGGATTTTAATGATGAACTGTTGCATCTGTTACTGGTGTATTATACATCTGAAGGTCTGCCGGATATATGAAAACATTTGTTTTTCATTAAATGGACCAGGTTATCCACAAATCACAGGTTCATAAATAAAAGGCCAAATCAGAGTATTGTTTCAGGCTCTTCAGAGAAAGAATTACCGTTATCATGTATGTAACTTTTCTGTAATCTAAATTTTTAGTAACAATTTTATTTTTCTAGAATATTACGAATTCTTTGCAAACCTTAGCTTTAATTGATATTCTTTCTGAAACTTGAGTAAAGAACCTTTCTTGTGAATCAGAAAGTGATTTTTACTTTTTGTATATTTTGTATTATGAAGGTCTTTGCGCACCTACTTTCTAAAACACTAACAACAGCAAATTCTACTGTCTGTAGAGCCTTGTATTATTTCGAGAAATATATTAATATATTTATTTATGTTGTAATTGTCTAATACCTTCAAAATGTACAATTTTAATGTCCTAAGTTGTGTTTAAGAATAATTCATGCATGCCTTTCTTAATGTGGTGAATTTCTAATTAATTTTTCGATATTTGGTGGGTTCCATAAGATGAGAAAATCAATCTGTAAATATGGCACCGCTCATTGAGAAAAGTAGTGGTTGGCATTTCAGTCTTTTCTAGAAATTTGTGATTCGCAATTTTTTCAGCTGGCGAATTTCATTCTTTCCCTTGATAAATTATATTTATGAATGTTTTGTTTCAAGATCAAATGCAAACTAGCAACGAGAAAATTGTGAATATTACAAATGTACTATTACAAATGTAATATTACAAATGTACTATTTGAAGAAAAGTGGAAAAAGTTGTGGTAAGATACGCAACGAATTATGCTTCCATTCCTCTTGCTACTTTGCACATAGAATTCTTATCACCAATTCAGAGAGACTTTATCACGTGGATTTTTTCTCCTCCCCTTTACATTTCGCAAGAGATTTTTTTACGACATGCAGACGAACACCTACAAAGAGATTGCGGAAGAAAGATACGTAATAGTTATTTGTGCGCAAGACCCTGACTAAATTCTTTGGGCATTCTGATCTAGACATTCTGATCTCAAATGCCATCCAAAGAAAACATATTTGCTTCGAAGTTTACCACAGGTTGCCGCGCTGTCTTATCCTTTGAAACAACACCGCAGAAGAGGGCAAATTCGCTCGTCTCCTCCCTTCGCTTGGCGTGTTTCCTTGAGCAGCAGAAGCCCGGTCGCCGCCGCAGCGGTGGGCGGGGGGGGGGGGTCGCACGCATCGCCCTGCGACTCTCGCCCTCCCCTCCCCCTCCTCCCATCGCCCGGCGCGCTTTGCATTTAAATCCCGACCAATTAGCGAGCCCGCCGCTCCGGCTCCTTGGCCCTTAATCAAATGAAGTTAAATTAGCCCGTTGCGCCCCCCTGGGCCGCCACGCACCGCCCGCCCGGCCGCTCCTTTGTTCGAGCCCCGTCGCCCCAGCGCCGCTCCTCTTCCCTCGACCAGACCTCTGATGCAGAGGAGCACAGCGCAGGGGTTGCTCTCAGCGAAGAGATTTTCAGTCCCCTCTGATCTCTTGATGAAATGTAATTGTAATGTCGATTTGAAAATGGAAATCGCATCTGATCTCTGTGTGACGAAATTAAAGTAGAATTTGGTACGAGTGTATCAACTCGTGAGTGATAGAACGATTGAGGTACGTAATGGGTTGCTATGGGGGCGAGTTTGTTTTGAGAGAAGCTTAATAGAGTTCTTAAGAAATGGACGCATGATTAAGTCGTGATATTTGAAGTGGATATATGTTTAAATGTCAAATTAGTAGCGACTTCAAGAGATTAGAAGATTGGTGTATCCTTGGGGAAAGTATTTGATATAATGAATCGGTGTTTCAAGAAAGCGGAACAAAATATTCGCGAATGCGGAGCAGGTAACAGTTTACTTATTGATTAGCCATCCAGAACTTACGAACAATATATTTTCTTTTTGTTGGGAATTTAACTGTTTTATTTGACATTACCTCAAGACTGAGGTGAATGGATAACGACATTGCGTAAGTGGAAAGCAGTGGCAGCTAAAATTATTGGAAAAAACTACCGTGGCGCGTACGGGAGCATAGACTGTTGAGAGACGGAAGTTCCTTAGATACGTAATATTCCGATCTGTGCAAGGCTTCTCGGTCGATGAGAAAAAGCGCAAGAAGCCACAATTTTAGGACTCAGGAAGTGACGTTCTTCCTGTTAATAAAAACGTTATGGCATGTGTTAATGAAGAACTGCTTAAAACCATTGCCTTCCCCTAGGAGAAGAAAGGGGGATGAAGACGAAAGGGAAAGTGCAAATCGTGCCTCCCGCATCATGACCTCCATGGAGTTTGCAGCGCACATGAAATAGCACGCGATAAAGGATATGGAAATAACGTACAAAGATGTAACCCAGTTCGGTTTCTTCGAAGTTTCACAGTGATAGTGATGGAACATGAAGAGTGAAAAGTGGGCGCGTCGATGTCGAGTTCTGTATTTCAGCTCCTCGCTCTTAGAAAAAACTGAACTCGTTCTTGAACGCATAATGCCAGGAAGCCGACCTGGAGCACTGTGCTCAAACACCTCACGCCAAAGATGTAGCTTTGACTCCCGCCTAATGCATGGATGTAACCGGTAGTGTTGTGGCATGGTGAGCATTCTCTGTACATCGTGTGTTACCCCTTAACCCTCCTTTCGTAATTCCCTATCTTTCCTGGTAATTAATGTGAGTGTGTAGTTGTGTGCGAAGCAACGGCCCTGCAGATCACTGCGGTCAGCGCCATTTGGCTGCAACCTGCTCCGTACAACTGAACCGGCCCAAGCTCGCTGGATTCAGGAGACATTGATCCGGAAAACTACGGCAGACGCGTGATTATGAGTCCCATCGGCTCGAAAGCTGGGAAGACTAGGGCAGAACGCACGTGGTTGCATCTGGAGTTAGGTCGTAGCCGGGGGAGGGGATGCCCTATAGGCATCCAATGCCGTAGAAACATCATAAAATAGAAATACATATACCTACTAGCAAGGTTTCAACCCGGGGCATCTGTCTATTGCATCTCTCCCTGTTTATCCCAGATCGTCTGCCTGCGTCTGACTGTTTAACCTATAACGTCTTTATCTTCTATCGAAATTATTGATATAAAACTGCGTCTTTGGGCGAGGTTTTACAATTTAACTTCGTGTTTGTGATCTGGCTTTAGTAACTCAATTAGTTGGCCACTGACTTTGATCCTTGCTTATCAACTGTCTCATTTTGAAATTCGTGGATCATTCTAAAAAATTGATATATTAAAATATGCCAAACCGGAGTAAATATCTTTCTATTGAGCAGCACTGCAAGGGAATTAAACGAATAAAACTGTCACGGGACTCCTTTCGAGTAATGTAGCGCTTTCTCTAGTCAAAAATGATCTTGATTTTAGTGCACTAAAATTATCTCCTGTTCATATGCTTCTTTTTCGTTAATTTCAGTAATAATGTCTATGTTTAACAGTAATGAATATTAATTCTCATTCGAGAATACGCAGAGTACTTACTTGGACTATTTTAATTATATGAATATCAATTGAAAACACGAATTTCATTGCGCTTCTGAACAGTAAAGCAGTTGCCTGGCTTACGAACGTTGAGTATAGTCTATTATTTGCTGGTATAATTATTGCTGGTTTATTATTTGCTGGGCCATCTATAAATTACGTGAGGCCTTTAGAGGGGGTGGGGGTCAGGAGAATCTCACTTAATCTTACGTGGGGGAGAAGGGGGCCTCGGCAAATATCATGTATTTTTTTTTGCTAAAAACAAGTGCTAAATTGTTAGAAAACTGAGACATGTTAAGTAAAATACATTTCTATACTAAAATTGGCTAAATCTTTCACAATTATTTTTATCGCGGTTATGTGAATGTTTAAGTTTGGTAATGTTGTTTTCATCATTTCTGAAAAAATATATAGTGAGATTTATTTTACGGTTGCTGAAAAGTTTGATAGTATTTGTCAGACTTTTATCTCTCAGCGTAAAAAACTCGATTGTTTAGCTCCTACCGGCCGGCCAAATGCGCGACTCCACGAACGTTGCTGCGTACGAGTGGGCCGGCATGAATTATTGCACTGTTTTTAGAAGTGCAATAATATTTATTATAATTCAGTCACTCTATTTTCTAAATACTAGTCATATCTAGTCTTAAATATAATTAAGCAAATTATGTGTTTTCAAATAAATCCTAACGCAATCAATCACAAATTAACGTATTTACATTAAAAATACGCACTTTGAAAAATCTCACGTGAGATTAGGAGGGGGGGGTCGAGCCAAATCTCGTGACAGCTTCCCAAGGGGGAAGGGGGAGTCGAAAAATCGACAGAATCGCCTCACGCACTTTATGGACGGCCCTAATGTATTACGTAGTTGTGCGCAGTTAATACGTTGCGGGTACTTTTTATTCTTTGGGGTGAAAGAGGAGTGCTTTGCTGCGAGTCCGTCGGGTCGCGTCGAGCGGTGCGACATGGCGAGGCGGCCGCTTTCTCCGGCGGCGTCGGCGTCGGATTCCTGCGCGCGCCGCTGCCCTCGCTCTGCCGCCGTCTATTACGGGACCAACAGCCGAATTTCTAATGTGCCAATTCCGCGCGGACGCCGTCTGCCGAGGCACCTCTCCAGGGTTCGCCCCGCCCCGCCCCGCACCTCCACGCCGCGCCCCGCCGCGCCGCGCCGCGCCTCGCGCTTCGAACGGCAGGCCACCGCGCTGCCTTCGCCGATGACCTTTAGGCCTGTGGCACACGAGCGTTGCGTTGACGCGCGTCACCTAAAGCTAATGACGTCAGCTGCGTCGATGGCTGCGCACAAGAGTCATTTATGTGCGTCGTTGATTTAACATTTTGTGCGAAGCGACACACGAGCGCTCTTGGGGACATGCGTTGGTGTCACCTGGCAAGCGTCACGCCTTGAAATCTTGAAAACGCGCGTCATCTTGACTTACGTTATCGCTTGAGCATTTTACTTGAACTGCGGGTACATCGCACGTCGCCAAGAGCGCTCGTGTGCCGTATCGCATAAGATAGTGTTATGTGGCGTCGTGGAAGTAAACACACAAACATAAAAAATTATGTACACGTTTTATTTACAAAATGTATAGAAAATGAATTGAACTACTCTGTACACATTTTCCGGTATTTCCCGACCGCCAGCCGCGATCGTAGTCTTTTGGGTACACCACATTTAACAGAGAGACCCCGCTTCTAGTGTCACGTTCCTACCTCACCAGTCTCGTGACTTTCGTCACCCGTGCAACGCACGAAAACGCTCCAGCCTGGGCGTGCATCTTGCGCAAAACACAAGGTCTTCCAGAACAAAAGGGGAGCCGGCGGGTGTAAATTGGGCCGACTCGCTCCCGCGTGACCATCGTCGACCCACGTGACCAACGTCGAGCGTGGGAGAGGGGGTTGCATATTACCACGGGACAACTACTCGGGTCAAGCCTACATACTATTTTGTTCGTCCCATTTAATGTTCTTGGAATGGAGGTCATGTTATACCCAGAGCATAATACAATTACATTTGTACCGGCAAATTCTGAATGTGTAAATCCCAACAATTGTAATTTTACATTACAAAAACAGAAGTTCCAAAATTCATAATATAGACTCCCGCTTCGAAGTGTAAAGAATACTTTTATTTAACAAGGCAATGATTGCTCGATACTGCTTTATGAACAATCATTGCTGTAGTTCATAAAAAGCTCTAAAAATAATATAATTGATGAGACATTGATAACTCTACCATTCTTACATCTCTACTTCTTGTGGAAATTCGAGTCGTGACACTAGAATAATGTTCAAAAGTACGAAATATACTACACAAACACTTTATGCCTTAAACACAAAGGAGAAATAGGAGAAACTCAGATATAGCTGAAGTTCTTCACGATATTTCCCGCTTTTACACGTTATGACCTTTTCCAGAAAATGAAAGACTTCATTCTCACGTGAACATTTGCGCTTTGTGGCAACTTCTTACGCGTAAGACTGCAGCAAAGGCCCCGAGAAGAGATGCAATTCCGCGCGTCGGAGAAGAGGCCACCGCCGCGCAGCACAGGGCAGAGCGCGGGGAAGTCGCCGAGCGCAGACAGAAGGAAGCGCCGGCTGAGAGCTCGGATCGGGTTTCCGTGTCGGCCGTAACCCGGCGCTAACGCCGTCCCTCGGGGCGCCCGGCGCGCCCGCCGCCGCCCCCGCCCCCGCCCCCGCCACCGTCCCGCGCGGCTCTCTGCGCTGGACGTGCTCCGCGGCCGCCGCCCCGCCCCGCCCCGCTCCGCCTCGTACGCTCCCGTCTCGCCCCTCCCGCTCACGCCCAGTCCCGCTTTGCCAAGCCCTGCTCCGCCTCGCCCCGCCCTTCCCCGCCCCGCTTCACCCTGCCCGCTCAGGTCCCGCACTCTCCCGCCTCGCCCCGCTCGCCCCGCACCCCCAAGCCAAGCTCCGTCCCGCTCCGCCTCGCTCTGCCCCGCTCATTCCCTCTCCTCCACCACCTGTCCGTCTCGCCTCACACGACTCCGCTCTTCCTCATTTCGCACTCCCCAGCCCCGCCTCCCCCCGCCCCGTTAAACTCTACCCGATCCCCCCGCACCTCCTTGCCGATCTCCGTCCTGCCCCGCTCCGCCTCGCCCGGCCTCACTCATCCCCGCTCTGCTCCGCGCTTCCCCCGTCCCTCTCCGTCCCACCCCAGCCCGCCCCACGCCGCTCTTCCCAGCCCCGCTCTGCGCCGCCCTGCCTCAGCTCGCTCCGCGCCGGTACCGTCCGCTTTTAGGGCTGCATTCCCTCCGCCACACCCCAGAGAAGCGGCGTGGGCGCGCGCCCTTCGCCCAGCACAATGCGCACTGCGCCCGCCCCGCCCCGCACTTGCCGCCGGCCACTCACCGCTCTCAGCCCGAAGGTGCGTCTGCGGTGGCGCTCTCTTTCGTAGAGAGCCAGCCAGATTCAAGCTGGACCCTTGCTCATCACATTTCTAGTTTCCTTTCAGCAGACGTGATTATTTCTACATTAAACGATATACGTAGGTGAATCAGGGACACAAGTGGTCTTTTGCGAACACACATTAGTGGAATGAATGAAGTCGATAACGTAAACTTGAACAAGTCTTTATTGGAGTCATTCAAAGGAGAAAATTTCCACGAACGTATGAAAATTTTCAGTTCTTGCGTATTTGAATATCATATTGTTCAAATCTTTTGGTATTGTTTGACCTGGAACTAGATTCTTTGTTTTTCGAGTGGCTTCGTTTTCATAGCCCCCACACTCAGTACGATGTTATACAAAGAACGTGTTACACTGCGAACTTGACACTAACGAAATAATGAAAAGTTTCACTTTCTGCCAAGTTGAAACTAAAATTTAGTGATAACTTAATTTAGTTTTTGTTTCAGCACAGTTCGTTAGCATCCGAAAGATACATTTTTTAAGCATCAGTGATCTTTTAACTCAACATATGCTGATCCAAATCTCCGTCAGCCCTGCAGTGTCATTTTGCACCCTATTCCCCCCCGCCCACAAACACGCGCGCGCACGCGCACACACACACACACACACACACACACACACACACACACATTCACGAAGCCGCTCTTATTGCGGTTGCATGTTCGTAGGTCATCTAAATGCGAACTTCCTTCACTACGGCGTGGTATCTGATAGATACATCCAAATTCGTGCGATAGATACATCCAAAAAAGAGCGGTAAATGGCCGTAAAAAGGGATCCAATTTTCTCAGGACATTCATCGTACTCTCATAAACCAAAGACGGCAGATTCGTTTGTTTCTGCTAATAGTATGTATCATGAAGTGAGATCTGTTGCCATCAAGCGTACTGCACACAGATACAGTTTTGAAGTACACGAAAGACATAGTGTGTAATTTATGATTGTTCACTAACCAAATAAACGATCGAATTGGTTTCACTCCTCCCTTTCTTTAATAAATCAATTTCAGACTTCGTAACGATTTCAATGTTCTATTCTATTGATAAACAAAACTAGTGTTTTTGATATGTTATGGTAAATTGTGATCTGTTAGTGTCAATATCAAATGTTTTAAGGATATGGATTTCTCGAAGACTTTTAGTGGAACACTGTGGATCAAAGTTAGCTCAAAAATTCGGTGTTTGAGTCGATATCTTCATGGTAGTTTTTAACTAAGAAAACTAAAAGGCTTTGGCAACGTACATGCTGAAGTTGTTTTAAAGGCCGAAATTTGCAAACTTTGTAGTAAACTAGCCATACATAATTTATTCAGCGTTTTCTTAACATTTGTAACGAATACACGTTTTACTAATTAGGAAATTACAACTTTAGACTACCTTTTAATTAAATTGAAATCTTTGTCCTACAAGTCATGCTTTTCAAGTAATAATTCTCGCTCTGGCAGAAGAAAACAGGTTAACAGAAAATATTAACCTTCTGATGGGCGCGCGGCAGCACTCCGTGCTGCCTTTGTGCTTTTATTATTCCAAAATGGAGTAGGGATATTCCACATATCAGAGACTTCAGTATTCTCACTTCGCAACAATCTAAACGAAACGCGGGAATCTCCGTTCCGTTGCCTTCTCCCGATCAGTCGTAAAGAAGGTTTGAAAATAAAAATAAAAAAATGCTGACTGCAGCACTCCGTGCTCTACGGCGCCCACTCGGGTAAGAATTTTCTTCCAAACGAACATTTTACTTATTCAGATGGTTCGTTTACATGCATTTTTGGTCACTGAAAGCAAAATCAAAGATATTGAGAGTTGTTTTTTGTTGATATTTTCCTATTACTTGTAGTCTTTTTTTTGTTTTTGTTTTTCTGCTGAAAGGCTAAAACAGACGAAGAAATCAGGCATCTTCTTGAGTTACTGGAAGCGGCTTGATGAAAACCAAATGATGCGTTTCTAAAATTAAAGAACAGTAGACTGTTTCATTTAATTAATGTGTTTATTTAATAACAGTTTTCTAGTTAATTTTTTCTTTGTTATATTTTGTTTTATAATGTTTTCTGAAACAATGTGTTATTTATTATTTTATACCTGAAACTAGCCTCATTTCTATGATTTATAAAATGTATTCACATTAAAATTGTAATGAATAGTTGTGAGTTTTTATTATTCCTTCTTCAATTAAATAATAGAAATTTTGAGTGTGCAAAAGACTGTTTTCTGGACGCAGCACACAGTGCTCCTACGCGCCCGCTTTTGTGAGTAAAATAGGCGCGCCCACCGGAAGGTTAATGTAACAGATCCTCAAACAAAAGATCAGATGAATTAGCGAATAACCTAGGTGCGAACAGTCTAGAGCTCTTATATGAAGGCGGCCGAGAAGAAGGCTAAACGGGGTGTGTTGGGGGCTGTCCGCGGCGATGGCCAGTGAACGCGTCCCTCGTGGCCGAGGACGCGACGCGGCGCGACGCGACGCCGGGCGACGCGGGCCGGCGTGGCGCGGCGCGGCGCGACGCGGCGCACCGGAAGGGGCGGCGGGGGCGGCGGTCCTCTGCAGGCGTGACACGCGCGCCCACGCCCCGCCCCGCCCCGCCCCGCCCCGCCCCGCCCTTCCTCTCCCCGCCCCGCGTGGAAGCCGCGCGCCCCAACCGACGCGACGCAGCCGATTGAAATTCTGGCCTTGCTCCCGCGCGCACCCCCTTCCCCGCGCCGCCCCGCATCGCCCCGCTCCGCGGCCCACCCCGCGCCGTCCCGCATCCGCCACCCTGCACAGCCCCGCATCGCCCTACCTCCGACCCGCCTCCCTCTCCCCCCCCCCGCCTCGCGTCACACTCCGCCGCTGCCCGCCCACTGCTCCGTGCCCCGCCTCGCCCCGCTCCGCGTCCCGCCCCGCGAACGAGGCGATGCGCCGAGCGAGGCTGCACGCAAGGCGCTCTGGGTGCGCGACCACCCAACGGCGCACAACCCTCAGCTGCACGTGGCTGTGGGCGCATGGAAGGAAGCACGCAGAGTTCATGCCCGATGCTTTGTGTGGGGGTACATCGTTGTATTTATTCTTAAATTTTATTTTACTTACGGCCTAGCTTGCAAACTATATATTTACGAACTAATTTAATCTACTTTGTCTTACAATCTAACTTAATCTAACACTGAACACTATTGACATCATTTACACTGGGCAATACATACACATACACTTATAAACACTACACATAAACTCATTTAAACGCTACTTACCCTGTCCACCTAATTTTAATCGCGGCTGCTGGCGTCCATGGTGGGAAAGTGGGAAACGCGAGAAACATGAGATGAACACGTGGGAAAGTTTCATATTTATTTTTAAATGTTATTTACATCAAACTCTTACACCGCCTAGCTTAAAAACTAAATACTTTCGAATCTACTTTGTTTTACTTCCTAACTTATTCTAAAACCGGACATTATTTACATTCTGCAACATAAATTTCACAGTGTGAACGTTCGAGGTTTTTCTGTTTCTCTTGCATTTTTATGCATAAACACATACACTTATAAATACACAAACTCAAATACACTTATGCAGAAATTATTTATAATACACTGATAAATAAATATTCTTCTTCTTTCTTCCTACGTTAGGGTCATTTAGGCACCATGAGAATTTGAATACTTCCTTAAATTGAACTTTCTTCTTTCTTCAGTACTCTTTCATCTTCTCACTTCTTACGATGTTCTATTTTTCTCTCTTTGGACCATTTACACCGGTTTTTCTCTCCTTCTTTCCTTGGTACCTTCCGTGTTTTGTAATTTACCTTTAAAAATCTCTCTGTCCATTGTTTCTTCTTCTCTTATATTGTTCCTGTTTCCACATTTTTTTAACTTACTGAACCCAGCTTATTGTAGATTTCTTATTCTAAAAACATATTAAAATACATATATTATTAATATTTTAAATTAGATTAATTAAATATTTACATCCACAATTTATTTATTTCTTCAATTATATTGCAATTTATATGGGGTTAGATGTCGTCGTCCCCCTTCATATTCTCCGAGTACCAAATGGCATAGGTATGCTACTGGTAAGCGAATTGCATCTCTTACAAACACATCACTGACGAAGAAGGAAAATCGGCTGGTCATGACTTTTGTATAAATGTAATTGTCTAATACGGGAGTCGCAATTTCCAAAAGTAAGTTTCCGAAAAGTAATGGATCTCTCTGGAAACACGGCGTGTTCTTGACATCTGCCAACTAACAAGACGTTCCACATATTCAGTATCGTAATCCCGATGTCACAGGCGGAAGCCACCGAAATCTGCAGCCCCGAGCCTGTCCCCCTTGCGCGCGCTCTCCCCACAGCGCGACTACACTTCCGCAAAGTCTGTCTCCGATCATGTGTAACGTGAGCCAGCATGTCTGGCGGCGTTGCCATCTCCTTCCGTCCCCTTGGTTTAATAACATTTTTCTTGGGGCTCCCGGGCGCCGCCGCCGCCGCCGCCCGCCGCCGTGGCCAGCGGCTTTTCCTGCCGGGGCGCGAGGCGGCGCGATCGTTCGGCGCTTAGCCTCAGGCGACCACCGCGCCCCGCCCCTCCCCGCCCTGCTCCGCTCCGCCCCGCCACTCCCCGACCCGCTCTGCCCCCCTGCTCTGCCCGCCCCTGAGCGCCCCGCCGCGCTCCGCCCCGCTCCACCCCCTGACCACCTGCCCCGCCCCGCCCTGTTCCGCGCCGCCCCGCCCGACCGCTCGCTTTGCCACGCCTCGCCCTGCACCGCCACGCCCTCACCCCACCTCACCCTATACCGCCCTGCGCTGCCCCGCTCCGCCCTGCCACCCGCTCAGCCCCGCCCCCGACTGCCCCGCCCGGTCCGCCTCGCCCTGTCCCACCTCGCCCTGCCCCACCCCCCACCCTGCCCCCACCCTTTCCCTCCCAGCCCCGCCGTGCCCTCTACCCACCCCGCCCTCGCCCGCCCTCTACCCGCCCCGCCCTCGCCGCCCGAGGGGCTGCGGGAGCGCCGTTTAATTTCTGGGCGGTCGTTTGGCTCGGCTGCCTCCCTCGCGGTGGACATTTCATTTTGGGACACGCCTAATCATCGCTCCTCGGAGGCGGCGGCCAATAAGAGGCCCAGCCCCCGCGCCCAGGGCTGCGCAAACGCACCTCCGCGCCGCGCGGACCACTCTCCACGGATGAACGCTAACGCACACCGCTTTCACCTACCGCCCCCTTTCCGGGAAAACAGTTGCGCATTACCTCATGCTTTTATTTAACACTTATATGAAAACATGATTTTTATAACGCAAAGAGAAATATCTCAGTCTCAGAGACCGCCATTTGTTTTCGGGCGTTGAATGTGAGATGTAAAGGTATAATAAATTATAGACCTGTTTCAATCAATTCTTATATTTCTTTAGAGTATTCTAAAATATATTTTATATTACAAAACATGAAAATATTTGAAAAATATTGAAGTTCTTGAAAAAGATCGAAATTGTTGAAAAAGATCGAAATTTATAAAAAAAATCATTGAAATTGTTGAAAACGTTGATATTATTGAAAAACTTTTTGATCGTTGTAAAACAATGAAATTGCCTCTAAATCCGTACAGCCTCCTTCGTTCTCTAAATCCGTACAGCGTTGATCGAACTGGTCTTTGTGAGCTAGCAAGGAATTCATCACGAATCATTTTTGTCCTTTTATACTGTCCTAACAAGTTAATTTTCTTTTCATCAGTTCAACAATAACTTCTGCAAAATTAAATCAAGTGTCTAACATTGCAGTTAGACCCTTCAATAGGTTTGCATACACGAAGCATAGCTTGAGTAGGGTTCTAAATTTTTCTCTTCTTGAGTTAGGATTATTCGAAGGAATTGCGCGATCCGTTACAATATTTTGAATGTATTAAATAAATATTTGACTTAATCGCTCAAGAGCATTTATGGAAACACCCGTCTCACAGACCACTACTAAGAGAAACAAAGTCTTGCATACCACTACGAAAAATACGGAAAGAGAAAAACAGACCGCCACGATATCCAAAAATGCCCCTTAAATGCCGACCGCTTTAGCAGAACTAAAAAAAATTCGGCCGAGTGATAGAAGAGGGTCAGGGAGGAAGCTACTATGACTGTCAACGCTCTCGCCCACTCATATCGCCCATTATCACATAAACCAACTTCACTTGGTGCGTGTCAGACTGATGTTTTAATATAAGTGTTAACCCCTTATGTAAAATTGCCGGATTTATTCCAAAGTGTCTTAAGAATAAAATTATCTCCAAGAGTAGTTTAATCGCAAGATCAGTACGGAAAGTGGGTGGATTTAGAAAGACAATGCATGATATGAGAAATGTTTCAAATCTTAACCTTAAATGACCATCTGTGTCCCCGTGGAAAGGACTGCAAGAACAGAAAAAAATTTAATCTCCCTCTTTCGCCGTACCCCAGAAAATGAATATTTTAACAAGACACCTCTGTCCCGCGCGTTCTGCGACTTGATAGATAAACACTAATGCACGCCATTTTGACCTACCTTTTCGAGAAAACAGTTGCCCATTGCCTGACACTTTTATGTTAGAGAACTAGGACCAAAATTCAATAATAAATTTAAGTACGAGTACGTTCATATAATAATCTCCCTATCTACAATTTAATTGTTGATATTATTTAACCTCTTTTTTATTTCACATCCTTTAAAGTTAATATTGCTATTGATATTTGATAAATGCTAGAATATATAGCGTATTAAACACGCACGAGCATCCTTTCCGTTGCACATGGTTCCCGTCCTGTCTTGCATTATTTCTGCTCGCATAGCTATCGAAGGCGTTTTCAATTTTTTTTTCAAAAACATTCACTCAAAGTATTTTTCGAACATCTCGCAATATATGAGCTTACGCTCGGAAATAAAAGTACCTGTTATTTTAAAACCCTATTTATAGTGTGTGACAATAATTCCAATTCAATGCAAGAAAACTATTACAATGCAAATCAGGCATAATTTATATTTTATAATTTATTTACGAGTATGCACTACGTACAAGTACCAATATTTTCTCACTTTTTCAACTTAAAGTAATTGGGACTTGCAAACACTGCGGCCCTTTCACAGCACACAAGTTAAAGACTCCTAATATATTTTAAAAGCTAAATACCTTTTGTTGAAGTTCAATATTGCCGATATGACTGTAAAATCAAAAATTTCTTATGACCGATAATGCATAAGAAGATCGAAGTAGATTGTCATTTGAACAATTTGTGGCAGTCTTCACGTCAATATAATAATTACTGTCATCAAGAGATCAGGTATCAACATTTTCAACCGCCAAGACCGACGATTAAATTACGTGTTCTTCTGTTTGGGACTTTCAGCCTTCCAAGTGATGAAGTTTTAACTAGTCGAGAAATGTTCATCGACAACTGACCAACATTATGTATTCTTTGGTGAGTATTTCACCAAATGTGAGTCTTTAGAAATTAATACATTAGTAGTGACGGAAAAAAATTAATACAGTATTCGGACGGAAATAAATTCCAGATTCATGAAAATCGTTTTTCGCCCACGCCTCTACACCGAATTCAGTAGTAGCTAATATAATTAAATTATAGCAGAAATAAAATATTATTTCTACAGATCGTATTCACACGAAATGAAATAATAATTTTCACTGTGGAAAATTTTCAATGACGTTTTCAATAGCAGTCTTTTATGAGGAACTCCACAAAAACACCGGGAGAGATGGCTCAATGCATCAACCTGATGTCAGCTAGGTCGAATTCAGTCGCTGTCTGGAGGAAAATTCTAGCGGCTGGCTGCTCTGATCGGAACTTTTCCGTTGTTTCTCCGATCAACACCAGGTGAATGCCGGAGCAGTACCCTAACAAACGGGCCAAGGACCGCGCGCGATCTTTCCTTCCTCATTCTTGTCCTATCCTCTCCTCTTACACACACACTTACACTAACATGCACTACACTACCACACATGCCGGTAGACCGGTCGGGAACTTAGAGCTTGTCCCAGCTGGGGCGGTGCCCCGCTGGTGGGAGATACTTGGTTGAGAGGAAACCCCGCTAGTCGACGGTAGGTCGGCGCCAGATCTCGCCATCCAGCGAGGAAAAGATCATCGCCACCTCCCGAGAAAAACACGCACTACACTTACGGGACTAATGACCAAAGTAGTTGACGCGCCCGGAAACACCAGTCAATCAATCAATCCACAAAAAAAGTTTGGCACTCGCCCGATTGAGATTTTCAAGTGCACGGGTGTTGCTCACTTTCTAGTTCCAGCTGAGGGGATGCGTCAGTCGCGTCACAGTTGATTTGTTCTGCGAACATCTCGGAGAAACGCTCTATTGAGTACAATATTCACGTTCTGCCCGTGCGCCACACCTCACTGCTTCCTTAACGCATGTTCCGTAGATCGAATCCCTTTTTCTGCTCTCTTCGCTTCACTTCTACTTACACAAATTCGCATAGTTAATAGTTGTACAAGGAGTTAAAAGGCGAAACGAAATGCTGATTTAGATAAAACTTAAGAATGGGAAAATGGAAAAAATTGTAATAGATATAAAGATCATCACATAAATCGGCAGTTAGAGTTTCTTTGAGATGAGTTCATTTCTGAGTTAACATCTTCCTCTCCCACAAAAAAAACTTTTTGTATGGTCTTAGAGCAAAATATATCGAAGGTCTTCAAGTGAAACCCAAGAGATAAAGGAAATTGAGGAAGTGCAATATTAATAATTTCACCTAGCTGAAAGATCATCATTCACATCATTTTCAGATGTTACACCATTGTTTGTGCTATATCACTGTGGGCGTCATGAATTCCTGGGCGGCATGCTATGAAAGGTCGATTTCTAAAATTTCATTTCTTCACTCCTGAAATCACAATAAAATGTCCTAGAATGCAAAGCATATATTTACTCTTTAATTTAAATTTTATAAATAAATAGTATATCATTGTAAAACTGAACAAGTATTGATCAGAATTTGGTTTTTATTGGTCCATTGAAATGTAATTCAGGGTTAAATAGAATGATGTTTCATCAGCCCGAGAAAAATTGGTTTGCCAATTCTATTAATTTCCTTTTACATATCATAAAATTCTAATAAGAGATGAATTGTAGGTATATCTTACTAATACCTTGTGTTAAATTTGTGCTTCAGTTAAATTTTAACTTACATCAATAGTAATAATTTAATTTTAAAGGGACCTACGATTTAATGGGAATACCAAGTCCATAAATAAATTAGCCAAAATCCAAGACCTCACGGGAAGTGCGCTTTCCACATGCATACAAGGGAACGCATTATTACAAGGTAACTTCATTATTTGTGCACGTCTTCTGGATTTCAGTGGGAAATATAGTTATTCAAATATTATTAGGAAAATATAGTTCTTTTCCATATTGTTGGGGCAAAAGATATTATTCTTTCATGACGAGGGTTAAGGGCACAAATTTATAACTAATTTACCTTTGAAAATATATTTTATTATATAGGAGCGAATATTTTGTCAACAAAACTTGAAAAAAAACGCTCTTTTTTCTGTATTCAAAATTTGACAAAAATATGGTTTAGGATAAAGATCACAGAATTATGAAAACGTGCACAAATTTTACTTCTCCCCATAGCTCGTCACACACAGTTTTAAACTGTTTTTGACTTAAATAACAAACAAATAAATAAATAAATAAACGTGTGGTGCGTGGTCAACGGAGCCCAAGGCTTCGCGCTAGCCTCTCGCTGGCCCGCAGTCTTGGCGGCGAGGCGGCGCGGCGGCCACCACTCGCCCCAAGTGTTTCTCTATCAATACCTTCCCGTCGTGTACGCCCTTGGCCCGGCCCAATCCCCTAGGTTGCGCTGCTACTTTTCACTTTTATATGCCCTGAGGGACGCGGAAGGAGGGAAAGCTGGTGTTTGTCCAAGCCCCTCGATTGCTCCGCCCCCCTCTCGCCCTCGCTCCGCCCCCCTCCGCCCCCCCCGCCGCCTCCCACCGCTCCCCGCCGCCCACGCCGCCCCTTCGTCAGCCTCCTCATCCGGATTCCGCGCCCGTGCCGCGAATAAGAACAGTGATTTCAATACGCCGTTAAAAGAATCGGCCGCTAGCTGCTGGCCGCGCCGGCGGGAGCGCGGGGCGGGGCGGGGCAGAGCGGGGCGGGGCGGGGCGCGCCGATATTATTTCCCGCGGAGCCCATGTGCAGCACTCCCCGCCCCACCCCCGCCCCACCCCGCCCCGCCCCACTCTCGCCTCCGCTCCCACCTCCGCGGCGAATCGCGTCCCAGGGTATTAGAGTCCTGAATTACTGCGCACTTTTTGCCCGGGTTCTTCCACTTCTGCGTTAGTTCGGGCCGCCCCGCTGGCCACTAGTCTCCTTTGTATTTGCCTCCACCGTAAAGCGAAACGTTGCCATGATATTAGTTTCTGCTGCAACATCACTTCTCATTACCACTCGCATTGTAACTCGTGAATGTAATTTCAATTAAGTCGTTTCGTAGGCTATTGCGTAATGAGATTTCGAATACGCGTAAAACCAGATTTAACCGGGAAATGAATGGGACATCCTGTTCTAACGATCTTCTCAAACATGGTGAATAATTCTTGTTTTAGATACATACAATTGGACGATTTTATTTTTGTTTATGTTTACTAACTGCATCAGTTCGCTTGGATCAGAATTGTATCTTCTAGAAAAATCTGTCTTTGGACTCATGCATACTTCAATGTGCTCTCACACATGTTTGTTACAGCTTTATGCTTTGTCGGTTTTCATACATCATACGTCATAAGCGTCTGATAATTAAGAAATTCTCAAATGTATTCTTTACTTACGAGCTTGTTGCTTACAAACAGATCCCTGCGAGAGAATAAAGTGTCACTTAAAATACGAATCAATAATATTGTTTTAAAATAATTGCAGTTATTAATTAAGAATGCAATTGTTTAACTCAATATGTTATCTCACAGCTTTATTTAAATTCAATCATGTAAATAATTTATTTTTAGAAAAACGTTGTACAAGTGAAATGTTCCCCACTTTGATAATTACTGGGTTCTCTGCTGTCAATGCTTCTCCCATTCAACGATTTTTACAGTCATAAAATCAATCGGATTTTCGCATAGGGTCAACGTCATGGCACGTGGTTCAAATCACGTGGGACCGGCTACTTGAACAATTTTGCGATAATTCATCTGCCAAACCCCGTAGCCGGCAAGGGGACGTTGAAGATCCCCAGGGATATTAGGCAAGGCTGTTGCCTAGGGCCCCACTTGTCTCGAGACGCGGGGTCCCGCCTTGCGCTTGGCTGGCCCTCCGCCAGGGCTGGCGACGCGCTCTCTTCCGGTTCCTTTGGCTGGCGCCTTCGGGGAATTTGATTGGCAGCGCCGCCGCCTCGCGGTGCGGCCTCGTGCCAATCACGTGACACGCCTCGCGGCGCCGGGGTCGCGCAAGGCCTCGCGGGCCTCCCGTTTGTTTTTTTATTTTAAATAATTTATTTATTGTTTGATAGTACTCAGTTCAGTAATAAATTACTCCATCATGTATTTTGATCAGAGTTGTGCCGTAGACTATACTTTTACGTTTACGAGGTTTTCTACACGTAATCTAAGTGAAGTCTACGTGACTTTTTTTTACGTGTAGACTACGTAGACAATATAATCTGTGTAGACTATTTCATGTTTCACATCAAATAACCCAAAAACGTTTATAAGTAGTAATAGTAGAAGAGTGTTTTAACGTAATATTAAAATATCTTTTCCATTCAGTAAGTCAAACAAAATATAATATTCTTGACGAAATGACAACATCCGTATTCATCTCAAGAAACCAGTCGGGACTTTTCCAAATTGCACTCCTTTAGAACTCCTTTAGATGTGATCCAATCAATTTGTATATTGCTTTGGATATACAGAATATAATTATAAATAAATTTTGGATTTGTGAGTGGAACATGGCCCTAGTAGATTCGCCCCTGCCTCACAAAAAAGATAGATTACAGTTGTCTACATAGATTACCTTTGTCTACGCAGAATACGATCTCTACGCGTTGTTTACGTATAGACGTAGACTATGTTAGGGCGTAGGCACGTAGACGCACATTACTAGTTTAATGGCTTACATGATGACTTAAACTAAACTTAACTTTACACAACTACAGTACTCTTGTAGTAGGAAACTACAAGAGCCCCTACTTTGAACAGTTTACGGAGAAAATTTGTAAGAAGGATTCGAATGGAAATCTGTTTTTAATTCTGGTTGGGAGATCATTTAATGAGACCAGGTTATAGTGGACTACTTGGTTTATTGCATTTAGGTTAGAGTAAAAATTGTTGGAAAGGTGGACGATATGTTTGATGATCGGTGATATATTTAGTTCTTTATGAAGTTGGGCGTTTGAAATGAACCATGGGGCATGAGTTGTTATTCTGAGAAATCTATTTTGCACGATTTGAAGTTTATTGATATTGGAGATTGATGCGTTGGTCCAGATGGGGCATGCGTATAGCATTAAGGGTCTGACTATTGCTTTGTAAAGTGTAATGACATTTGTTAAGGATAAACAGCTTTTGAAGTTGATAAGGGGTTTTAGTTGAGCTATTTTTATTTTTGCTTGTTGTTGTTCTTTCAGTGTTATGTGTGTTTTCCAGTTGAGTCTTGTGTCGAAGTTCAGCCCGAGATATCCTGCACGCGACGCACGAGTTGTTTGTTGTTGTTTTTTGTTATTATTTAAGGTCGCATCAATATCAAGGTCATTAGCAACCACTATTAGGTTTAATGTTATGGTACTGTAAATATGACATGATATGGTGATGATAGGGGATGAAAGGACGAACACAAATACACCCATGCCCGAGGCGGGACTCGAACCCGCGATCCTTGGGTCCGAGATCGCTAACTACACTATTGCCGTAGTGATCTCGGCCGCCGGGGATCGACGCAATAAAGAAATTGTGTAGGGTATTTATCCTGTTGGAAATAATTTGTGAATTTTTGCGTTTACCCGTTACATGTCCCGTAAAATGCAATTGGCCTCGGCGCCATTAGATCCCAGGGTTCCTAGTCGGTTACCCGATAGGAACCCTCGATTTCTCGCTTCACCTCCGTGACTTCACGTAGTCAGCCAATTCGCCTAGCGACGACTGTTTCGCGGTCGTGGCATTTCAGTGGAACCATCCCAGCATTCGCCTGGATGACCAAGGGGAAACTAACAAAAACCCCGGCCAGGATGTCCGGCACGGGGGTTGAACGCGGGCCTCCCGAATGTGAAGTCCGCTTGCTACACTGTGAGCCATTTCGCTTGTTGGAAATATTTGTATTTAAAGCTAAACTTATAGTTATGAATGTCATTAGGCCAATGAATAGCGAATAACATGTTGGAGTTTGTATACCGAGGTGACTGCTGAGGTTTGTACCCGACCAAATCTGTTATTTGTGTTAACGACCGTGTGTCTTCAATACTTTTCGGAATGCCGTCTTCTTATAAGAAAAGAAATCATATAAACAATAAATAAATTTTTTTGGAATAAGTGAACTCACTAGCAATAACTTTTTTTTCTTTCGATCGTTCTTAACAGCTGGCGAAATGTGAAATCCTTAACGGACGAGCTCGTTAAGAGTTAAGATTTAAACATTCCGCCGCTCGTCAAGAATGACTTTTAATTCAGCTGTTTGATTGCGTGAAGTGTATATTATAACAGGGCATAATTACGAAAATGTATTTACATGAAACTGGCAAAACATGTATATTTCTTATGTTCAGGAGTAATGTAGTTAATACGGACTTCGCACTCCCTTATTTATCACACCTTACGATGGTTGGTATTATAGATGTATATGCAATTCAGTATTGCCAACTTCTGTAATCTTTCAATTCATAGAACGTTTTTGACCTGGAATCAAGAGCATCAGACTGTGCTGCAAAACTGAGGCTTAATCACTGCGTGGCGGAGTGGCATATTTGCAGGCGCCGTTATGTTATAAAGCTGCTTTCCTCTTTGGTGTCTCTGTGTGGTTGACTGATACGTTGGAAACCCCGAATTTACATATTTCTTAATGAAATTACATTCTTAAATAAATACTTAATTTTATTTTCTATGGAAAGGAAAGATTAACCGAACTAAAAAATCATATTAGAGATAATTTTGGGAATGCAATCGATCTAGCAAGTCATTATAAAGCATAAGCGCATAATAAACATGAGTGATAATTATTTTAGTATTTTCAATGGTTCCAAAAAACATATCAAATTGATAACATTTTAACTACTTATGTAATAAATGTTTTGTCTTCATATTTTTGTATACGTGGAGGCTAAAGAGTATTTTAATATTTGGAAAATTGTTTTATGTCTCTAATTGTAATATGTAATCATCTATAGTTAAGAGTCATGTCTCACAAGTTTGCAGATAACAATGCGTTCTCAGGTAATCCAATAATTAATACCCCATACAGAGAGGGATCCACTCAAAATCTGTTTGCTTCTCATTTGGAACTTCCGATGACTTCGTTTAGACGTTTCTTGACTAGTTGTTGATGAGTATTTTGCAACTTACTGCTCCATGCGTAGTAGCAGCCATATACAAAATATATTTATACGAGACTTTGTCGAAAATACGCATACCACATTTTCTCAACAGTAGCTTATAAACCTACGTGTCTGGAAGCACATTATTTCAATCGCTGAGAATAGAGTCGCTTTATTTCAAAAGATGTAGAAAATGCTACAAAAATCAGTGTTATACTGTGAACACTGAGGATATAGCCAAAAGTGCTTTTGGTCTCTTTGTTATTTTATTATCGATATGTACCAACTTCGTACCTTCCGGAATTGAATAGTTCCTTTAATCAAATTAAGGATTCAGTTTCTCCTTACGTAGGTGGAAAGGATGAACATTTTTTAATATCACATCGTCAAAGGGTAACTATAAATTCAATATTTTTTGTCGTCTTGGTTTACGTTATTTTGCAACCTATTTCTCCGTCAATGATTGTGAATGAATGCATCAACCTACAAAAGAAATAGTTAACCGGGGAAAATAATATTAAGGAATAATTTTCTCAGTATGTTATTTTTACATTCAACGTAAAGAATGAACAGTCATTCAGAAAGTGTCTGACAGTTTTATAGTTACGATTATGGATTCATTAGAATGGAAATTCACTACATCGTTTGTTTTGGTAAACTATCTATTACAGTTGCGTAAGAGAACTATTATTTCTTTACAGGTTGATGCTGTTTTGTTGTGAGTCCCATACACATGCATGCTGTAATTTTTAGTAATACAACACATGTTGAGCACACTGTAATATGTTTTTAAGTGTTTTGAATGGGTCAGCATCCATAAACATTATATTTCCTCCTTTCTATCCTTTACTCATGTCCTTCCTTATTAATTACAAGTTTATGAATATGGTGGAATCAATGTAATTGGCGAAAATATGCTGTCCAATTTATACTCATTTCACCCAATTTTTCAAAAGTTTTCGTTAAAAATGAAGTTTTATTGAAATCCGTAATTGTTGGTGTTCATAAAAAGTAAAATTCTTTAGCCACAGTAACTAAACACTCATTGAATCTAAAAACTATAGGAACGTGAAATTGGGAACCTCTGGCGGACATCATCGTCTATTGCGCACATTTTGCAATTTTTTAGTTTGTTAGTGTACAAAAGTCAAGTAAATTTTCAAAGAGATCGTAGTTGTAACTCTTTTTAGGGCAGTCATTTTCACCCCCCTGTCATGGGACGCCATTTGAATTACACCACAGGCGTTTGAATCAGTCACTCGTCAACCTGCAGCTCTCGATGGTTGCACTGGTACACGAGGCACAAGAAGCAAATAACAGGGAATAATATGTCGGGGTAAAATGGGAATAGCACAAAGCTTAGAGATCTGACACACAAGGCTGCGGCCCCTGCAGAGATAGGAGATCGGCTGCCCACCACGCGAATCGCGCCATGTGGTGCGTCATGTCAGATTGCGCACAACGTTTCACAGGGGCAAATCCAGAAGAGTTTCTGGGGCAAATTTTAGTTCGGACACTCTAAATAGTTTTGGAATAATTATTTTAATCCGTAGCCTGCAATTTAAAAAATGTACGAGTATATTCAGAATGTGAATAATATTTTAGATTCGATGAGATCTACACGTAGTCATTACGTTGAATAAATTGAGTAAAATTACAAAAAAAACTTGGATTTTGGGTGGGGGAGGGGGGACTCTTGCGCATTGTATCCGGCTTCAGCCAACGAGCTTCAGGCACCAGTGTGCGACACAATATTAGTAGGAATTTTAAATCCAAACAGACACCAAAATTATCACCTCGTTACAAGACATTGAAACATATTTATTAAACATTTCTGTTAAATACTGCTTCTTGTACACCTTCATCGTGTTATTTTTGGTTGGTTACCGTTGAAATTTGTAATTTTGTACCACTTCCAAAATGTTTCTCGACACTTCTCGCTTTCCATGCAACATGGCGACCAGCGTCTGGTCTGGCGTTTCAAACGAAGTGCCTGTCCTGTGGTCAAGTGGTTCGCGCAAACTGGTGATGCGCAAAACGAGCAAAAATTGGTGCGCCAGAGTAACTCACCCATATCTTTCCACCATGTTCCCTTCTACTAAGGTGTTTGTGCCAGCCGTAGCGGACAGCACTATCGATATTTTGCGCATGCGCAGATGCAATAAAGTGATGTGATAGTTAAACTACGCATGTGCAGGAGAAGATAGTGGTTTAACGTTGGAGGGTACACAAACTCCACACTATCTACGACATTCGAGAGACACAATCGAGTCAAAGAGACTCAATGAGACAATTGTAGACATCACGACATCCACAATCGCGTTATCCACGTCATTCGATAGACAATCGAGACCTCCACAATCGAGACGAAGAGACACAATGAGAGGATTGTAGACGTCGCGACGTCCACAATCGAGACATCCACGACATTGAAGACGTTCACGACATTCGGGAGACTCAATGAGACCATTGTAGACATCACGACATCCACAATCGAGTCATCCACGTCATTCGAGAGACAATCGAGACGAAGTGACACAATGAGAGGATTGTAGACGTCGAATGTCTACAATCGAGACACACACGACATTCGAGACGTCCACGACATTGGAGACTTCACGACATTCGAGAGACACAATCGAGACGAAGAGAGACAATTAGAGGATTGTAGGCGTCGCGACGTCCACATTCGAGACGTTCGCGTGTGACAAGCACCCAACCGCCGATCCCTCTTACCCTCCCGCGCAGACCCCATTCAGCGTGGCGCGAGCGTGCGCGTGCGGGGGGGCGGCGTGCTCATGCGTGCGCGCGTGTTGCAGCATCCTGGAGCTGCGCAAGGAGAAGAGCCGAGACGCCGCGCGCTCGCGCAGGGGCAAGGAGAACTTCGAGTTCTACGAGCTGGCCAAGATGCTGCCGCTGCCCGCCGCCATCACCAGCCAGCTCGACAAGGCGTCCATCATCCGCCTCACCATCTCCTACCTCAAGCTGCGCGACTTCTCGGGCCACGGCGACCCGCCCTGGAACCGCGACGGCCCGCCGCCCAACAAGAGCCTCAAGGGTGAGTCGCAAGGGCGTGCCAACTTAATATCTCTACTATAAGGATTTTTTTATTATACCCGAAAGTGTATAAACCACTTTACAGGCTTGATAAAGAATACAAACACTATAATAATGTGAAGGTTCTATTTTTTTCTCTTTGGTGAATCAAATTCATTATCAAAAAAAAGTAATATCCATTTATTTGTAGGGTCGATGATTCTACAGCAGGCACCGTATACCTGAATAAAGGTAACTTACGGTTTAATTAAATTTATAAAACATTTCCAAGTTCCAAAGTAGAACAAAAGGCATTTATTTATAACAACCAAAATAATAATAAAATAAAAATAAAGGAAAAAAATTTTGTAGAATTCACATCTAAAAGACAAAACAAAGACCCAAACTTAACAGTTCTCTACATTACAGATCATTCACGTTTCTGCTTTTCTGCATATAAGAACACCTTGTTCATATCCATAAATCGTTTATCATCTATATTCCGAACCCTTAAATATCTCCAATGTATTTTTAATGTGAATATTGAGCTCATCGTATTTGAATAGATAATCTGCACTTTATGATCTTTTCAACTTTATTTTTTCATGAATTTACAGCCATGATAGGAGGTACTCATTGGTTTTCGCGTTCAGTTTCATGTGAATAGTACAATATAGTGGCATCAGTCGTGAATGTTACCAAAACCAGAAAATGGGAACAAAACACTGATGAGAGATATTTTAACGTAGAGTGAACAATTGTTTTCGAATTCGGATGTTAATGCATCGTTTAAATGTTAATCATTCACGTAATGTATTTATTACAGCGCATTTAAAAGTAATCTAATATTCTTTCATTACACTCACAGCGACAAGCGAATAGGAATTCAATAAATTAACTTTCGATCGTTGAATGATCGTTTGGGCGAATTTTCCAGTGGTATTTATTCTCAATTTACTTATAAAAGGAGATCTTTTCAACTTCTTAAAATACAATGCATCTTCGTTGTAGAGATTTCTTGAAACACAATTCGTATTGGTGATGTTTTCCTTGGATCACGACGGAATGAAGTATATTTCGAATAGTTTTTCGGTCAAAACGTTTTTAATTATAGGTAGGTAAATATTCTTACTACGAAATCGAAATGTAAAAGTAACACTAAAATATTGAATTTTAAAAATTCGAGTAACAAGCAAATACTTAATCGAAAATTTTAATTTTTTTGGCGTACATATTGGGTCATTTTAAGCGTGTTATATACAGAGTGAGTTACGTAACTTTAGCACATCCTATAACTTTTCAACAGTTGAAGTTATTGCAATGCAGTTTTCACGGACTTTCATGAGGGAATGGGGCTAACTGGAACATGTATTCATTTATAGTGTATCACTTGCATTTTATGAGATATTTGAGGTACCTTTGTTTTTTTCAAATGGAACTATACATATTTTTTCACTCTATCATGACGAGCGTAAAAAGAAAAATCCAATGAAGTATATATTGCCATATGTTAGATAAGCATTTTTTTGAGTAACCTTCATTTTTTTGGTACTAGTCTTTAACGGAAATTTTCAATGTAACAGTCCACCACACAAAGTCACGCAGCGCTCCAACAGCAGTTTTTTTTTCTGAAAAGTAAACGCGGCTGCCTTCAAAAACAAGTGCAGAACATGCGATGTTGGTTGTTTCATGGTTAATACCATCATGACAAATAGAGGTTTTCAAGACAATGATCACGGCATCGAGAAGTAATTTTAAATTTGGGGTAAGAAGAAGAACAGAGAAGGGAAGAAGAAGAAGATTCAGAAGTTGGAGCAAGTAACGGAGTGGTGGAACGAGGTACAGAATGGAATCTAGCATACAGAATATAGTGCAGTTAAAGAGAGAGCGTGTGTGACATTTTTCTTCTGATTCGAAGTTTATCCCCTCGGCGGTTGCAGTAAATCTCCCCTTGCTCGCGAACAGGAATCTACGGCGCCACCGACAATTACCATATGATATGAATGCACGGCGGGAGCGCCCCAAAGCCAGAAAAGCTTCTCGTGAATGAGAGGAGGAACTGCGAGGCAGCGGGCCGGCGTTTCTTCGCGCAGCGCTCCCCCACCCCCAGGGCTCCTCGCGGCGCCCTCCGCCGCGCTCCCATCCCCTCTCAGCTCCCACACAGCCGCCGCCCCCCACACAACCATCACCCCTGACACAGCCGCCGCCTCCGACACTGTCATTGCTCCCGACAAAACCGCAGCCTCTGACACAACCATCGCCCCCGACACAACAGCCGCCTCCTACACTACCATTGCCCCTCGAAACAACCATCGCCCCTGACACAGCCGCCGCCCCCGACACGACCGCCACCTCCGACGACACAACTATCGCCCCCGACACAACCGCCCCCTCCGACACAACCATTGTCACCGACACAACCATCGCCCCCGACACAATCATCGCCAGCGACACAGCCGCCGCCGCTGCGTCCGCCGTTGCCAGCAAGCCTCTTTCCGAGGCCACGTGGCCGGGGTGGCTGGGGGCGGGGGTGGGGTGGGGCTGGGGCGCGGTACGTGATTTGCACGCGCAGCTCGCGCGCGCGCGCGGCGGAGGGCGGGGCGGGACGGGGCGGGGCGGGGCGCGGGCGAGGGCCGCGAGAGGCGGACGGGTTTTCCACCAAGTTTTCCTTTGACAGCGAGCGCCGCTGGAAGTTCGTTACGCCGGCTGTATTAATTCCATTAGCGCGGAGCGAGCTCTCGCGGCGGGCACGCGGCGCGCATACGGCGGCGGCGGCGGCGGCGGCGGCGGCGGCGGCGGCGGCGGCGGGGGCGGGGGCGGAGGAGGAAGCAGGTCGCCCCGCGGCGCCTCTCCGCCTGCAGCGCCCAAGGCGCGCTTCGGGCGCTACCTCTTTCATGCGACCCAAGTGAGAGAACTGCATGACGCAGAGAAAGGCACCAATCCTAGCGCGTGCCCCTGCGGTGTCGAATAATTGGGTTTGACGGAATCGTATTATCGTAATCTAGCGACGGTTGTTTAAAGTGTAGAGGTATTCAGTAAACTTCCGAAACCACTGTTTCAATGAAGTTATTAAATTTTATGATTGCTGTCTGTGGGTTTCAATGTTTACCGTACTGATTTGGTTTCACTCATTTTCAGTAGACAAATTGAATGTAGTTTACAAAATAATATATATGTTTCGATGTCAATTTAATACATAATTATATTTGATATACGTGTATCAATCGCATACATAAGAATCAATGATACATACTTATTAAAATTGATACATTAATTTAATTTAATTTACTTAATTTGTTGATTTGTCTCAATTTTTTGTCAATGGAATTCCATTAAACATGAACAGTTCTACAAAAATCGTTTACTAATTGGTTTCTTTGCAAGTGATTCGGGCAATTTATTTTCACATGATTATTTTTAGCAATTAGTCAACGAAAGATAATTGGAGGTGAGGCGATATTCAATTCTGCAACTGTTCAATAAACAATCGCTCTTTATGCATCTGTTTTTTGGCGAGAAACTACTTTATTATTTTCTTGAGGAACCAAAAATAGCATTTTAATTAATTCATTTAAGCAGTCGATGTTCTGTGTTATTAGATGAAGAAAATGTTTTAGTTATAATAATGCGAATAGAGATTATTTCTGGATTATATGTCTCTATAGACTGTAATACATAATAACAATAATTATGCTGATCGCCGAATTCGGTGACAATTTCTTTATTATAACAATATTAAGAATCAATAAATAAGAATGAAAAGAGAAACGCATTAAGGTCGCATATTAATACATATATGTTTCGTTGTTATATGCTCTGTTTTATTATTAGTATCTTTTTCTACTCCCATAATTCTGCCATTTGATTGCTGCTACCTGTTACATAATGATACTCATTACGATACAGATTTCATTATCATACAGGTTCTTGACGAATCGGAAAGAAGTTTACAAACCATGTATTAACCATTGAGGATTGAGAATCGTTCTAGTAAATGTTTCGTTCGATTTAGTACATTAAAATTGCATTTAATATTATATTATGCTTGTCAGTTTTTTAATTTCTTTTGTTTTTAGTGATGACACGTGGAATTTTACTTAAAATAAATTGGATCGTAATTTCACTTTGATCCCATTTGACCAGCACAGTAGTAAACCAAAGTCATCTGCGCAGGGTAAGGGAGGGGACGGTCCGTGAGTTGGCCCTGGCTGAATCCTGCATGCCAATTGCTACGAAACGATTCAATGTAAACGTTTAACTTATAGAAGTTACCATACATCGTAGAAAAGGTACCGCATGTAACTCGATATAATGGGTACAATACACTCGTTTGAAGTTCACGATACTCCCTCACACACCACGTCACACTCGTGTATTAATACCCATCACTGCATCATCGTTTCATAATGTACTATAGTGATATGAAGCTCAGGAATGCTTGATACCACAACCTGTGGGTGCGAGGGAGCCAACAGTTCCGCTCAAGAGCAGAAGTCTGGAAGTTCCTCGAGGCTCGCTGACGTGCTCATCAGGGATGGTGTAAAGTAAAAGTACATGAAAGAAATTGGGGCTTGAACCAATTAAAACTTCTATCACGAACAATCCAAATTTCCAAATTGAGGGTCACATTGCAGCGATATAATTGAACAGCAACACAGCAACATTTGCATTTTAAAACCTAAATAGCATGTTGTAACAAGTGTCAACTTAAAATTATTTTCTCATCTTGGTTGACATTTATAACAAAGTAAGATGTCTGTTTTTTCTCTTATTTGAGTTTTCGCGCTTTATACTAAAGTATTTTTTAATCGGTAAATATTCTCTGTCATGCTTTCTTTCTCACGTTCGTTGGCGAGTGTATGTTTACAGATAATATTGTGTACTAGGAAAACCCGGCAGACGTTGTTCTACCCATTATCTCCCTCTTTCCCCTCCCCTCTCCCTTTCTCACTATCTCTCCCTCCTTCCCTCACCCTGTCCCTGTCTGTCTGTCTGTCTCTGTGTCCCTGCCACTCTCTGTCCCTCTCATTCACATTTACTTGCAGATTCTGCACGTCTCTGAGCATGTCAGGTAATATCGGGAAGTGCTGGACCAGCAAAAATGTAATAGAATGTTCGACAAGAGCTCAGTCTGTAGATTATAGTGTGATTAACGTTTCTTTGAGGCCTTTGACCTCAAAATTTTAGTTTTTAAGGCCCTAGAACGCCTCTTTTAGAAGTTATTTAACGGCATAGATTCAAAATGCTGCCGAGTGTGTTGCGGGTTGCATTTGACGTGAATATTTAGTTTTGTTGTAATGGAGTTACAACAGAATTACTAGCACATAAACCTTCTCGGCGAAAAAACACGTAGAACTGACAACTTTCATGACGATCGGTCAAACGGTATCGGGGTTTAGCTCTTATATACATACCAACATCCAGTTTTATATATATATATATATATATATATATATATATATGAGAGAGAGAGAGATTAGTGTTTGAACCTACACTGTCTACCGACAACTATAGATCACCACACGGAATATATTGCTGCTGACGTTACTCCCACGAGGAGACAATCCAGCGGCGCGCAAATGCCAGCCAGCTGCATTGCGCTTTCCAGCGTCTGAGGGCTTCGCTGATAGCGCCGACCATGCGCCGTGTGAACCTGGCGATTTCTCCTTTCCCACTAGGAAGCACAACAAGCGACAACATCACAAGCCATTGCGAGCGTCCACACAACTGCTGGTCGCGATGGATGACACGGGGCTCGAAGCGGTGCCCTCCATTACCCCGGAAGTCGACGACTCTTTCCAGAACGTTTCAGCTGGCGACTGGCGAAAACGAGTTGAATTTATGACCGCTGATGCGCCGTAGGCGTGTTGCGGCAGTTGACTATATACGATATTTGATATCAGTAGAACAATCACGCAATATTTACACATTAATATTATCGAATATCAAATACACTTCCAAAACGTAATGATGTCGATAAATGTTTTTATTATAGAAAGTTGTATTCCTTTGAGTTAATATTAAAAGAGTCCTAATATACTATTTCAATATTGAGTTTATTTTTAATTAATTTTACATTATAGAATATTATAATATTTATAATAATATTATTTAAATTTTATTTTTCTGGCAACAAGAGCAAAGTCGTTTTTTTTCAATAACTACCTTGCAGATTAAGTATCGTTTGAAGAATCTAAAGGATTCAACAATTAAATGTATTAAATTTACTGTAAAAATTAATTGATTGTATGAGCATTTTTTGTTCGAAATGGCTAATGCATTTTGTAACTTGCGCAGTATTGTCCATTAGCCAGCATCAATAGTGATTGTGGTAACACAAAAAAATCAATATTTCAAGGTTGTAATATATCGTTACGTCACTGCTGTTGTCTGTTTTGACTAGGGTCATTAAACAGCCGTGAAAATGCCTACAGACCACCATGATTAAAAGTTCGATATTTTTGCGAGTATGCTCATATAAAACTCAAAAATACTAGTACTGAATGCAAGACATATGTAGCCACAGTTCTAAATATCTAACACTGAGTGTAATTAATAATTACGAATTAAAGAATGAAAAACATTATTCAAGAACTAATAAACGCACCTTATTATTATTGAATTTAAGTAAAAAGGCTATTCATCAATTACTGTTTTTAGCGGAGGACTATTTGTCGAGAAATAATGTACCACCGTATTCATGGTGGAACGTTAAGGGAAATAAACAACCAATTTTGAAGAATCTATAATTTTAAAGGCAAGCAATGAAACCTCGGCACTGCTGCCAGTCATCATGACACCGAACTCTCAAGACATTCAACTCACCGCTCTGCTTGCGGTCAGAAGCCTTTTCCTCTTCTTCTGAGGCCCTTCCTGCTATTCCAGTCCCTCAGTATTACTGTAGAAACTTTTCATAATAGTTTTTTACCGGAATATTAAAGTTTATATTATACCCACATTATTATTATTATTAATGTTGTTGTTATTATTATTTCCTTTTTCTCTGGATCTACACTTAAGCCGGAGTTACCACAGTCAGCCCTGGCAACAGTGGTTTGCACGTAAAGTGGAACGAGAACTTTTGTTCTTTTTCTTTCCGTCAATTCAGGCTTAAGAATTTACGGACCTGCTGTTCCCAGTAATAGAGCTTTCTGAATGGTCCGGAAACGCCTCTATGTAACTTTTAATTTCCATGCGGTCTCTTACCATTCCTTGGTGAACAAATCATTTGCTGTCATCACCCCTGAAAGCACTTCCACTGCGCGAAACCCATACATGTCCTTCAATTCAACTTCCAGTTGTTGGCTTATCATACTTCATGTCAGCAACAATTGTTACAAGCCTTTCATCTGTGGGGACAACATTAGCAATGACGCGTGTTGTTTCAGATCTTTTATATCTGGCTTGTTTGCTTCCACTGTTTGGTCAGTGGTAATTAAGAGTTTGATCGTTGCTATACGAATTTGAGCTCGATTGTTGCTGATTAGTTGCTCTGGTGTACACTTGTAATACGTTTCCTCATTCCCTGACAAGTCGAGATTTTTGGCAAGGGCCTAGAGAATTACTTTAGCAACACAATTGTGTTTCTTACTATATTCTATTTGAGCCAATGCAGGGCATCCACAGGAAATAGGTTGGATTGACTGGTTGGTAGATTTACGTAGGGGACATCGACTATCAATTCGCTGAACTATGATTTTTTTTGGATGCTCAGTTTTTACTAACTTGGTCTTGAATGGAGAAAAGGGATCCTTCAGTCCCCTGGTTCGAAGCCACTCGGCTGAGCTTTTCTTATCTATGTTCTTTGAAATAAAGTTTGCAAAAACTCTACCATGAAGTTCTTTTCTTTGTCTGGCATTCACGCGGTCTTGGATCTTTAAGTACACAAAATCTTTGCTTTTTTTTGCCAGATATAATGGGGTCATCTTTTTATCCTGTTCTCAGATAGCTTTGTAAAGGATGAATTAATGGACACAGTAACTTCGTAGCTTTTCTTCTTGCTGTCGGTGAAATTACTTCAAGTTAGAGTCCTCTTCCTGTACTACCTCGAAGCCTGTGCACTGAGCTCAGAGGGTGACAAAATCGATGTCTTGGAAGCGCAGACCTTACTTTTCAGTCAAAAGATTTTAATGGTGTTTCTATTCATTTTATTACACCAAATTTGTACGTTCCTATGGAAATAGCTCAGGTATTAATAGCTAACATGTGTTTTTCTTCTTGAATGTATCCATGTTTTGAAGACTATTTACTCTGAATAACACGTTCTGTACAATCTTGTGTCTAACGTCTGAATGCAAAATTTCCAACAACTGTAACATTCACAGGTATTTATGGGTGTGATCAGTGTCGAGTTTTTTAATAAGTGTGTCACCAGAAATTAGCATATTTTGTTTCCGGTTTTTCAACTTGTCCGCGGAAAACTTGTAAGGTAATGCATTTGTCTATCCCAAACTCCATTCAAACTGCATCGCTGAAACCTTTGACTAATACGAACCTGTTTTGTAAGCCATCTCTAATTGAGCCATATAGTTTGAAGACCATCCATGTAGAGTTAATGTGAGATGAGAATATCAGGATTTTTCTTCATTAGATATATGTCATACTTGTTTGAGTATTCTGTTCAGAGGAGTGAGGGATTAGGCTGTCCTCTTGAAAGATTCCAATGCCTTCCATCACATACCAGCAAGTTTCCTTCTTAATCTGCAAAAAAGTGTTTCTATCTGACGTATACATCCTCAAGAAACCTATAGTCTCCGATCGATCTTATATAAGTCGAGGACACTTAGAAGCCATGAATGAAGCTCGGAATCGAAGGCTTTTTTGTAATATATCCAGCCTACAGAAATATTGCGCTTGTATTTTCGAATTTGCTGTGTAATTACATGATCAATTACTAATAATTCTTTGCATCCCCTATTTCCCTTGCAAAAGCCACTATATTCAGCAGCTAAAATGAGCTGATGACTAAGTGACTATATGTTCTTGAAGAAATGATCGATGACAAAATCTTATACAGTGCTGACAGCCAAGTGATGGTTCAATAATTTACTGGGATATATCACCAGTTTTGGGCACCATACAAGTTCTGCCTGACACCATCTACTTTCGGAATTCAGTTGGTTCTTTGCACATAATTTTATTATTATTATTATTATTATTGTTGTTATTATTATTGTTGTTGTTATTACTATTATTATTATTACTACTATTATTATAATTAGCGTTTCGGCCATTACTGACCACGCTACACGTTCTCTTCCGAGGCCCAGTGGCATTGTATGCTGGAGAGAGATTAACGTCTCATTATGAGGATCAGCTTTTCAGCCTTGGTAAGACAAGGTTGTTACGCCATGAATTATGAATTATGAAGTGATGAGATGATGATGATGATGATGATGATGAGAGGTGAAAGGACAATCACAATTACGACCATGCCTAGGCAGGACTCGAACCTAGGGCCTCCTCGGCGCAGACAACGGCCGTCTCAACATTATTTTTGGCCGGCTATAATTTTCTAATTATTGTTATTATTTTATTATTGTTATTATTATTATTATTATTATTATTATTATTATTATTGTTCTTGTTGTTGTTACTACTTAAAAGCAGACTTACAGAAGGTTCAATTTATGTTTTCCCCTTTTTATCCTAATATATTCTCCGTAAAAATAAGTTTTTCAACATGTAAGATGTTTTTTAAATAAAATAACCTCAAAGAGGGTGTAATAGTTAAATCACGTTATTATTTTAGGTACTAGAAATGAAGGTGAAAGTTGATCATGTAATCTTTCTGGAAGACTCATTCTGACTCAGACGGTCTTTTGCTGACGAGTGGCAATTTAAAAATCAATAAAACCATTATTTTTCAAAAGCAAACAGACCATTCCACCACTAACTAAATAGCGATGTTTACGAACATCTATTAACATATCTAATACAAAAACATTTAAGACACATGCACTCATGACCAAAGCGAGTCCACAATAATAATCAGATATCTTTGATGTCCTCATGATGGTGAAAATGATCTGTTTCCACAGAATGTGAGCAAATGGAGAAGGAAAGCCACAAGCGAGTGAAGGGGTCGCTGCAGTGGACTGGATTGCAAACAAACGTTCACTCTCCGTATTGAGAGAAACCAACAACTGCTCCAATGCAGCTGCTGTGTGTCGCGTGCGGGGGACGCGGAGGCCACGCGCGTTCGACGCCGCTAATTAGCCGCGGTGGAAAGCGCGCGCGCTCCGACTGCGCAATCGGGAGCTCCGGGTTCGATCCCCACCCTCACCGGCGTTTTCCGTGGTTGCCATCAGTCGTCTAGGCGAACGCTGGGATGGTTCTACTGAATAGGCCACGACCGTCAAATCGGCGTTGCGAAGCGACTACCTGAAGTCACGAACTTTCGTCGTCTGGATTCGGGGTTGACGTCATGCTGAAAGGCGATTGTGAAAATCACAGTAAAATCAAAATTAAAAATGGATTCACGAAGTTTGATCCTCCGGGTTGAGAGTTGACGTCAGGCTGAGAGCCGGATATAAAATTCACAGTCAAATCACAACGGGTGCAAAAAAGCCCGTTTGCCCATAAAGGGTAAAGCCCATGAATCAGGGCTTTTTAAAAGGCGACCCGCCGAAAATTTTGTGCGGCCCGCGACTGCTTTGAAAAGTTTGTTATACCAACCAAGTACAACCTTTTTTTTAGTTATTCTGTTATGGATTTTTATAGTTATATAACTTATTATAACTGCCACCGGGTTATACCCAATTGCAGTGTAAATAAATTTGTTATAAATGTGGAATATGTGAATTATAAATGAAAAATATGAAAAAATATAAATGTGAAATATATCCATTAACCATGAAGTATGTTGAACAAAAGTCGTATCTAATATATACTTGTTTCATTATAATGATCCTCCGGTTGAGTTATTTGATATGTAGCCCATAAGCCCTCCTAAGTTGGACAGTCCTGCCGTAAGCTATCCAAAACAGCCAGCTAACTAGGATAAGGTTTAGCAGATGATGGTGAGTGCGCGTCAGAGTGTAAGATAAATAGATGTGTTTATTCCCAGTGTAAAACGGAAGCTTATGTGAGGCTGGTTCTCACGATTCTCGCCTATAAGCGCTACGAACTTTGGGTCTCATTTGGGCAAGGTCGTGGTTGGTCGTGATCCATTCAACAGCTGTGGCAAACCGATTTCAAATTTCAAATCGGTGGTTTGTCGTTTCGCGGTGGAATTGGTAAAGCCTAGAGCGAACAGTTACGAAAATGGTTAGGAAATGTTTTGTAAAACTGTGTAACAGCCACAGTTTAAGAAGTCATCTTAACATGTATATATCTTACACCGCGACCCAAACCGATCGTACAAGCACGGACAAGCGAGGAACTAGCCTCAAAGTGGCTTCAGAAAACTTTGTCCCAAAGGGGACTAGTTAACACACCTCTACATCTTACTCCGTGGTGCGCGTTGTTCTGAGCGACCGCCCCGCAGAGCGCGCGCCGCACGCTCGCCCCCTCCGCCCGAGCCGCGCCTTCAGCCTCGCGCCGCGACGCCCCGCGACGCCCCGCGACGCCCCGCGACGCCCCGCGACGCCCCGCGACGGCCCGCGACGCCCCGCGCGCGCGCGGAGAAATCGGGCTGGCTGGCGCAGCGCGACGCGGCGCGGCGCCACCGCTTAGCATGCACGGGTGACAGCACGCGCGCACGCATGCCTAACGCAATCACGCGCCTCCCCGCACCCCGCCCCGCCCCTCCCCGCCCCGCCCCGCCCCGCCCCGCACCACCGCACTCCGCCCCGCTAACACGCTAACTCGCTTATCCCGCGCCGCAAGTAACCAAAGATGTGACTATGTCTATAGCATTATAGTTTTTAAACCAAGGGGGGCGCGGGAGCGGGAACGGCGGCCCTTTGAGGGGACAGGGGCGGAGCGTGAATTGCCGCTAAGCCCCCGCCGCCGCCGCCGCCGCCGCCCCCCTCGCCCCTCCCGCCCGAGCCCGCGCCGCGCCGCCGGCGACCCGAAAAAATAAGCCGCCCCTCTCGCGCCGCCCCCGCGCATTGTGAAATGTAAATCTAATCACGGCCGTCAACACGCCCCTCCCGGCGGCGGACGGGAGGGGGGAGGGGAAGGGGCGGGGAGGGGCGGAGCGGGGCGGGGCGCTCCGCGGGGGCCTCTTGATGATGCTGAAGCTAACCCAAATCCAATTTCCATCGCGCGAGATGATCAAATTAGCTGGCACTTAGTGTAAACCAAACTCGGTTAATTTGCAGCTGCACCCGCGCGCCCTTCCGCCGGCGGTGTGGAGGGGGCGAGGGGGGGGGAGGGGGGACTGAGCCTTTTTGCCTCGCTCGGCTCCCGAGCGGCGCTGTACTCACTCGGTGCAGCGGTCCGTGAGCGTCGTAGCGCCAGGCAGAGCTTGCGTCTGCAGCCACGACGTCAATTGCGGAGGCCAGTCTTCCGAAAAGACCCATCGCATCCCCTAGATATAATACTTAGTTAATACGTAGTATTTAATACTCAAAATTTGGTTTCAAATTCTACATTCATTACGTTAAAATGCAATGCTCATTTCACAGACTAGAAAGTGTTTTTTACTGTACTTGAACACAACGTTTGTGTTGCTCTGGAATAACAGTTCTCATTTACTGTTCTCCAGTCACTCAACTGACACTCAAGCTATTTTAATCAGAACATGAAGATAACCTTCGAAATAAATTTCGAGTATTACTAAGGACTGAATTCTGTTCTGTTCTGTTGAAATTCAGCACTGAAAATTCGTTCTATTTTTATCATTAATCCTGAAGAATACCAATTTTTTTCAAGTTCATCCTGTAGTGAAGATAAAGTTTTCAAAGTCACAAATTTTATGAAATTAATAAAGTAGTATCATAGTGTATGATTATTCTCTGCAAGCTGAACAATTTAAAGAAATATTCCACAAGGAATAGCTGAAATATTTTGAAAGAGCATAGTGGTAAAGATTCAAAGTGTAATTTCTGGTGATCCCTCATTAACCCTCAACAGGTTACAAAACTCAAGTATTCGACGTGCGCGGGAAACGTCGTCCACAGGTTTTCGCAGACCCTATGTCTCACGTAGATTGCCGGTGCTGGTTAAATTTATAATCAGGTTGTAATGATGAACAGAAAGTGCGTAATACAGCTCCGCAACACTTCAACAAATAACTCTTTATAATGTACAGTAGGATACGTTTTATTTTCATTAACAATAAATTTATGTTTTTAATTTCAATATTTTTTCTATTTTGTATGTTGTCAGTAATAGGTCTTCAAACCGCGAACCGTGAAGCGATTTTAGGGAATCCTGAAGGGGGCTGCAGGTGAAAATTTTAGCAATTTGCGATTGTTGCCACTGGTTGCCCATGAAGGAATCAAATTTAGTTCCTCTGATGTTTGTTCTGGCCGTTTCGACCCTCTGCGTTCGCGGAGTGGTGTGTATCAAAGATTAGTACATCAGTGTTCCCAAAATCACACGCACATGCATAGAATTCTCCTTTCCGGATAGTTTCCATTCCTAATCCGTGGGAGAAAAAATCTAAATTTGTCAGTGTAGTCGGAAGAATTTTTATCATCCTTTCTCCATTTATTTGTTTTTGCAAAATAATTTTGTACTATAATTAATACTTCTATTTTTATATACATTTCGACTGCTTTTGTATTTCTCACTTAATTTTTCTGTCTAAGCAAATATATTCAACTATTTCTTTTGTAAATAATAAACGATTTACATGTTTCTGGAGTGTTTCTATGCTTCCATAATGCACATTTTTACCTAGAAATCAATTTTTCAAACCAACTTTTGAGTGCTTATTGCGGCTCAACCATTCGGAATATCCATGCTTACAATTGTCTTAGAGAGCTTATTTTCGAAGTTTCGACGTTTCCTCCCCGGACACCCTGTATGTGTGTGTGTGTGTATGTATGTGTGTGTGTGTATATATATATATATATATATATATATATATATATATTCTTCGTAATAAACCTGTACTTTTGGTATATTTTACAAAATAATAACGACTTTAATCGAACCTGCTAGTGCCTGTACAATTCAGTCCCTGCAGCTTGTCACTACTCACCGCCGTTGGAGTGTAGAGCTACCGCGTGCGTCGCAGCCAGAGCTATTTAGACAGACGACTGCCTCCGCAGTCCTCGAGTTCCGAAGCACGCGATTGCCAGGGAGGGCGCGTGACGCCCACTTCCTGCACAAAGTTGCTTAGGTAGGAAGAGCGATTGCCCCCTTCTAATCCATTCACTCAAACTAAGAAACTGAATTGCACGCTGCAAAAGCTATCGAATTGTACTGCTAGATGTCGTACCAATAGTGCTACCGTTTTAACACATGTTCTCATACTGACCGTACCAACTGAAATCTCATGGTCACTGCGTCTCTTTACGATACGCAGCAAGGCTGCAAGGAGGAGACTGCTCATCGTTCAACATTTGCTATTCACTTATTGTGTTATGGAACACAATTGCACAAAAGCATTTTTCAAATTTTCGTGTGAAAACAACTGTTGGGTACTATACTATGTTTTCGCAGTATTCGAGAAGACAGTCTTTGTTAAAATATTCAATTTATTGCAGTGCTAATCGAAAATATGTTATTTATTATTCTTGAGGAGTGTGCGTGCTACTTTTTGGAAAATCATTTAGTGGATTTTGGTTCAGCGCCGTTTTGCTGCTGCAGGCCACTAGTTGTTATTAATTGTAACACAGTCAAGTACAGTACGATGACATAAAGGTACATGAAACATCTAAATTACGTAAAGAAGAGTGTTAGAGACTTTGAGCTCTGTATGGTGTCGGGAAATGTCGGTAGGATTTTTACTATTCTAGAGATGGTTGAAGAATAGTAGTCTGATGTCGCACCCACGTAAGTCACATATTTTGGTCTTGATCAACCAAAGCTACTCTTATTATTCGGTTGTAAAGAAGAATTAGCTATAAAAATATGTAGCTGTTATGTGTATTATGGTGGGCATTCCCTATTGGACATTCCAGCAATAAATACCACTCGGTTACCTCAAGAGTCACTCATCAAGCATTCATATATGAATTCTCTATTTTGTGTGATTTTAGAAAGTAATTAAGTAGTATTGTTTTTAAACATAATAGAACAAGTATCCATACGCGTTGGTGTTTGTAGATTGGTTTAGCATCTTGAACATTAAAACAATAGTCTCGAAAGTTCGAGTATCTTTACAATTCCACCTAATCTTAGTTCACCCGAGAAAACCTCTGTAATACGATTTAGTAATATATAATTAATTTGAAGTTTGGAATGTCTCTGGTTGGGATGTTGCAGAACTGGGATAAACTAATTAGCTAAGTTTCTATTTTTTAAATTTAATTTATACTTCCTCTTCAACCCGTAAAGCTGCAAATCTCTTACAATTTCGAAGAAAGCAGCCACTCCCTTCACACAGAATTAGTAAGATTCTATTATTATTATGAGCGGAATAGAATGCTTGTTTTGGGGTAGCTTCATCATAAGGCAGCGATAACAGAAGCTCAACAACAGAAGTGCTGCTTCGTGGATGCCAAGGCTTTTCGCCGCCGGGAGCGCTGCAGAGGCCGTTGCTCTCAGAGCAACCCCCTGGAGCGCGCACAATCAGACGCACTCTACATTTCTCCCTCTGCGTTTCCGAGGAGCAGAAAATTGAATTTTAATTTAGAACTCTTGCTCCCCTCCTGCGCAACCGAAACTTGATACACAGCATTTGAAGCAGGGCGCGAGAAGCTCGGTTTGATGTGAATATTAATCGGGAAATGTATTTTTCGCTTATCTTTTGAAGTATTTCCTCTCAACCTAAAATGAATGGGCACCAAAGATATTTTAATTTATTGTTGGATTGGGTTTATAAATAGATTCTTTTAACTTGTGTATCTGATGCATCATATACACTCTACACATTGCTTAATAATATGCCATCACAAAACTACCTTATAAATAATTAAATTATAAGTATATGATTAACAAATTAATTGCCACGCAGGTGGAAATATACTTTCAGCAAAAAACGTTTTACAACCATCACCTATAATTAACTTGCGTAAATGCGTTTAGTCGTCCAGATAATAATGAGTCAGCAACAAAAACAGTTACTTTTTTTTCTTGAATACAGTATTACTTTCGTGGTCTGTAGACTCTCAATAGCAGTTTGAGACATTCCATTTTTACAATGATCCAATAATAATGGTGCAGATTATTCACCCTATAGCACTTTACTCAAATTTGAGCCTAGTGTGACTTGCTCATACTCGCAAACATCTCGGGATTTTTCTAAATTATGGAGAAGGGTCCTTAAGAGAATCAATTGATCACCCGGTCTTAAGGTTGGCAATGGGGAAAGGGAAGGAAGGGCCGCGTGCGGTCCGTGGCTATGTGACGCTCTATAACAGGGTTGTCAACTGATGGCCCGCGGTGCCATTTATTGTGGCCCGCGAAAGCTTTTTAGTCAGAAGTTAAAGTCCGTTGCATCCATATCGACCGAGAATATAGCGCTCCTAGCGCACGCACCCTGTTGGAGTCAGCGCGCCCTTAATGTAAAAATAGATACGTGTTTAGATTAAAGAATTTTTTCTACGAGTAATTTCGTAGTAAATTCAGAAATTCAAAATCATCCGACATGTTTCTGTGCAATATACATGCTGCTTGCCTGGTATCACGCAAGGTTCCATTCCCCATCCCCCGTTTCAGAGCAGCCGGGCAAATTGCCAAGATCAACAATACAGGAGAATAATGATAATGTGGCTGGAATAATGAAAATATTGCCCGCAACTATGTTAAAGTTTTTACTCGTAGTTGTGTCCCTTGAGATCTTGCAAGGTGGGCATCCCTGCTCTATAATCTTCCAACATTGTTTGCTTCTCATTTAGCATTAATCTGAGGAATCTCTCTTTTAACATTAATCAGAGTGTAGCGTCGGGGCGCGCTAAAACACGGAGACAAGCACGTGGCGGGCATCGCCTGATGTTTAACAAAGGCTGTCTCTAAGCGGCGATGACGCACCGAGACTTTCCGTTCAGTGTGGATGCGACGTTAGGGCGGAGGCAATGGGGGCGGCGGGTAGCGCCGAAGGGCCTATAATAAGGCCACGAGAACAATGCCTCGATCTTCTTGGTTCCTGGCAGCGTCGGCGGCAGGTTGTGCGTGAGTTTGTGCTAGTGGTGCACGAGGGCAAGGGGCCGGCAATTCATTGTCGTAACTAGGAGACATGTAATAGGTCTCAGAGTAGAGCGGTGCTCCGCACAGGGAATTTTGGTCGTATGTTGCGGTGTGATAGCCGTTCAGTAAAATATCTCTCTTAGCAGTGGGTTATATTTATTTAGTTGATTGTAAGCAGTGCAATTAGTTATTTGTGACTACGACCTAGTTTATGAATAAACTTACTGTCCTTACAACCCACTCTAGTCTGTGTTCTGATTACACCCAAATGACGCCACAAGAGGAATGATCGGAAATCATCTACCGCGATAGCCAATCTATAGTGTTATCACTCAGGCAATGACATTGATTCAGCAAATTCGGCACTATCGGGTAATCAATGCCGTCGAGACTGGAGTTTAGGAATTGTCGATTGCAAAGCTTCAGTTGCAGGTCCGCTACTACGCACGCTAATAGAATGACATGATTAAAATTACTAATTGCAATTTGAGTTGCGATACAGCCTTAATTTTATTGTACTCAAATCTATGTGCATGTACTTCAAAATGTATCCGATACTAGAATCTGCGTTGTGTAGCAATAGCTTTGTTTGGGAGACCCTTTGCACCATTTGGCAAACGCTTACAAAAGAGAAAGTCAAGGCGCAATACCTCTTCTCACACTGGTTGGCAACGATGTCTGGACAGACAGCGTTACACTGTACACTGTACCTAAAACAACTGTTTTAGGTTTTTATTGTTAACGGAAATGCAAGTGTTCATTTAACATTCAGAAAAGCTTTACTATTGGAATAAATTAAAGAATCACTTGCAACATTTTCTCAACGTCTCACTGACCTATTGAACTCATGTTTGTTCGAGATTGCCGGTGCACATATCAGTTGCATTTAACAGTAATACTGTTTTAAAAAGTATACGAAGACCAGACATATCTTGTTTTTCTTTACCCATAATTCTGTAACAATTCCAATTTGGTATTATTATTCATGAATGTAACTAAATCTTTTTAAATTTCTAATTAATTTTACATTGTCTCATTCTGTATCATTTCTGAACTTCATCATTTAAAAAAATACCCTAGACAATGTCCAAATCTTTCAAAAACCTGTTGTGCTGTTTACCCTTTCTCAAACAAATAACTTTAATTGATGCGATCAAAAAATGTTTCTATTGTTTCAAGACGAAATGCATGAGTAATGGCGATTAGTTATGAACGGCCCGTGCTTTCTTTCCTCGGATATTTCCTCCTCCCCTCCCCCAGCGCAACACCGCGAAGGTGTCCACCGAGTTCCCTTTCTAACAGACTTCTGGTCACGTCGGGAGCGGCAAGAAGCGAGTGGTGTTTGCGGTTTCACACACCAGTAATATCCCGCAGGACAAGGGGAGCGACTCCTTCGCGGCCGCGCTTCAGCCTCCTGCCGAGCCGCTGCGCCGCTGAGCTTCTGAGCAGAGATTGGTTCCCGCCCCTGTGTCCTTTTTTGTTTTTTCAAAAATTACATAAATGTAATTTTGTTGAAAGATCTCACATCTTTAATATGCACATTACCAGCAATTTGTAAAGATTATTATATTTGTGAGTGTAAGTACTTCAAATAACTTCAAATAAAGTATTTTGAAAACTCAAAAATGTTCTGTGAAAATGAGCTTCAAGTTTCGCATTTTTCTTTCTCGCGATCAGGCCACCTACGGTCCATGAAAGCGGCTGAAGCATGGCTCGTCGCAGTACCATTTATTGTGAACGTATGCGTTCAGATCCATGGGAGAAATGAATTTAACATTTTACATTTGTTTGATAAAAGTATCACATACAAATACGTGGTCAAAATGTCTTGCGATCCCCGAAATTGTTTTATGCTCTAAAGTACGAAATATGTGTCTTTACTTACCTGGAAACCCCATGTAAGTACAGTCATAGACCAAACAAAAATTAAAACCTTCAAACTGGCACCGATTATAATGCGCCCTTCACTGATGAGAATAGAATTCAGATTATTAATCTTTAAATCAGTCATAAAATGAACAATGGTTATGCATTCTCAATATGGGGAGAATCTGCAACATGCACTACCAATAAGCAACGCACAGTCCAAAAATTATATGTCAGATCAACATGAATGTACCATGGTTTATCCCCAATCAACAAATTCGATGAGAATTAGCTGTATCATAATTCAAGGACACGGTAAACCGTCTGGCCAACAATATATTCAAAAATTACCAAACTCTCCATGTGTAACATAACAACAGACCCTTTATTAAATCAAGTTTACCAAAATACCCATTTAAACCTCTTTAACTTCTTGACATCTCTCTCACCCATTCACACCCTATCTTCTTACTTTGCTCTTTACTAGTCAAAACCTTAAATTCGGAGAAGAAAACCATCTATACTTACGGATGCCCATATCCTAAAAGCTCTATATTATAATGTACCACAAAATCCTCGAAAGGCAGAAGTGTCGAACGAGAAGTAATATATTGTTTTAAAGTGTCTTTCCAATTCTCAGATTTCCGTACAACAGCACCATTAATTAGAGTTGTAACCTTCGGTCGCTGCCTAGTCGTAGATGGACCGAGCGTTAGTCTTTGCTGCAATCGAAACGATCCCCCCAAAACATAATTTTTGTGCCGAGTTTTATCATTGTAGTTTGATCTCAAGAAAATTGTTTTTAAACCATGTGTTCAGTCGGCAAGGAATAGTATCTTATCGCAAATTTACAAAACTAATTCTCAAATTTCAGCATCTGATCAATAAAGAGAGATTGGTTGTTGTTTTCCTGCCCCTGAAGGTGAAATCGTCGGCCTACAGGTCAACTTGGGGGGAGGGGGGCTTTGTGCACTTTCTTGACGGAACACTGTCCCTGTCGGGGGATGCTGCAAGCTCTCGTCTCCCGACTTGAATGGTGGCGTAGTGAATGTAAGTGTGAGTGTGAAAGGGGAGAGGGCTTAAAGATGCCTACAGAAAGATCACGCGTGGTCCATGGCTAGTTTGTTAAGGTATCTCTCCGGAATTTGTCCGATATCGTGAATTACCGTATGTACGATTCGATTTTCATTAATCAATTCTTCATTGTTTAAGGAATTCTCAGTACATAAAGGATTTGACACGTTTGTAAAGAGCCCGATATCAAAAGAGGCAAATGTGCGATATTTTTAAATAACCTAATTTTCTCTCTCTCCCTCTCTCTCTCTCTCTCTCTCTCTCTCTCTCTCGCTCCCTGTCCCTCTAATCTTGTTTCTCTCTTTCGTTTGATTAAATGTTTGCAATTTATTCACGGGTGATCGCGTGATCGCAAGAAAGTGTGCGTGTACTGCTAAATGACGTGAAAGAACCAAATGGTGTATTATTTGCAGACATCATAGTCATTTATAATATACTTTTCCTTTTCTTTACTGCTTTCTTCACTTTACTTTTCCTCACTCACTCCTTCCGTCCTTTCTTTCTTTCTTATGTTTTTTATTTGTGAAAGTTTTAACTCGTTCTGTCTCATTATGAACTTTATTTTGTAATGCAACATTAACTTGAAGTACACAGCATATGAGTCCATTGCTTTGCTGCATTAAATGACGAGCCTAGCAGGGCATGTTACCCGGGCGTCTAGACCCATTGATTGGTTAGTAATTCCGAGTGCGTCAACTGCCAAGCATATTTGTACCGTACCGGTTTTGTCCTTGGAGGTTCTCTAAGCAGTCTGTTGAATACGATCCAGCTGTGTTGCAGTGTCAAACTTCACTACACTTCACTTCACTAAAAGCCGATATATACGGTACAGTTTTCGTGCAGATTGGACTTACAGAAAACTCACACGATTTCTGCATGAAAACTTTTCAGCAAGTTCGTAATTTTCCATGCAGAAAGCTTACAGTTTGACTCAAGCCCCTCTAGCGGCAGACTTGTTCACTAACGGATTTTTTACCCAACGCGACGCGACGGTCATCGGCCATTTCGAATTTGTGGTTAGGTGTGTCAAGGTACGATTGTGTGAAGTTATATATTGATAAAGTACCTCTTTCCCTATTCCCACCTTCCTATTTTTCTTCTCAATGCTTCTCATGATTAATTAATTCTTATTAAATATCACAGCCAGAACGCATGCACAGAAATACCGCTACTGAAAATACTCGGACGGCGCAATTCATTTATTTCCCGATGGACTCCCTAGCGGCGTCTTGTGACGATTCATACAGAAAACGTACAGACCGTGTATGCTCTATTTTGGGTTTTACACTTCTGGTTTGTGATCTCGAAGTTTCTGTACAGAAACTGTATGACAATCTGCACGAAAACTGTACAATGTATACCGGCCTACGACACGTTCACTGTCGTGATCCATATGCGATTCACAAAACTTAATACTCGATGGCTTTACTAAGTCCGTGAACGACATGTGGTTCACAGACGTTTAGGACTTCTATGGCAAATATTTCAACGGAACTCTTCGAAAATGCACAGATTTTGACATGGGGTTGCGAGCAAAGTCAAAAAAAATTAGAAATACACCTAGACGTGCGGGAAAATATTTTAATTTTTGAGAACATTACAGTAAAACTCTTCGACAGTCAGGAACGTTCGGACGTGGGGAGATATCTTAATGTTAACCCTAGAAATACCAAGGGTGCACGATAACACCGCGACGTTGAGATTGCTTTCAAATTGCTTAATTCATCTGTTCTGTATTGTTGACAATTGATGCAATTGTTGAGACAATTTAATTCTTCGTTTTGCAAAGCAGTGCCCGTTGATTTGTGCTTCCTTTTTTTTAATCAGCGTTTTTCTAGAGCGGGAGCCTTCCCTAGACTCCTTCTGTTGCGCTTTTAGTTCTCGAGTTACTTTTTCCTTAAACTAAAATATTTAATATAAAATTTGTAATTTTGAGTGTTCATTAAATATGTATTCTTATGAAAATACATGTACTATTTTATTGTATTTATTTTCTACGAACTAATCGGGGGGCGGTCTCGACGACCCCCCCCTTCCTTGGCAATAGATGTTACTCATTATACCAGTGTTTACAAGGTCGATGCCACGAGCAAGAGTCCGTGGCACGATTGCCACGACGAAATCGCCCCTCCACTCAATATGCAGTTCGTTACCCCGCCACCAGAGACAACGCCATCCCTTTCGTAAAATGGCGTGGTTACTATTACCCGTAATAGTTTCCTTTCCCGTCGCTATTTGCGCAAAAGAGCTCGTGGCATGTTACGGTGCCACAACGCGTGCCCTTGCCACCAGTAGAAGACCTTGACATCCTAGCTGGTATTGCTGGGGTTCAGGAGAGATGACAGGCCACGGAGCGCAGACCGTTCGGGTGGACTCTCAGCAGGGAGGTTGGCGGCCGGCCGCCGGGGGCGAGGGGCTCCGCCGCCCACAGGAATGCGCCGCCCCGCGCCGCGGCGGCAAAAAGAGCGGGCGGGCGGGCGGGCGGCGCGGCGGCGCCCGCAGCGGCGTCGGCGTCGGCGTCGCGGCGAGGCGAGGCGAGGCGTCGCGCCTGGCCGCGCGTGGCGTACCGGCCGCAGCGGCCTCAGAGCCCCCGCGCGCCGCGCTCTGCGTCCGTGGGACGGCCCATAGCCTCCTTGAGTACTAAAGGAGGATCGGATCGAGGATGTCCAACTTACAAGGACTTATGGGCCACATATCAAATTCTAGTTAAGCCGCGGGTCGCGCAGTAATTTAAGATCGTTTTTACCTAACTACTGAGTTTGTGCTGAAGCAAATATATATTTGATACGAATTTTATTCAACATACTTAATGATTAAAGTACATACAACTAGATTAGTCTATCATTAAATAAAAATAAAATGTATTGTGCAGTTGTGTTGTATTTGGTTGGTATAATAAAAATTGTCAAAGCAGTCCAGGGCCGCCAGTTGGAAAGCCCTGATATACGAGGATGGGTGATCGGCGTATCGTACGAGAACGATGACGCGATTGAGAAAGAAGGATCGCACGTGGTCTGTGGCCGATATTCTAGAGCGCTGCTCCGGTATTCGCCTGACTGTGGCCAGAGAAATCACGAAAACCTCTGAGAAGAGTACAGTAATCCTTCGTCTTCCGGGAATTCGCTATTCGCGAGTTCCGGACATTCGCGATTAGAGAAATGCTACCGGTTTTAACATTCCCGACTTCAACATTCGCTAGTGCATCTTTTGGTCGTACTACGTTTTCTTTTAAAGCGAGCACATATTATTTCCTTTATTCTGAAGCAACTTCAATGTCAAAACTGTCAATGGCGTACTAAAATCAACAAGCCCTAGTGGAACTGGCATTCGATAGTGATACAAATATGGAAATAACTTTGAAATTTAAGAGAGAATAGAAGCAGCCACTCTTCCATATTTGGGTATAAGAACAACGAGGGTGGGGATGAAACAAAAAAAATACCTGGAAATAAGATTCAAACATTATTTTATTTCTTCATTTTGGGATGTTAATTGTGAATTCTGTTTGTAGTAGTGCTTATATCATTTCTACTGTACTTGATTACCAGATATTTTTTCTTTCTTATTTAAAATGTTTTTCGATATCCTGGAACCTAACTCACCTTCCTTCATTAGAAGATAGACTCAACATTGGGATTTAACATTCGCGATGTTTTTTGGGAACCTAACTCTCGCGAATGTTGAGGGATTACTGTAGTTCGTCAACGCATTCGATTCCGGAATGAGCGTCAAACTCGCCGAGTGGGCGAGGCCCGGGCGGCGCGGCGCCGCCCGCAGCGGCGTCGCCGTTGGCGTCGGCGTCGGCGAGGCGTCGCGCCCTGGGAGCCCCCGCGCAGCGCGCTCTGCGGCCAGCCGCGCCTGCGCCTCCGCGGGCGGCGGCGTCCATAGGCTCCGCGCAGCGCGTCCGATCGTCACATTCGTCAAACGACACTTCGGAAGGGGTCCTTGGGAACGATAAAAATTATTTTAATTAAATGGCGTCGTTAGCCGAACTGCTTAACCACGCTCCGTGAAGTCACGGAAGTTAAGCCATTCGATGCGCCAAGGATTCTAGGATGGGTGACCATTTGGGAACATTGATTCCTAACGGCGTTGATCCCCTGGCTCCAAAGGCATCGAATGACTGCGATGAGACAAACGACAAATAACTTAACCGAAGATTACCCTAAAATATATAGTATGCTCAATACCCAAAAAGGGGTAAAGAGATGTGTTGAGTAAAATACGTAATGAATTGTTTTTATTAATTTTTTTAAACAGTAAAAATGTTTAAACTGTACAAAACATTGACTGCCTCAGCCGGAAAACGTGCTCGGATCTCCCGGTATATGCCCCGTTGCTCTACCTTTTTTACTACCTAGGCCGGCAACGCTTCTAACAACCTTTTAGTGACAATGCTCGTGAAAATTATATTCATGTTGTAAGCAGTCGATTCTTTGAACATATAATATTTTAAACGTCATTGATACAATCACCTAAGTAGATATGAAATCATAACAGTGACTGGCAATTTTGAAGCAGAAAACGTATTCCTGCGTAACTGCTCACACTAACAAAGTCGGCAAAAAGATGAAACATGGATAAAAATATATTTTTTATTATTTTCCGGTTTTTTCATCTACGAGACATATTTAGCAATGCAGAGACTCTCAGTCTATCGCAGCTTTTCTGGTCTCACACACTTGTCGGAGATTGAGTCAGGGGGACTGGCCGATCGAGGATATACGAGGATGGGTGATCGGTGTATTGCTGGAGCCTAAGTAGGGAATGAGGACGGGATATGAAAAGAAGGATTTCACAGAGTCCGTGGCCGATATTCTAGAGTGCTGCTTCGGCATTCGCCTGACTGTAACCAGATAAATCACGAAAACCGCTGATAAAAGTAGTTAGTCAACGAATTCGATTCCGGCAAACACGCCGATTTTAATCAAATAAATTTCCGATCGAACCCGCTACCTCCCAATCACTGATAGGCTCGAGTCATAAGGAGTTGCCTCTACGCGCGCCACTACTTGTATTTGCTATAAAAATACTAATTATCTGTAAGTACATTTTATTTTAATTTTCGTTCAAAAGATTTCATTGTTTTTTCAAAAAAGATTTTTAGTGTAATTGAATTTTAATATATACAATGTTGTTTTCAGCGAGGGTTACTTGTTTCAGTGTTTAATTGAATATGATATTCCGTCAACTAACGATGAGCTGATATATGGTGCAATTACTGATTTTTGTTTACTTAAATGTAAAAAAATTACAGATTCGTTTAGGGGAAAATGTAGTTCGAAATTGCCAACATTGTGGGCGTTTTTCTTCGGAATTGGATGACGTGAATCGTAAGAATCTGCCGACACCAAGCGTCCCTGTCCATGGGCAGCATGACTGACACAGCAACACTGACATCGATATCCAGTCATGGCTTGGTCACCTCAGAAGTCGTCGACATGGCGCTCAGCATGATGAAGCGACTTTAGTGTCTCCGCGGGGGTCGGACCTGTGTGTCTCGGAAAGAAAGAGAAAATAAAAGAAAACCGAAAAACAACTCAATTGATATTTTCCATCAAACTCAATGCAATCGTTTTTCCTACACAATTGGTTTCACTTCGCAAAATGAAAATTTAAAATACGGATGTTTCAAAACTTCTTGCAGAAAGTATGTAAACTATATACAATAAAAAGTGATATTTCTTCATCTTTGAGGACTAACTGTCCTCTTCGGTCCCATTGTGTTATAATACGGATGTATCCATAATTTTCAAGTATGAAGAAAATTCATTTCTGTTAGTGAATTATCACTGTAGCGTTACATTTTAGAATTCAATTTAATACTAGTGGTACGACAACACTACGTATTTTCTCGCATCAATTCCAACCCTCCAGAACACAGGTGTAAGACAGAACTGTAAGTCTGTAAATTAAGTTACCCTGTAAACAACAGACTATAAACAATAGAAAGCAGATCTGAGATTTTTGGTTTTTAATATCTTTTCCGTGGTGGCAGCAGATATATTGTGGAAATCCATGAGTATTAAATAAGGATAGTAGAGATGTCAACCACAATGTTGTTTATTAAAATGTAAATTTAATATCAGTGGCTCTAAAATATTGAATCCGAACGAACAAATAGAATTAGCATGCGAATAAACAAAGAAATACAAATGAACACTGTAAAATTTACATAAGTACGAGGGTTGGGGCATATGTCATGGCAATTTTTGTTTGTGAGAATACGACAACGGGTGGAAAATGTAAGATATACACATGAAAGGGCAGATTATGAAGTAAGTGCATGACCATATAACGACACACCAAAATTGTCATTCACATATTTATTAAAGTATTTGAAATGACAGTACTGGTTTCATGTTCCAAAGCATTTTAATATAAACGAATGTACAACTGGTCACTGGTTGCTACGCGCCCTCGCAGAAACCCTCGTGATCATCTCGCGATTGTCCTTTATGGAAGGGCATGATTCCCAAGAACTTCCACCAATTCCCTGTGACATTCTCGAGCATTTCTCCCATGGGGAACGGCTGTCTTAAAGAACGAACGCTGCTAGAAACATGTTACATTCATCTCGCACAGCGGTAGTTGGACAACCGATTCCACGTTGCTTTCTGTACTAATAGAGACATTCACAGAAACCTCTGTGAATGTGAACACACCTTATTGCAGCATTTCTCTCACGCTACAAATGAAATCGTGCGCATCGATAACATGTCTTAAAAAAAATAGTTGCCATGACTTCTGCCTCATCCCACGTATTAATAGTGCATCACCAAGTAATATGTGTTAAGCTCTTAGTAATAAAGAGTCATTGTGACTTACCCCGGGTCCATTCCATTAATTCCATTTATTCCAATCCATTAATCATGGACATCAAAATCACGGACATTTTCGTGTCCTCGTCAGACAAGTAGTATATTTGACAACGTACTTGTGTATGGTAAACAATAGTAATGGAGCTTTGTAGTTTGGGTACATAGGATAGCAGGACTATATTATAAAACAAACTTGGAGAACGATTCTTATATGAAACAGTCAGCTTTATGTGATACTTTCTTCTTTTAGGTTATAATTTTTCACTAAATTTTACTCAATATAACAAGCTAATGTGGTATTGTGCGATGTTCTTCAGACTGATAAAGTCGAGAAGGCATGACGACTAAAACATCGCGCTCATCACCCATGCACCTACAAGAAGAATTTGCCTAAGAATGAGCCAAAGTGACAGTTTGCTAAACAAGACAACATCATACGTAATTCGGAGAAGTATCCCTCCGCCGCGACAGCTGTTCAGCCGCGCCTCTTCGTAAAGGCTTTCATTAAGCCATCACGGCTTCTCGTGGTTCACAACCGTGTAAATTATATAAAAATATAAATTGATAAAACGAAAAGCACGGGCCACGGAACGCTCTCGATCACAGATCGTCTCTTAACCGTACAGCAGCAAACATGTGCATCAGTATTACTCGTGCAACTTTTCTTGACCGATGGATTGAAGAAATACAGTTAGAGTGGGGGTATTAGTTACGAAATCGGCCACTAGATTTTATGAAGCAATGCCAATCTCTGGAGAATCAGCCATGCCTTCGCAACTATCTCAATAATTTGCGTTCTAACTTTCTCAGGAGTTTGAGATATCTCCTGCGATTGATCTTCGCCTACTTGGGTCATTTCTTTAGATATTTTGGAGACAATCACGGACAGAAGTTCTCGTCTTCAACAGAAAATAGTTTCTCTTTCGTGCCAGAAAAGATATGTTGGGAATGTCATCAGTGCTTGCTGATCTTTTGCCTTCAACTGCTTATTTTGCCAGAGAGGAAGATGCATGGTCATCGGTCAAGAAAAGTTGCGCGATTAATATGCATTTCACACTGAATACTCGGTTTTCAAATAAACATAATACTTATCACACAAAAAGTAAATTCAGTGTAATGTTTGTATAAAAATATAATTTTTTCAGGATAGAACGTAGCATTGCACTCGCTAATTTCAATTATTTCTCGTGGCGCACTATAGTTTCGTCGGGCGAGGACAACACAAAAGGAAGCGTCGAAGCCATTTACAACATAGAGTTAGTAAGAAGAACTAGAGTGTTCATGAGCGCTGGTGTTCCCACAGTAGATTGAAAGGGTACGCCTACGCCATTTTGTTGGCAAAATTGTGAGCGTACTGTGGAGAGTAAGAAATATTGGTGTGATCGTGAGCGTTTCTCGAGGATGTTGTAGTAATTTGCGTGCTTTCTTTCCCAGTGTTCGTTTGATAGTACCGCAGATAGCTTGAAATTTAGATACCTTTCGTTGCACGTCAATGTCATTCAGATATCTTACATTGCATCCTAAATATTGGAAGTTTGATACTTGTTCGATAGTAATGTTGTTTATTACTATTTTTGTTCTTATGGGATGTTTACTTCTGAAAGCCATAGCTTTATTTTTGTTGATCGCTATATTACAATTATATTACATTGTCCTCCTTTGTAATTTAAAGGTTAATTTTTTATTATTATTTAATATTTTATTATTTTTACTTTTTATTACCTCTATTAGCTTTCTGGGTATTACTTTCTTTTCCATGCTTGTTCAGAGTGTATGCCTTATTACTCTGAGCTTTCTTTCTGGAGGAAATGAAAAGAAAGAAAGCTCTGAAGTTGAATGATAATAAAAATAGGGGATGGAGTAAGACAAAAATTTGTTGTTTTTTCTCTCGAGATTTTAACTACTATTAAAATAGCACCTCCAGTTGTATGTGGAGAAATGTATAACACTAAAAAGGAAACAAAATAATTGGAAAACAAATCAGCTAAATTGAAATTACCATAATTTCCCCCATTTTTCCTATATGCCGAAGTGTGCAGTTACTTTTAAGTGTTGAATTTTAAAGTACTTCTTTATTTGAAATTACTTGCATTAATTGCTGACTATTAATGCTGAATATTAAATGATTAGTATATGATAAAGCTGGATGGATAGCTGTTACAGATTTCCTAAAAAACTCGAGGTATTTTTATTAAGATATGAATATTCCTGTCCTATAAGAAAAAAGTTTTCACTATTAAATCTGTTGCTTGGTGCAAGAAGGGCCAATGACAGCCTTTAGTGATGTTTAGTTTGTATGTCCAATATGTGCTTTAAAGTTCCTTCTTTCAGTGTGAGAAAAGCCAAATTCAAAAGTCGATCCTATCTCGTAATTTCACTACCAATCTTTACAATAGCCTAAGATTGTTTTGTCATTGTGACAGTGTAAGAAGGGCCAATAGGATGTTTGTTTCAATAGAGATGTTAGGAAATTGAAAATATGAATGTGAATTATTAGATAAAAAGCAACCGATTTGATTTCAAAATGTTATTTCATAAACAATTTCTATTTAAATGGTTCATTTGGATCTCAGAATAAATAAGTTATTATAGCATTTTGTATTTTAAGATATTATACTATTTTTTTAAAACTGAAAACTATAGTTTTTGTGCAAATAGATTTATCTTGAAAATAATCAATAAAAGGTTGGTATTTGATGTATAATTAACAGCATGAAATTATTATAAAAAGGCTTCACAGAAATAGTATTAAAATGTGGGCCCATAAATAGCTGCCAATGTTGATCCTTGTAGGTCCTTGGTTAGCAATTTCTTGTCTATGACTGATCTACCATTCATACATCCAACCAACAGAAGCATTCAAGCATTTCTAAACAACATTAATGAAGGGGCAAAACTAATGAAAGTGACATTAAGTTGGATGTCGAACGTGAATCATTTTAGTAATTTCTGTCTTTGCAATGTTTATAGTTCTGCTCCTACATGTAATTTCTCTTGTCTTTATTATTAAGTAATATTGTATTCTAAATACATGACAAATATGTTTTCACTTAATAAAAACAAAACAAGTATTCAAATGACAGTTTCGCACAGCCCAACAGTTCTCTACTGTTCTTGCACAAAAATTGCTATTCTTGCTGGTCGAAACCATTGTCATTGCTTATGCAACTTTATTTATTGAACGAAAATAAAGAATGGATCAAACTTAAGACCTGTTTAATTTTTAACCCATTATACATTGAATAAATGGGCAATATACTTGAAATACTCTAATCCTCTCCTTCATACAGCTAAGTGGGGCTTATGTCAAGTGAAAGGCCTATGTTTGGAATTGTCAAAAAGGGCCAATGTCATTAAAAAAAGGTTTAAACAAATCAGATTTAATACAACTGTACTGGCCAAATTATGAGTAATATTACGATGTTTTAAAACTTATTACCTTACTAGAAATAGTGAAATATACAGAAGTTGTGATGTTCTGCCAAAAGAGAAAACCACCCATTCTGTCAAACTTAGAATATTGACATTGATCCTTGTTGCACCATTCCACATGCGGCTCTATGTTAAATCTTGAATATATGAAACGGGAAAATTTAGACGAAAAAATTTCATTCGAATCCGTTCTACAATTCGAATTCCCGCCTTCAGTTGCCAACAAAATGGCGACTGAAGGTGGCCTTCTATTTGCCACAGCTTCCGATACCTACAACCATGCGCGTAGCAGGGGCCTGATTTACAAGTTAGCCAACTGCAAACGAACGAATGCAGGAAGGAGAGCCCAAAGGCGTCAAGTACACAACGACCACAGAACCTTCAGTTATGTTGTCAGTACTAGCTCTCAAAACGGCCCTTTCTTGTAAAAATCACCCTATAGCAGCTGCCATCCATGTTACACGTAATGTTCATCATCCATTTCTCAAAATTTTTGCACACAGGGATACCAAGAGGTATTGTGTAATTTTTAATAGAGTTGCATCTGAAGAAACGAAAACAGGTGATCGCACCAGAAGGAGGAACACGCTGACTCTCAGTCCGCGCTGACCTTGAGTCAAGGACGCGAATAGCAACATAATAAATTTTACATGAAGTAGTGAAAAACTCAATATATGGATTATGGTCTAGTAAAATTCTACATCAAGTTGTCCAATAGTGACAGAAAATAGAGGAAAGAATATAAAATCGAACGATCAAACGCTGGTCGATCTTTCTTTCTGTATCAAGAATATGTGGAGAAGAAATATTGAAGAGCTGATTTTGAAAGCGACGTATGGTATCTCCATAAATACGTTTGTCAGAAAGAGAAAGTATTCAGCTTTCAGCCTGAACTGAAATTTAGCCTTAGAACTCAAGATAGGATTCAACGGTTTTCGGACACCGCGGTGCACCGTTTAAAATAAGCGAAACGCTATTTTGAACACAATATTTGGCATCATGAGAGAAGCATCAAAAGAATAAGAGTATATTGATGCGCCAAAGTAGAAAACAATGGAAATGGAGGTACATCACTTCAGAAAAGAAAAAAATAACAGATTCATATACTGGTTTCCCTATATTTTGGAAGAGAGTGAGTTACAAACAGGAGCGTGCTTTAGGAAAGAGGCGGAATCATTGCTGCGTCCTCCGAAGCAGCTTTTGGAGCACGGGGCAGCGCTACACGCAAGAAACGCTTTTGGGTCGATCGATTGATTAGTGATTCCGAACGCGTCAACTGCTTAGGGCATTAGTCCCGTAAGTGTAGTACATGCTTTTCACCTGAGGTGGCGTTGATCTTCCTTCTCTGGGTTGCGAGATCCGGCGTCGACCTACGTCGGCTTGCGTGGATTTTCCCCAACCAGGTATCTCCCACCCGAGGGGCACCGCGCCAGCCAGGACAAGCGCCTGGTCCCGACTAGGCACGACTGGTCGTTGACAGGGTCCAAACAGGACCCCGAATGGTCTCCCGGCTTGTGTGGTGACGTAGGGTGTGTGTGTGTGTGTGTGTTGAGTCTCGCGGGACTACCACCTCCGCTAAATCTTGGTCTACCTGGGGGACAAGTCCCCGGGATGAGCATCTTGGGCTCTTTGGCCTTTATCATCACCCCCAACTATGTACAAGGACGTCGCCGGGCAGGTAACCGGATCCGGCCGGTACCCAGTTTGCACTCACGGTATTCAATGCCTGGGTCGGGCCGCCCTGCCAGCTCAGAGCTACCAGCTATCCAGACTAGTACTGGAGTCAATATTACCTGTGTGGTAACTCGCCACTCACATGCGCCGGAACGCCAAGTCCCTCCTCTTTGCCCAGAGTATAGGGCCACTGCCACGACGAAGACAAGTGGCCATCTGGGGGCCACCCGGGCCGAACCTCAGGCGGCTTGGGGCTCCCAACCCGTCTCCCCACTGCCTACACGTTAGGCTACCGACCTGGGTGAGGCCGTGACCAAAGCAACCTGGTGTGTGTGTGTGTGTGTGTGTAAGTAAGGTGTGAGGATAGGATAAGGAGGAGGAAGGGAAAATGGCGCGCGGGCCCCCGGCGTGGGCCTCGCGGCGCCTACTCGCCGCCGCCGCCGCCGCCCCGGGCTTTCCCTGAGCCCCGTCTGCCCGCTCCTCCGCTCTCGAAGGACACATCACCCACCAGGCCTCCGATTCAGCCCACCAGCATCGGCGCTTCGTCGACAAGGCAGCGAGATCGCCTGCCGACTACCGAGATTTTAATCTCGTCATACATGTTGTAATGAATAAAACAGGTTGGAGAGAGGCTTTCGTCGCTATTACTGTTTAATTAACATTTCTGGATTTCTTATCGTTTACTAAGAATTGAGGATCTGTTGTGGATTTAATCAGCTCTTGGAAAGACAAAAATGATGCAATCCACGTGTAACTTGGGCTTTCTTCTTATTATCTGCCATCGGCATCGTGTTCTGACGTTTCGTACCCTCATTCGTCACTTTCAGGAAAGTACGTTACTTTGATATCTGTGGCACGAAACTTCTGAAAGAAAGAAATCAATAACTCCATGATACGTTTCACATCTGAGCCGGAGAAATTCATTTCAGCATTTATTACGACTATTCCACTCGTGAAATTAAAACCAATAGTGTTTAATTATACGCACAAAATTCTCCAAGGAGGGCTCAAAATGTTTATCGTTTTTCTATCCGATTTTTCGTCGCTCCCCCCTAATGGCCAACCATAAACTGTGACTCATATATCTTAGGAGACGGTATACATCGATCCCAACGTCGAAGCCCAATAAACCGCGTATTATGTGTTATAACATAAACTCTTTCATTTTATCATAGCTTTCAGTTATTTTTAATATTTGGAGCATTTTGGAACACTGTTGGAAATAATTCCATTCATGGAATAGTCCTATTAAATGCCACTCTTGCTTTGTAAATTCTAAGATAAATCCTGCTAAGGAAAATCTAAGATAAATCGACAACATCGAAAGCAGTCGTGGCATTACCAATGATAATTTCTCGCCAACGATAACAACGATTTCAAAAGAATGGCGCGACATTGAGTCGTAAGCTGTGCAACGTTTGTTGGAATGTTAATGACGTGTTGCAGACTAGCTCAACACGACAAGAATATCTTAAGGGAGAGTCCAAAGCTTTTGGGATTTACCGTCTGCCTTGCGTAGTTTTCGTCAGCAAGTTGCTGCAACATCTATCAAGCTACTAGTTCTAGTGGCGAAGGTTTCTTCTTTGTCTCCTGTCTTTCCATTCCCCGCTCTTCTCCGCGCATAGTGCATATTCTTCGTAACATTATATTTTCTTTAAAATGTCAACAGTAAACTAGTGGTGTTAAAACAACACGTATTTTATAGCCACTTGCATTTTTGAAAAATTGACATTAACTTATTTCAATATATCTTTAAGGAACAGATTTCACTAAGGGAAAAAATCTCTTTTGTATTTTAGTTGTATGCAGACTCCGAAAAAATGTTGAACTTTCGCAATTTTCGAAAAATCAAGGTTTTCAACGAACATGAAACCTGCACCTTGCTCTTAAACGTCCTTCACACTATCCAACAACAAAATTTAATCAGAAATGATGGAGCCTTTTTTATATTGAAAATGTCCCAGGGGCGTCACGTAAAGTACCCCCCAGAATTAAAATATGGGTTTCAAATTCAAGGGGCCGCGACATCAGCCAGATCGAGTGAGGAATATCAATTTTGGAGAAAATCGGCTGAACGGTTTAGCCGCTAGCCTTCTCGACAGATGGACGGCCAGACAGACAGACGGACGGACGAACATTTTGTCGTCAGTCCAGTTTTCGGTATCAAGAACCCACAAAATAATGGCTTGTTTACCCCACGTTTTCGAGGATTTCTCTCTCTCTCTCTCTCTCTATATATATATATATATATATATATATATATATATATATATCGCGAGAGAGAGAGAGAGAGAGAGAGAGAGAGGAGGCCAACAGTCAAATTCTTATTTCATGTCTTTTAAAGCAGTGTGGTTGGACTCACATATCACTTCGATTAAGCATATTGCAGAAATATTCTTATACCCTGTAATTTGTATGACGTTCTTGTCTAATCCACACCCCAAGAACTAATATTGATTGAGCCCAACGTGCATATTGTGATGACCCAGTGGGTGGGCTGAGGCCGCAATGCATTGCTGGCGATATCCCTTGCAATCCCTCCGCCCGCGCCACTGCACCGCGCCCCCTCAGGCCCTTTGCGCCGTGGGGCTGAAGCTGCCTCAGGGCGGAGATGGTGGTGGGGGAAGTACACGATGGGGAAGGAATATTTGCGGCGGCGATGTGACGGTTAGCGTATCGGGCTGTTTCACTCAAGTTCACGGGTTCAATTACGGCCGAAGACGTGTATTTTTAAGGGCGGAAAAATCCATCGTATCGGAGGGGAGTAGTAGAGTCGGCTGTCCTATGTCCCAAATGATGTTTCTTCGCCCGGGTAATACGATCTTTCTCTGCTAGTGGCGAAAGGATTCTATTCTATTTTTGAGTGACTGTATTGATTTGACTGTTTCATTGATTAATTATTTCCAAAATTGTATACTGGTGTAAAATTATGTTTTCATAATAGTATGCAATTAAAAGTCATGGTTTTCGAAAACTCATTGTAACACATAACCTGTGAACGTGTCATGTAAATATGCTAAAAGTTTTGTTAGTGTTAGTTTTTTGTAATTGATGTGTTTTTATGTTTTTGTAATTTCTGTTTTTGTATTTTTTTATGTTTTTGAGTTACTGTATTGATCTGACTGTTTCATTGATTAATGATGTACATAATTGTATAATGGCGTATAATTAAGCCAATAAAATAAATATTCATAAATCAATCATTCATAGTGCCGAAAGAAGAGTAGCGGAATTCGCATGATTAAGGCGGAAGAGTGGACCTGATGGACTGAGCCACGCCCTAAAAACAAAACATCACTGAACTGATCAGTACGGATCATCACTCAACAGCCAGTCGTTCAATATTCAGGGCCGTAGCAGGTCAAGGACACAAAGAAAATGTTCATCAAACAAGTCCATGCTTTGATTTATTCTCTGCATTATTCGACAATTCGTTTCTTAATAGATGGACAAAAATTTGTTCTTGGCTTGAACCACCTGCAAAATAGTTTTAGTTCCGGAGTTTGCAGAACTAAGCGTCGCGCGTTCCCGGAGAGATTTTCTTCTACTACATTGAAGCCTCATAACGAAAGATTCAATTGGTTCATTCTACATTATTAGAGATATAGATCTGAGATCAATTTTTCGAGACGTATAATAATCGTACCTTTGTAAAATGCACGACTAATATTGCGACATTGCGACATTGAAGATCGTAGATTAATTATTTCAGTAACATCAGTATTGATGAGCGTGTAACCTGTTGAGCATGATAGCACGATGTATATTTCAGTGAATACCTTTTTTTCATAGTTGTTTTGCACACTTACGTACACTACTAGAATTGTGCTAATGGTGAAACTTTACCCGACTTTCTTCATCTCCTAATATTTTAGCCACATATACGAAGTGATCAAAAGTATCTGGCCACGTGGTTCAAAATGACTTACCAGTTCGTGGCGCCCTCTATCGGTCATGCTGGAATTCAATAGGGTGTTGGCCCACCCTTAGCCTTGTTGACAGCTTCCATTCTCGCAGGCATACTTTCAATCAGGTGCTGAAAGTTTTCTTGGGCAAATGGTAGCCCATTCTTCATGGAGTGCTGCACTGAGGAGAGATATCGATGTAGGTCGGTGAGGCCTGGCACGAAGTCGGCGTTCCAAAACATCCCAAGGATAGGATTCAAGTCATGACTCTGTGCAGGCCAGTCCACTACAGGGATGTTATTGTCGTGTCACTACACCGCCAGGCCATGCAGTATGAACAGGTGCTCGGTCGTGTTGATAGATGCAATCGCGATCCCCAAATTGCTCGTCAACAGTGGGAAGCAAGAAGGTGTTTAAAACATCAACGTAAGCGTGTGCCGTGATAGTGCCACGAAAAACAATGAGTGCAAGCCCCCTCTTTGAAAAACACGACCACCCCACAACACTACCGCCTCCGTGTTCGGATACTTTTGATCACATAGTGTACGAGGGATTGTATCCATCTTCGTATCGCACCTATACAGCGATTTTTCTAACTTTGCCCCTCAAGGCCTGGATTCACGATGGAATATGTCATGGTATTTCGCGACGTTCTCAGTCGCGCTGCCAGATATCGCGTCCGTATCAAGCAGGGCTTTCGATCATGCGACTTCTAGCGGCATGACAGGGAAAGACGCGAAATGCCGAGTGATATTCCATCGTGGCCATAGGGGCTTGAGGGACAGAGTTAGAAAAATCTCACCATAGAGCGAGTGCCCTCAAGGCCCGTCTTCACGAAGGAATATGTCTCGGTATTTCGCGAAGTTCTCAGTCGCGCTGCCAGATATCGCGTCCGTATCAAGCAGTGCTTGCGATGATGTGACTTCTAGCGGCACAACCGAGAAAGATGCGACATGCCGTGTGATAGTCCATCGTGGCCATTGGGGCTTGAGGGGCAGCGTTAGAAAAATCGCGCAATAGAGGGAGTGTCTGTCGCAACAGAACAAGGCGTGGACGTGCGCCGACCCCTGTCGGCGTAGGCCGCGGGCGCGCAGGGGATCCGTCGGGCGGCGCGGCCACCTCGGCGGGGGAGCGCGCGGCCGACCAGCGTCCGGCCGCCAGCGCGGGGCGGGGCGGGGGCGGGGGCGGGGGCGGAACGGGCGGCGCGGACGTGCGCGCCATGCGGAGCGACGCCCGGGGCGCTCGCCCGCCGCCCCGCCCCGCCCCGCCCCGCGCTAATCCGGCGGGGCGCCCGGGGCGGCGCGGCCGCGCTGCTGACTAACGCGGGGGCGGCGGACAACGGGCAGCCGGCGCGGCCGCCGCCCCCGCCCCGCGCCGGGGCTTAAAGGAGACGCTGGCGGCGTGCGCCGCCCACCCTCCGCTCCGCGCCGCTTCCGCGCTGCCGTGTCGCCCCCGGGCGGGCGCTTCGGCCGAGGGACGCAGTGCCATGGGCGCACCTCGTTGGCGGCTCGCGCACCTAGCCCGCAGGAGGACGGCGGTACAACTTTGTTTGATCTTCAGGGAACGGCGGGAAATGGGCGTTGATTTTCAAGGGAATCACGAAAACGCTGATGTGGTCACTCTCAAACAATGGTTCACGATGTGAAATAATTTAATGTAGGATTGTCCTCTTATCCAATGACAAGAGTGTAGCAGATACTTGATTTTTTGGACAGCTTGTTTTCAATTGGGAACGGTGGGAAATGGGCGTTGATTTTCAAGGGAATCAAGAAAATGCTGATGTGGTCAGTCTCTCAAACATTTGTTCACAATGAGAAATAATTTCATTGCAGTTTCTGTCTTCTTTTCCAAAGGCACAGATTCTTGGAAGAGGTTCTTGATTTTGTGATCAATGTTCTTGACATTTTCAATTGGGAACTCGTGGAAACGTTCACTAATGTACTTTGTTCGGAGGAAAGCAACCAATCAGATATTGGCTGGTGACATCACTCCACTCACGTAGGCGAGTGTTCTATGACGTCCTCCTCTAGATAATACTGTGGCATCTTGAAAGTAAACACACAGACATAAAAAAGTATGTACAAGTGTTATTTACAAAATGTACACAAAATGAATTGAACTGCCCCGTACACACTTGCCGGTATTTCCCGACCGCTAGCCGCGATCGTACAGACTTGTGGGTAGTCCACATTTGACAAAGAGGCCCCGCCTCGAGTGCACGCCCCCACCGCGCCACTCACGTGACTTTGGTCACCCGTGCAACGCACGAAGACTCTCCAGCCTGGGCGTGAATTTTGCGCAAAAGCGCGAGGTCTTCCAGAACAAAACCCGTCGGCGGAGCGAGTCGGCCCAATTAATACCCGACGGCTCAGCCCCACGTGACCACCGTTGAGTGTGAGAGGGGGGTTGCATATTGCCACGTGACAACTCAAGAGAGGACAAGCCGGCATCACCTACTTTAAAAATATCTGGAACCCCAAACGACGTGCATCTCTTCACCCAATTCTCGGATTGACGAGACTTCCACCTCTTCCTCCCACGCAGGGTAGCCAACGTGACGCCACAATACTAAAGCTATTGTAAAGGGATATGTGATTTCCCTCGTGAGTTCTGCCTGAGTATCATGACGAAGGCGCGCGTCGGCCGGAGCTCCCAATGGGCATGTCAGCCTCTTTTGAAACAATGTGACGCCCAGAAATTTAGTACAAATGAAAATGATCAAAGTTGAAAAAAATTCCAATTGAAAATCATTTGAAGATTTATTGAATTATCTTCTGCGTCGTTACATGGTTATCACGTCAAGATTTGAAAAAAAATATGTGCCAAACAAATCAATATAACATGGGTGTAACAAAAATTAATTGTACAGACAATGTCCATTTCTGCAATTAATATTCTGCTATTGGAGAAAGTGGAAGCAGCAGCCACGAAAGTGGATCAACTCAGGAATGCAGTTTGCTATCACACAATTCTATGCACACACACCCTCGTTCAATTTAACGTCTAAACCTCGAAGCGTTATTTATATGGTGAAGTTATTGGACGGTTTTTGCTGTTTGTATCACTAGATGACGATGCATTGAAGTGGCATGGTACAACCCGATTATCCAATTAGAGAGAGCATTTGGCTTTCCTTTCCATTCTAGCTCTGGCCCAGACTATATGTTGGGTATCCTTGTTTCCATTCGGAAATAATATTTGCATATGCCTATGCCCACGTCAAATACCAAGTCGTCAGGTACCGAAACGAGTAACCGAGATTGTTCAATAAAAATAACTTTCATTGTTCTAAGAAGAATGCTTGTACGTTGTGACGTGGTATTTGCATGCCTCAAAGTGCAAATGTGACACTTTTCAAACCACCATCTTTCACTCTCTTCCTTCTATCCCCAGAACCCCATAATCAGGCCATGCATACCGCAGATCGCCCCTTCGAATTACCTTGGGACCTATATTAAAACAATTCAAGGAGCCGATGTAGACCTCCGGAGCACCTCCGGTAGCAAAAAAAGGTCCAATCCTGGCGACGTTCTGTAGAAATATGGAAGGGCGACGGAGTAGTATGTTCGGTGACACAGGAAATGGAGGGACTGGGGTGGGTTAAACACCGAGAGGTTATCTAATAAACAAATAAAAAATAACTAAACGCCAAGTCATAACGAATGGTTCGAGGGCACACCGTATAGTATAACGGCTTCCGAGGTATTTTTTTCTTTCACAGTACAAAGGGTGGAGTGCAATGAAGTGGGCTCTCAAGTAAGTACTTATAAGGGGAGGGCGGATAAGAAATCGATGTCCCCCAAACCATTGTTTTTGCGCAAGGAGCCATAAAAGGAAAACAGTGTCCCGGGACAGGACGTAGGCGGCGGCGCGGGGGAAAGGCAAGTGACAGCGCCGTCTTGGGCGGCACGGTTCCATTTCCGGGCGGCGGCGGCGGTGGCGGCGGCCTGACGATGACGGCGTTGACGGATCGGGCGCCGCGAGGCGGAAGGGCCACAGGGGCGACGCCCTCCACCCCCACCCCTTCCCTCCCCTTCCCTCCCCTTCCCACCCCTTCCCTCCCCTTTCCTTCCCTTCTCCCGCTCGTTCTGCCCCGCGCGGTGACGTGTGGTAGCGATCGGTCAGAAATTCCCAAGGATATTATTATTTGATACGAAGATTGGAATCCGGGCATGAGGACCTAAAGACTTGCCAAGAGGAAAACAAGACGGGTCTCAACTACATTTCCAGGCCATCTTGCACATTGAACTTTTACTTTCTCGCCTTACGAATACTTCGTAAGAAGAGAAAGTAATGTTATCGTTCGCCGGAAAACGGCGAATCAGAAAATGTCTTACAGCTGGGGATCTAGTAAAGAAAAAGTGGATAAAATCTGTTGCTAAATTTAGAAAAAAATTCTCTAATTTGTGGTGTAGCCAGAGTCCATGTTTTGTTACTTTCTGATACCCAAAACTCGATTGACGACAAAACATCCTGGCTGATGTCGAACTTCCTGGAATTTGAAACCGATATTTTAATTTTGGGGGTTACTTTACATGAAACTCGTTGTTTTATTTATATATAACATATTTTATTAGTAAATTAATAAAAACTTCAAGAAAAACGAAAAATATATCGTGTATTGCACAATTTTAAATATAACTGATTTTGTGATAAACTGTTCACAGTGTTGCCAGATAGCTCGGAGAGCCTTACAATGATTTAGAGAATGTGTAATTATTTCCCCAAATCGTCAAGTACAAAAGGTGAGAATCAAGGATTCAGCATATTTGCGGAAAGAAAATGTGTTATTTCGTTCATTAATGGGGCCCCTTTCAAAATTTTTTGGCGGGGGCATGGTTCCGCTGCCGCCCCTACGCGCACGCCTGAGATTGGGACTGTCAAAAAGAAGGGAATTTGTTGTCAAATTTGCGTGCAATCACTACGAAGTACATTATTTAACTTATAGTGTCGAATCAAAGAATAATATTGAATTACTGGATATTTAATAAGACATATGGAAGCTGAACATAGCTAGAACATATCGCTTGGTTTCTCGAATATTCAGTCTAGGGAAACCTTTCGTATGTAAAAACGCCGTGCATAAAATCCCCAAATAATAAAAGAAACAGAGACAAGGATTATATTACAATAATAATAGCTATCTCCAATATTTCCGCTCTATACAAGAAATATATCGATGGTCAAAACGTAAAATAGTCATTCTATTATGATTGCTCGATGGACTTGGATTGGAGTAAATCAGACTAAAGACCTAACTTCAAAATTTGTACTTTAGTGCCTTCCTTCTGTTTTACGAGCTACTTCCTCCCTTCCGCCTCCCCTCTCGTATCCATTACGGTCTCTCAAAAACTTCGTAACTCAAGGAATAGCCTGTCCCGCGTCTGAAGTACGGCGTGATTAAGATCGCAGGCGATATTCCGAGCGCCACCAGGGGAAGGGGTGGAAGGGAGGGGAAGGGGTGGTGGCAGGCGCCGGGGGCGGGGGCGGGGCGATAAGCAGCGGGGGCGCCAATCGCCTGCGAACGGCGCTGCCAACGACGTGAAAAAGTCACCGGCGCAGCGGAGGCGCGCGGGCTGCCCGGCTCCGCTATACCTCACAGTGGGCCCATGCAACACCGCACGCGAGGAGCGTAGCATACTTTCCGCGATTTCCCAACACGCATTGCGAACTTTAGAATATACGACGAAGACTCATGCATTGCGAGGGTGGCCGTGGTCGCTAAATGGCGAGCACTGACTCAGCTCTTCCGAGGGAAGCTTCGCAGGTTCGAGTCCTGGTCGGGGAATATTATGTCGGCTCCATGGCCGAGATCGCTAAGACGGTGGCGTCGTAGCGATCTCGGACCGAAAGATCGCGGGTTCGAGCATGCTCGTATGTGTTCGTCCATTCACTCCATATCATGACCATACCGTTTCATCTTCGTACCATAACGTTAAATCCAATAGTGGTCGCTAATGGCCTAGTAGTTGATGCGAGCTTAAATAGCAGCAAAAAAAAGGACTCAGCGTGAGTATAGGCTTCCGCGGTCGGCGTCGGTAGGTACTTGGTTAGGGGTGGCAGCAGAACCCGGCCCCCCTCCGTAAAAATTTTGAAAGGGGCCCCGTTGCCAAACGAAATAACACATTTTCTTTCCGCAAATATGCTGAATCCTTGATTCTCACCTTTTGTACTTGACGATTGGGGAAATAATTACGCATTCTCTAATTCATTATAAGTCTCTCCGAGCTATCTGGCAACACTGTGAACACTTTATCATAAAATCAGTTGTATTTAGAATTGTGCAATATAAGTTATATTAAGTACTACGGGAAACGCTGTGTCCTAGGCACAGATGCCAAAAATTTTGCAAAATATTAATTATTTCACTCATTATCTCTCAAACGTAACGAAACATGATGTAACAATTCTCACTATTTATCTTGTTCTTTGTGTCCACCTTTCGGCCCAGTGTGCCACGCGGCGCAGCACATGGCCGGGCAGCGGGGGGGGGCGAGGCGGGGGCGGCGCTGACAAATGGGGCCGTCCGGAGGGCGTCATAAACTCCCCCATTACGGCGCGGAATGGCGCGATTATCGAGATCCACCCTCGATATCGAGACCTCTCGCGTCAACCTCTTTCTAAACGAGAGAATATTAACCTCGGCCCCGCGCCTGCCCGCCGCCCGCCGCCCGCCGCCCGCCGCCCGCCGCCCGCCGCCCGCCGCCCGCCGCCCGCCGCCCGCCGCCCGCCGCCCGCCGCCCGCCGCCCGCCGCCCGCCGCCCGCCGCCCGCCGCCCGCCGCCCGCCGCCCGCCGCCCGCCGCCCGCCGCCCGCCGCCCGCCGCCCGCCGCCCGCCGCCCGCCGCCCGCCGCCCGCCGCCCGCCGCCCGCCGCCCGCCGCCCGCCGCCCGCCGCCCGCCGCCCGCCGCCCGCCGCCCGCCGCCCGCCGCCCGCCGCCCGCCGCCCGCCGCCCGCCGCCCGCCGCCCGCCGCCCGCCGCCCGCCGCCCGCCGCCCGCCGCCCGCCGCCCGCCGCCCGCCGCCCGCCGCCCGCCGCCCGCCGCCCGCCGCCCGCCGCCCGCCGCCCGCCGCCCGCCGCCCGCCGCCCGCCGCCCGCCGCCCGCCGCCCGCCGCCCGCCCCCGACGCCGCCTCCCCCCGCCGCCCCCGCCCCCGCGATTCGTCTTGGTTACGCGCGAAGGTGGAAGCGCGATTAGCGGTGATCTGCTTCTACGTCTCCCCCCTCCGGCGGTTCATTTGCATCATTTGATTCTCTCGTAATCGACTGGCTCATCTAAAAGACAATTTGTTATAGGAGGTTTCCTCAGATGTGCTAATGTGAAATTATTATGAAGATGTGTTGTAGGGCTTTTTTTCGTACTTTTATATTTTTTTATTCTGAACCAAGTAAAGTTATAATCTATTTTATATTAAAATAATTTGAAAATATGATAAAATTGACAGTTGACAATGACAAATTATTCTGGGTTAAGGAATCCCAGTGTTACATTTCACCGCCTTGCATCACCGCCTTGCGCGTCGCCTTGCATCTAGAATAAAAAGAATCAACGTAGTGCTGTTGGTGGGAAGGAGATAATGGAGGAATATATATGACTATATGTACGTGTGATCTAGGAAGGGATTTCAAGTGTGTAATTCTGGTTAATCGTTACGTTTCTTCACTGAGGAGGTTGATAGCTGGAGTGTTTGGGTGGTTTTCGAAACGTTGAAGATAGCTTGAGTTGCTTGTTTCGATTCTTTTAAAGACTATCGGCACTTTTAGGACTCTGGTAGCGCTGTGTTTAAGTTAAACCATCATGATGCAGCAATCGTACTTTATAAATGAGTGCACTGTGAATGTTCACTTGACACGTAGTTCCACTAACCTGATGTTGGTAAGCGGCGTCATTTTCTTAATTACATCTGGGAAGAACGAGTTACTCTTTTGTAAGTGTATGTGTGAAAGTGAATTTGCATGTTCAGGATAATAAAAAATACTAGAATTAGTGGGACGTTAAGAAAAATAGTATGTTTGATTTTCTGGATATGCACAAATCTACCATCGTTCACCAGTCAAAAAATTTACTGTCTCCTTTGACTGAATGGTCTCCTCAATTCGTCTTATTTTTGGGATGTGCTGTTCATCCATTGCCTCATAAAGGATCTTGGCATGACCTCCCAAGCTATACTTGTGATCTCATTGGACTCTTCTGTTATCAACAAACTCTATTGTGTTCAACAAAACTCCATTTTTACCGTCTGAAGCGTGTTCCATTCGGCTCACCGATGCCCACTGGAGCAGCTTTCGTGTACCATTTGAGACACTATTCCACTCGTGAAATTAAAACCAATAGTGTTTAAATATACATACAAAGGGTCCCAATGAGGGCGGCCTGTTTCTCAAAAACTTTATCGCTTTTTCTATCCTATTTTTCTTACTGCTTCTCCCTACTGGCCAATCATAAGCTGTGTCTCATCTATCTTATGAGGCGGTATACATCGATCGCTCTGTCGATGTCCAATAAACCGCGTATGTACTCTAACATAACCTCATAGATTTTGACATAGCTTTCAGTTGTTTTCAATATTTGGTGCATTTTGGAACTCAGTTGGACCTAATTTCATTCGTGGAATATTCCTATTAAATACCTCTCGTGCTTTGGAAATTCGCAGATAAATCCCCTCCTCCCTTCGTGAATCGGGGATTTATCGACAATTTCCAAAGCCCTCGTGGTTTTACCTATGATAAAGTTCACCAATGTGGAGAAGCGCAAGCTCCTTTTGGACGCTCTCCCAGCGCCCTATTCTGCACTGAGAACTTCGTCAGCACATCCAGTGCGAAGGGGCGATTTGAGATTAAGTACGACTCGTTACGAGAACCAAAGCTATTAATATTGCCATGAATGATCGTTGTGCAGTAGTAAAAGCAATTGAGGATCAAGAACGGTTACTGTATAAGATGAGTATTACCAATAATTACAAGAAAGAAAAAAATAAATGTGCGAAATTAGACTTTTATTTTGCATTATATGGTATCACATTTATTATAATTTATTTTAAAAAACTATATTTATCTTACAATTACTGTAATTTTTTCCTACTTTAGTTTCCTAATGTTCGACTAAAACAGATACAGCTCTTGTTCAGAGAGATAATACAGATACAATCTGTTCACAATTCAGGCGAGTGCGTTTCTTTGCATCTCCTGACTTTGAACATTCACACTGATTCCTGCGTGAATTACGCAGCCCGTACACACTGGGAAGGCAGTTTTAAAATAACTTAAAATAAAAGACACGAAACACAACAATCGTGTTTAAATATGCATATATTCTTGTTGAATCAACAGAACACTTAAAATACAAGTACAAAGCGGGCGGACCTGCCTCCGCAATTAGCAACTAACGACTAACGACTCAACCCCGGCCGGCCACAATGCGTCCCCCTCCGCCCCTCCCCTCCTTGACGTCACTTTCTGAAGATGATAAGAAAGGAGGGGCGAGGAGAGTGCACGGAACAAGCAACAATCTTAAACAAACCACCCGCCTCGCTCGTACAACGAGCGACCTAATCTTTCATGGCGACAATGTGGTTACCACCCGCCATATACAATGCATCAACACATGAGCACACTACTGCTCTTCATTTTTTTGAGTTTGAATCATTCCTCTGAACCGGCAACTTGCAAAGTTGTGTGATAGGCCGTTCAAGGGTCGATGACGCAGTACGTACCACAACAACTCGCACGAGTCCGTCTCGGCCGGGCTTGGTCGCTATTACTCTACCCAAGGCCCACTTTGCAGGGGGCAAGTTTAGTCCACGCAAAAGAACAACATCATTGATCTTTAAATTCTCACGGGCAAGACGCCATTTCGTTCTCTGTTGTAGCGAGTTAAGGTAGTCCGAAGACCATAATCGCCAAAACCTCTGGAACATAGCTTTCATAGCTTGCCACCGTGAAAGGTAGTTAATGTTACAATCCAACAATGATGGTGTAGGTGGTACAGTTAATAAAGAACCGACAAGGAAATGTCCTGGCGTCAGAACGTCCCGTCCGTCTGGATTGTCATGCAACGGTGTTAAAGGCCGTGAGTTAAGAACAGCCTCAATGCTGCACAGAAGAGTCTGAAGCTCTTCAAAGGTTGGCGTATAAAGCCCCAAAACTCTGTGTAGGTGGTGTTTTACAGATTTCACCCCTGCCTCCCAAAGACCCCCGTGATGCGGGGCGTTGGGTGGAATAAATTCCCACACAATCCTATCATTTGCAAAGCGTTGGGTTAAGGTCTTATCCGCGATTAGCTTACGAAAGTTCTGAGCCAGCTCCTTGTCGGCACCCTGAAGGTGGTCCCATTGTCGGACATAACCTTCTGAGGAAGACCACGACGCGCTACAAATCGATCGAACGCTGCCAAGAACGCCGCAGTAGTACAATCAGAGACAAGTTCGATATGTACTGCTCGAACACTCATACACACAAATAAAGCAACATAACACTTTTGAGCAGTTCGTCCCCTTCCGGAGCCAAGGCGTACCCGAAGCGGTCCAGCATAATCGACTCCAACAAATGCGAAAGGGCGAGCTACCTGGAGTCGTACCGAAGGCAATTGGCCCATGAGTTGCTCACTCAATGTCGCGCGATATCTGGCACAAGTAACACATTGTCGAACAACATTTCTTACTACCGATCGTGCTGCAATAACCCAGTATCTTTCCCGGAGTATGCGGAGGGTAACTTGCATTCCCCCATGTTTAGTTTCCAAGTGATAATGACTAACCAATAGCGTTGCAAAATGTCCTCGGGGTACAATAGCAGGATGTTTTTGGGCTTCAGGTAAGAAAGAGTTATCCAATCTACCCCCAACACGCAGGATACCATCGCCGTCAAGAAACGGGGTCAATGAAAGGAGTGAACTCTTTGAGGACAAATTTTCGTTTCTAGATAATGCAATGATATCTTTATGATAATGCGAGCTCTGCACATATCTAAGTAGATAGGACTCTGCTTGCTCCAATTCTCTAGGGGAAACGACGAGGTCCGCAGGTATAACGCACTTCCTGCGACAACCCTTTATAAACCGACAAATGTAAGCAGTGACACGGAGCAGCCTGCCTAATTTTGAAAATCTACCAATTAGATCCTCTTTTGGAACCTCCATGGTGCCTACAAGGATAGATGGGCCTCGTAGCTCAAGATCTGCTGAGGCAGGACGACTTAGCCGAGGTCGTGGCCAGTGTTCTTCAGAATGTAAAAGCCAGTCAGGCCCATTCCACCACAAATCATGGTCCTTCAACAAAGCGAGGGACATACCACGCGAAGCACAGTCCGCAGGATTGCTGACTCCAGGAAACATACTTCCAACAAGCGTGCTCAAGAGAGGTCAGTATAAGAGATACCGCGATTAGCAACAAAACATTTCAAAGAACTTGGAGGTAAATGGATCCAATGAAGTACTGTTTGTGAATCCGACCAACAAAAGATCGCTACCGTACCCAAATAAAGAGTTTTTACTACAAATTTAATCAAGTTGCAAAGCAAGCACTGCTGCGCACAACTCGAGCCTTGGAATACTCTGAGTCTTTAAAGGCGCTACCTTAGTTTTTGAGCATAAGAGTGAAACTGAAATAGACTCATCTTTACTGATTACTCTAAGATAAACCACAGCCCCGTAGGCTAGGTTTAGAAGCATCTCCAAATCCATGAACCTCAACACGTTCTACATTAGCTCCTGTCCCCAACCAGCGTTGAAGTTTCAACGTACTAACCGAAGGGAATTCTTCTATAAAAGATGAACACCTAGCTTCTATATCGACGGGGAGAGCTTCATCCCACCCCAGTTTTCGAAGCCACAACAACTGAATGATTATCTTGCCATTAATAAGGTAGGGCGACAGCCAACCTAAAGGGTCATATACACTAGCCAGAAATGACAAGAATGTTCGCTTCGTCAAAACCTTGAAAACAGGAGGAGTACATGAAAAAAGCGAATGTATCATCCTTAGGAAGCCAGGACACACCTAAAACCTTCAACCTTCTTCGCCTCAAAAAGATTCCTTTCTACTGCCAAGCCATGGTCTTCAACAGGAATGTCGACCAGTAGCAAAGGACAATTACTGGCCCACTTGCAAAGTGTGAACCCACCCGCCATGAGCAATCCCTGCAACTGCTCCCGAATAAGCCCTCAAATTTTCGACATCATCGTCGCCAAAGAGAACATCATCTACATAGAACTTGGTGCGCAAGAATATCAGCTGCCAAGGGAAAATTGCCTCCCTCATCATCAGCCAATTGCTTTAACACTCTCTTAGCAAGATATGGAGCACACGCCGGTGCCATAAGTAACAGTCAGAAGCCTGTAGGCCACCAATTCCTGATCAGGATGGTCCCGTCCACAAAATTTTTTGGAACTCTGTGTCTTCAGGCTTCACTCTGATCTGACGGAACATCTTTGCTGCATCAGCTATGTATACGTACTTATGCCACCTCCACCGGAGCACAAGAGCAAAGAGGTCATTTTGGAGCTTGGGCCCAGAATGTAGAAAATCATTAAGGCTGGCGCCATTTGACGACTTGCAAGAGGCATTGAATACGACTCTAAGCTTCGACGTCTGACTCTCCTCCCGCAAAACAGGTAGATGGGGAATAAACACATTAGGGGGAGCAGTCACCAATTCATCCAAAGGCTCCATATGACCTAACCTCAGATACTCGCGCATAAATTACGGTACTCTTTATATAACTCTGGCGACTTAACTAACCTTTGTTCTGTTCGTAGAAACATGTTTTTAGCAACCGGTAGGTGTCTCCAATAGGAGGAGGAAATGCCGACTTGAAAGGAAGAGACACCATGTAACGACCATCGCTAAGGCGTCTATGAGTGGACTTGAAGTGAAGTTCACACTCACGATCAGCTTTGGAACAAATCGACACTTTAGGGACTTCCTCCATTATCCAGAACTTCTGCAAAATCTCCTCTAGGAAGGACAAATGGCGGCATGGTTAGCCACCAAATCGCAACTATGTTTCGAAAGTGCTGTGAAGCACCGGATATTACCCAACCGAATACCGTCCTTTGAGCAATAGGGGCATTGATTGGACCTTTCCTTAATCCCTCAAGAATATCTGTACTATATTCATTTGCCCCAATTAAAATATCAATTTTTTCATTACTCTGTGGATAAGGGTCAGCAAATTCTAAATCATTGAGATGCATCATATTAGCAGAGATAACAATGCGAGGAGGAATGTAACTCGTCAAGGAAGGAAGGACTAAAGCATTCACAAGGACACTCGGCTCGCTCTGGCTACGCGGCATAAGTGTAACAGTGACAGCCCTTCCGCACACTCTCCCCCGAGCTGCTTCCGATGCCCTTCAGGGAGATCGAGACACTGCGAGGTTTAAGCCTTAAAAATGAAACCAGGCGTCTCGATACGCATGACACTTGCGATCCCTGATCCAATAATGCACGTACCCACTACTGACCTACCATTCTCGGCATTCAGCCTCACCAAAGCAGTAGGCAACACGCTGCCAGTTAAATTTATATCCGAAAGGTGATGATTAATAGTTACCTCGGGAGAATCGGGCGTAACAATGGCTTCAGAAGTGGAGACGTTCCTATCGACAGCACGATCGAAATGCAGCAACGTGTGGTGCTTATTTTTACAAGTATGACATACACTCTTGCTGTCGCATTGTGCTGACAAATGCCCTGGCCTTAAACAATTAAAACAAAGTTTATCTTTAACTATCAGCTCTCTACGTGCTTTAAGTGAATCTTTCTTAAATTGGAAGCACATAAAAAGAGGGTGCTTGCCAGCACAACGCGCACAACTTTTACTTCCGAGGAGACTTGATGTACCCTCACTCCCGTGGAACCACTCTGACCTGCAAGGGTTTTCTTCGACTGGCCTCGTACGGCATCTAAAATCCTAATACGAGTATCTAAAAACTCGTTCAATTGCTCAAAAGATGGCATGTCCGTGGTTCCACCAAGCGATCGCTCCCATTCAGATCTAGTACTAACATCAAATTTATCAATGATCACAAAATTGAACAAGTCATCCCATGCAGTAACGGGACGTTTCAGATTCAACAAAGCTGCTCTGATATCACTGGCCTCATCTCGTATTTTTTTCAAATCACTAAGTACTGAAGTTTCTTTTACCTTCGCCAGATTAACAAACGTACTCAAATGAACATTAACTAGAGCACGCGTATTATTGAAGCGTTTCTGCACAAGCTCCCAGGCCGGTTTATAGTTCGCCTCACTAACATAAGTGTGCCGTAACATCAAGAGCGCTTCACCAGAAAGACTAGTTTTCAAATAATGAAGTTTTTGTACATCAGTCAGATTCGGATTTGAATCTACGAGTGCCACAAATAGATCACGATAACTTTCCCACTCTCTCAAATCGCCGGCAAAATTAGGCAAAGAAATGTTCGGTAGTTTCAGGGGCATACCCTTTTCAATTCCCACATGAATATTATCAGAAATACTAGCATTCATGTTGGGAACTGGCTGAGAAAGTTTCGCAATTAACTCATGATAAAAATCCGAACCTATATCATAAAAATTTGATACATTGACAAACACATCACTTGCAAAATACATAGCTTTTCGTAGTTCGTCATCCTCGTCGAGTGCCGCCTCCAATGCCGCATGTTGACCAAGGAATTTGCTCCAATAGCCTTGTAAATTCTCCAACCGATTACGAACCGTTGCTAATGTTTGCTTCTCCTTCGCCAATTTATTAAAATTTACAGTTGATCGCTCGATCAGCCCTGCCAGCGCCATTTGCGCCGCTACGAGTTGCGCCGGAGAAGCCATGTTGCTATCTGCAATAACTGAACAAAATGTGAGCACAAGAACACTGCACTTTTCTAACTACACTTCAGTGTGCCGAGTATCCGGCCGGAGGACCACTTAATCTGTTCACAATTCAGGCGAGTGCGTTTCTTTGCATCTCCTGACTTTGAACATTCACACTGATTCCTGCGTGAATTACGCAGCCCGTACACACTGGGAAGGCAGTTTTAAAATAACTTAAAATAAAAGACACGAAACACAACAATCGTGTTTAAATATGCATATATTCTTGTTGAATCAACAGAACACTTAAAATACAAGTACAAAGCGGGCGGACCTGCCTCCGCAATTAGCAACTAACGACTAACGACTCAACCCCGGCCGGCCACAATGCGTCCCCCTCCGCCCCTCCCCTCCTTGACGTCACTTTCTGAAGATGATAAGAAAGGAGGGGCGAGGAGAGTGCACGGAACAAGCAACAATCTTAAACAAAAACCATTGCATTTATTCTAGGAATGTACATGTATGCCAAGAAATACATCAGCGGAAACGCACATACTAATATTTTATTTGGTGTACAGAAACCAGTTGTGTGCAGTTCAAAATGGAGTATATTACGAGTGTGTTTTTTATGAGCTGCAATACCGCCAAAACTCGAAAAACGAAGTTTTGATATGAACGTAGAATAAGTTTTTCGCTAGCTTTGAAATTTAGAAAACACCCGTCTACTAATTGGAGGATTAAAGATTACCAAAAAGCTTCTTAGAATTGTTGTTGATAATAATTATAAATTAACGCTCATAACCATAAAATCATGTTTTTCGCGATCTGCTGCAACCTATGAATGAACACTGATGATCTCAATGCACACACCAGTTCAAACACTGTGTTAGTTCTTTAATCCGTGGCATTCATCGCTGCTGTTCCCCAGCGGAGAGCAGTGAGGTGAAGCGATGACTCACTGCCGAACGCCGGGGTGGGCTTCAGTACATCGAATGGAAAACGCCATCAGAAACGATTAGATCTTCGTGTACGATTTCCACATTCCAAAATACATTGCGTTTAATTTTCTATTTCTTCGCAGTTGTCAGAATATTTACAATACCTTAGTCAACTTGAGCAGTCAAACAGGAATGTCACAAACTTGACACGAAATAGAAACAATCTACAAGATTGTTTCCTTTCTGAAAACAAGCTTACTCTGGCAACTCCGACTACGTTCATGTTAACAAATTGTGAGTGTGCCGTGAAAGTTCAAATTTCAAAAAAATAAGTGAAGTGGTCTCCTCTATCCTCAGAAACAGGGTGTTACATGAAAAAAATATCGATAGAAATACTTTTTAAAAAATCGTGCTTCATTTAATAGATTTAACTATTATCTAAACCATATAATGGATCATGCTCTAAGGATTCTTAAAACTTAAAAGGCTGAACTTAAAAGGCTGTGTAGTAATTCACAGCGTATCAACTGTAGGTGTCCTAAAACTTGCAAAACTTGTTTTTTTTTACTTGAATTATTCTAGAATATTACAGAAATATCCGGCTAAAAGTCAATCAGTTCGTCTTGTCGACAGTAATTGAACGTGGTCATTCCCGTATGCAGCTTTAAGTGCTTCCCTCCCCAATAAGTTTTTTTTTGATAATTAATTTAAAAAATTAATTTAATTATCGTCAATCCGATGAAGGAAGTAACCATTCATGTAAATACCTCAGAGAGAGAACAGTAATTCTCAACGTTTCACCAATGTTCCGGTAAGAGCATTGAAGCCGTCAAAACACGTGCTTTCTTAGAATTCTCCCAGAATATCATAGAAGGAACCGACTGAGAATTGTGCCAATCCATTTGTCTCCTCGAGAGGAATGGAATGAGCATTGATCACTTCTGTAGGTGCCGTCAGTGATCCAAAACGCGTTTTAGTTGCTTAAGGAACCGAAAATTACGTTTTTAGAGAATTTTCTTAGACTCTCCTGAATAGAACCGCAAAACAATTGGTCAGTTCCGCACCGGGAGACCGAAACGCATCAAATGACTCGGGCGATTCACGGGCGGAAGGGATCTAACCTCATGACTGAGTGACGGACGGACGCAGGCTGCTCGATAAGGATTATTTCAACGCTCTGATGCTTCAGACTAACAAACCTTTACACAAGCTTTTGGAATTCAGTGTACACTTTTCTCATTAACGCTATTCATTTCTATTCTCTTTCACACAAGTATTGAGAAACTTCACTCCCCTTAAAAAGTACACTCGTTTTATTATTGATTGGTGATACCGGGCGCGTCAACTACTAAGGTCATTCGTCCCGTAAGTGTAGTGTATATATTTCCCTCTGGAGGTGACGTGATCTTTCCCCCGCTGGATGGTGACCTACTGTCGGCTAACGGGGTTTTCCCAAACCCCGTATCTCCCACTATCGGGGCACCACTCCAACCAGGACAAGCTCGAAGGTCCTAACCGATCTCCCGGAATCTGCCACAGTATAGTGCGTGTTAGTGTGTGGAAGCAAGGGGTGAGGATAGGTCGAGGAAGAGGAAGGAAAGATCGCGCGCTGTCCGTGGCTCGTTTGTTAGGGTACTGCTCCGGCATTCACGTGGAATTGATTGGAGAAACCACGGAAAACTACCTATCAGAAAGAAGTATTTTTGTAATTTTATATCCAAACAGTTGTGGCAGAACAGAATTTCACTTTTAGTGTGGAATATTAAAATGTCTTATTATTTTAATTAACATGAGTAAAACTGAAGAATGTTCAAGTAAAGAGAATAAATGTTTTATTTGAGATGTTAGGAATTATATCAAAACGAAACGGTATGAAACGAAGGCAATGTTTTCAAAATAATTTCAGAGTATAATATCAATTCCTTGTGTTACTACAAAATAGTTTGCATCACACACGAAAGAAGAATTCAAAAAATTTTTCAAAAGTGGTACTAGTTGAAGTACATGCACCATGAACTCCGCAAATATAGACGAAATAAAATTCCTCTTGTAAAGTATATCACGTTACGTTTTTCGTATTCGTGCCCTAAGGTCTTCTGGATACACCACACATTTCATATTTTCTTATCAAATATGATTGGCAAATAGTTCTGTCCGAAGAACATTCGCGATAAAAAAAAATGTATTTTATTGTTCCATCTTCTACAAGTGAGATCGAGTGAACGTTTGAGTAGATATATAAGCCTTCACGTTAGTAACAGGTACGTGAAGGACCACAGACATATTAACTTGACATTTGTTCATAGCCACCGCCATGTAGACACCGTCGAACACCTTCGTGATTGAATTTACATTACATGATAAGCCAAATTTGACTAAGGGAACACAGAATTCCATCACATTGTTTCACACAGTGATTGAGCTCAGCAATAATGAGACTTTACAAGAAAAAACTGTCTGTAGTGCTTTCATGTTTACCACATAAATCCAGAGGAAACTACAAGATATGTTGAAAAAAAGACCGGACTCTCCAAATAGCAAGTTTATATTGATATACACACCTAAGTCGTATTTGTCGCCTTCAAAGTACATCACTTGGCTAGCCACACACCCAGCTTTTCTTCCCAGGGGATACTAGAACGAGGCGTACAGCGTGCACTTGCACGTTGTCATGGTGAAATTTGAATTTTCAAACCTCCCACAATTCAGGTCTTTCCTTTATCACGGCGTGCCTTATCTTCTTCAAAATTTCGACATAGTATTCTTTATTATCAGTTTATCTTTTAAGGACGCATTCATAATGAATCAGCCCTTGCCAGTCTAGAAAAGCAATGAGATTACTTTCACATTGGAGCGAGACATTCGAGCTTTTGTTTTGGTCGGGGAGAGATTAATGTTCTCCCCGATTTAAATCGGTTATACCGCTCAAAATACAGGAACCTGCTCATAGATTCATCGCCAAAGGTTTGTTGAATCAATTCGAAGGTCTCTGTAACACTTTTGCTAATTTGGGTATCTGTTGCCTTTTAATGAAACAAAATAAAACAAAACCTCAAGCTGCTCTTCCAGCTCCTACTTCATGTGCCAACACAATTGTACCGCAGACCGGCGCAGGCTCAAAGAAGAATCGTTGGCGCGCAGCTCCAGTACATCGCAGCGAGACGCACCAGGCAGTGTTGAAGTCGCCATGGACACCGGGGAATAGCGCAATGTGTCTCGCTTCGATCCTTCAAGCGGTTGTGCCCAAGGAGCTCCGTCCGGTCCTTTTTTGAACACACCTTGTATTCCAAATGGTTCTTCTTGTATATCAGTCTGGGAAATACTGCTTGTGAAGGTGGCAGCAGTGTTTTTTTCCAGATGTTTCGGCGTAAAACGGCGTAAATAATGGTTTGAAGAGCGTGGTAGTAAGTAAACCAGCATGTAATATAACAAGTAAGGAAATCATGTTATATTAACATAGTTTATACATTTGCGGACCTACTTTTTATTATCACCCTACATTTTTCTCGCTTAATAGAGGAAAGAAATCATTACTTGGTGACGCATGTCATCATGCGTGTAGAGATTCAAGGTTGGTGCTCCACACTTCATCACATCATTTCATCACTTCATTTTCATCGCAGTGCGAGCTAAATTTAAACCTTCTTCGCGACGTTAAGAGGCGCGTGGCTCGTAGGCATTTTGTCATTTCGAATAGAAGAATCATGTTGAGGGAGCGGCAATGTGCCTCATTGGCAATGTTATCGAAATAGTTACTCGAATTTTGACTTGAATTTCTGACAAAGATTTTAGTATTAATTTTACCGTGAGGGACATTGCGAATAACTTTGCTCTCAATACTGAATTATGCCTTTTCATTGAGGTCTTATTTCTTCGAATGATCGTCGTACTTAGCGTAAATATACAGATATACAATAATTGCCAGGCAGAGTTCATATTGACAACCCCGTTGCATCTAACTACAGTTTGGTAGATGTTTAAAAGCTGATTTTGAGCCGTGTAGATATTGACGAATAGATAATTTAATTGTCCAAGTTACAAGAAACAGGAACATTTGAGGTCAAACAATTGTGTGCTTCAAATGCATGAATTAAAATAACTGAGAGTGCTTTCTCTTCTTTCTAAATAAATTAGTTTTGATTCTGCTGAAAAATCACTGATTTTTGTCGCTTATAAATCCACAACACGAAATTTACGTCCTCGCGTATTTTACGTTGACCGTGTATGGGATTTTCATCGCCCTCAACAATCCACTCCTCCGGTCCGGATCTGGCAGGCGAAATTGGCTTTCCGAGGAAGTAAAACATCCCCAGCGACGGACGTCGAATGTTTTTCCACGGGGGCGTCCGCGCGACCTTGTTCGCGCGCGTGTTTTATCGCCGGCCGCAGCTGATGCCGAGACGCGCCGCGACATCTGGAGCGGGGGCGGGGGCGCGGGGGCGGGGGCGGGGCGATTTACGCAGTGCGGCCGCGCGGCGCATCCGCCCCCGCCCGCGCGATAGAAAAGTCCCCTGGCGGCGGCGGCGGCGGCGGCGGGACGGGGGGTCGCGGGCCCCTTCACGCGACAAAATGGATCGCCGCCCCCAGCGGAGAGCGTTTTGTCGCGGGCGGGAGCGAGGGGGCGGGCGCGGCGCGGCAGCCGCCGCCGCCGCTAACACCTCATATCTGCCCCCGCTATTGGCCAATATTACACCTGCCACGCGTGATATACGGGCCCCGCCCGCCGCACTAATAAACACGCGATGCGGGCCCCCGCCCCCGCCCCGTGCTCACGCCACGCGCCGCGCCGCGCCGCGCCGCGCCGCGCCGCGCCGCGCCGCGCCGCGCCGCGCCGCGCCGCGCCGCGCAGCCGCTCCCTTGCGCCTGCTGCTGCCGCCGCTCGCGAGATGAGATTTAAATTTAAACGACCGCCGTCATTGAACTTGATCGAGGCGCTCCGTGATGGATGCATGTGCTTCATGTGTGGCCCCGAGATGCGCTTCCGAGTGCAGTTTCACTGTGGCAGCTTTTGAACCGTATTTATTGCCGCTAAAATTGGAAAATGTTGTCTCCAAGGCATTTCGTACTGCCTTCTGCCAAGTATATTAACTTGGAAAATTACGATAAAAAATAGGATGAGCATTATAAGCATTTGTGACAATGAACATCTGTGAACCCGTCTTTTAAAAAAATATAGTGACTTCTACAATGGTTACGATCATGGTCATCATATGTTTTTGCGACATATTCCCGAAATAAAGGAGTAAAGAGTTAGAAAATGACTGTAAAAATATTACGCGAAAATTATGTAAATCGTTTATTACGTAATATCTTGCTGAAGTCCTGTTTCAAATAATATTAATTATACTGCAAATGTTATGAAATAATTTTAATAACATTAAATTAAATAAACAGATACCAAACTATTTAATCCATTTTTTCAATATTGCATTTTGACATGTAATTTATGTTCAAGGAAAGAGAAAATACATCGCCATTTGAAAGTTTATGCAATAAAACGTTTTACATTGAAAACCTCGTAAAACCGGGTATTCTTTCTATGTTTCAAACAACGTTAACTAAAAATGACCGGGTTAAGTCCAAGAAGCCGTTGTTTCAAAAACACCAGATCGGAATCAGTATTCTCCAGCGCGCTCCTGCGCTTCGGTTGGACCGGTGATGGCGGCGAGTGAACGCCCCGCCGCCCGCCGCCCGCCGCCCGCCGCCCGCCGCCCGCCGCCCGCCGCCCGCCGCCCGCCGCCCGCCGCCCGCCGCCCGCCGCCCGCCGCCCGCCGCCCGCCGCCCGCCGCCCGCCGCCCGCCGCCCGCCGCCCGCCGCCCGCCGCCCGCCGCCCGCCGCCCGCCGCCCGCCGCCCGCCGCTTGCCCCCCGTCGCCAACGCCGCCAACGCCGCCCCCGCCGCGGCCCCCCCCACCTCCCTCCCCACACCCCGCCGCCCGCCGCCCACCGCCCGCCGCCCGCCGCTTGCCCCCCGCCGCCAACGCCGCCCCCGCCGCGGCCCCCCACCTCCCTCCCGCCCCCCGCCCCGCCTCCCGCCCTCGACGCCCATTTCTGCCGCCCCCATCGCCCGCCGCCCGCCGCCTGCCACCCGCCACCCGCCACCCACCGCCATCCGTCAGCTTCTGCCCGCCGCCACCGCCGCTACCGCCGCCACAGCCGCCCCCGCCACCTCCCGCCACCACCCGCCACTGCCCGCCACCTCTCGCCACCGCCCGCCACCTCCCGCCACCTCCCGCCACCTCCCGCCACCGCCCGCCACCTCCCGCCACCGCCCGCCCCTACCCGCCACCGCCCGCCTCCCACCCGCCACCGCCTCCCCACCGCCCCCGCAGCCCCCATTCCCCTCCGCCCCAGCCATCCGCCGCCATGTTCGCGAATATTCGGAGGCAACGCGCTTGGCCTGGGCGCGGGCGGGCGGCCGCCGGGGCGAAGGCAGCTTTGTGCCGTCAGGCGCGTCCCTTGGCCAACGATTTATGGGCGGCGGGGCTGCGGCATACGCGCCGAGGCGGCGGCGGAGGCAAGAGGCTATGATTGAGGCGCGGGGCTTACGGCGTCCCCGAGCGCCGCGACGCCGCCGCCGCCGCCGCCCCGCCTGGCACGCGGGGCGCGGAAATGAAGCGGCGTCGCACCGCTCGTCCTCCGTCCTCCCTGCCCACTTGCGCGTCACCGGCCCTCACCTTGGCGCAGGCAGCGCTGCTCCCTGGAGTAGGCTGCGGACGCTCAGGAACTTGCCAACTTCCTGCGCATAAAACCCTGGTCATTCCTTCGCTCGCTGTTATTAGGTCACGTAGAACTTGGCGACTTTATGTCCGTGTCGTAATGACGGTCTATATCGCATTATTCTCGGCGCATTACTCTTGACTATATGCTGTAGTAATTGTACTGGTACCATAATACTCTGATCATATGTCACCACACGTTAAGTGTGTTCTTGAGATCAGTGTTGTCTAGTCGAGAGAAAAAGTAAAGTCTATTAGTGAAAGCTACTATTACAAATAGTGCTAAATCTGATTAAATTATCAATCTATCTGAATAAAAACTCTCATAATTCTTATATTTGAACTATGTCACTATTTTACTCTCGTATTTGTTTGTAATTCTAACAATTATTTAATAATCAACATTTGTTCACAATTTTTATTCAACGTTTTTAGTATTTGTCTGTAATTCTACGAATGTGTTGGCATTGATACACAAAGACGAGTCGAACTGACGAGTAAAACGACGCTTCAAGAAATGTTGTAAACAGTTATTTTATATATGTTGCTCTCTGCGAATGCGGCTTTGGGTCCGCCAGAAGAGAAGTCGCCTTCCAAGCAGTGTAGTGCTTGGAAGACCTCAATCAGAGACTCCAGGACGATTGTAAATAGGTTTATGAGTTTATGAGGTTTCCTTCGTCGTCAATCGATTCTGGTCTAAAACGAAACCTGAAACAAAAAGTGTATCTCAAAATGCGAACAATTTTAGACAAAAATTTGTATTAAGAATACACAAAAAATGTTTTGTGTGATATATTAGTGAAATTTTGTAATATTTCATAACCTAAGATTCATGCATCTCGCTATGAAACGTACCGTGTTAACTGGTAGGAATATTGACATTAAGTTGATGGAAAATACTTTTGCTATTGTTTTTATCGTTTGTACATTTTTTTAAAAATTTTTATCGCTTTTTAACTGCTTGGTCGTACTAGCGACCACTGTGATTTTTAATGTTGGGGTAACTGTGAGGTAAAACACACAAGGACAACATGAACATACACTAACATCCATGCCAGGGACGCGATTTGAGCCTGCGACCCTTCGAGCCGAGGCAGCCGCGGCCCTTGAGCCTTAGGGCTATCCAGGCCAGCAAATAATTTATTTTATACAGTAATCCCTCGTTAGCACGAACCCGCTTAACATGAATTTCGCCGTAACACGAACAAAACTTCGGTTCCGGCAAGGGATTACGGTAATACGGACATTTTTAATACTCAGTTAATACTAATTTTTGTAACATGAACTATGATTATTTCGGTCCCCTTGGAATTCGAGTTAATGAGGGTTTACTGTAGTTTAAAATCCTGGTAAATATTGTAGTAGTACGTTTTGTGTCTTGGGCCCACTGTGCGTGGCGGCGCGAGGCGTTACCGGGGCACACCATCCTCGCTCTTCGGGAAGAGGCAGGTGGATGCTCGTGCCATAACGCGAATAAACTGTGCGCGCCTTCGCCCGCGGGGCGATCGCGAGGGCGGGGGCGGGAGCGGGGGGCGGGGGGCGAAGGCGCAATTACGGAAACGCGTCATCCGTCGCCCCGCGCCGCCCCGCGTCGCCCCGAGGGCATTCCTTGGGTATTAGCGCTATTGCCTCCAACAGATCAAACATAATCTAGCGCCGGCCGCCTCGGAACCAGATCACGCGGCCGCTGAGGGTGGGGAGGGGGTGGGGGCGAAGATTGGAGATCGCGGGCGGCTGTGAGTGGCACGCGGCTGGGCGAGGCAGGGCGACCGGCGAGGGACGACTCGCGGCCGGCGACGGGCAACTGACGGCGGGCGACGAGCTTCTAGGACGAGGGCTGGCGAGGGACGGGGGGTTTCGATGAACAGGCGACGGAGACGGAGAGCGAGGACGTGGTAAGAAAGAACTCGTAATCGTCGGCGAACATTTGACTGCAAGCGACGAGTATCTAGCGACGGGCAAGGGGACGGCAGGTGACGGCGTTCTGCTTGCCGCTACGAGCGGGGGAAAACTGGTAGAGAATTCACGAGCAACGACGGACAACAAACGGCGAACAGTAAGTCTCTAGCGTCGAATGAAGGGCATCGGATGACGGAGAACTGGTGAGAAGCAACTAGCGACCAACGACGGGCTGCAACAAACTGCGAACAGTATGCATTTAGCGACGGATGAAGGACTTCGAACGACCGAGAACTGGTAAGAAGCAACTAGTGATCAACAAGGACGAGCAACTGACAGCACGCCAGTATCATCTAGGGGCGGATTGTTGATTGAGTTAGACAGGAGCGACACCTTGCAACGAAGCTGGAGGCTCGCATCTGAAGGGGAACTAGCGTCAGGTAACTCACGACTGTTGGCGGGCAATTGACGATAAGCGACGAACAACCAGCTATGGTCGATCGTAGTAGGAAGCGGAAAGCCAGTGGTGAGTGACGGAGAACTAGAAACAAGAAAGGGACGAAGACGGACGGCGGGCGGCGAAGGCCCCTTTCGCCCTCTTCCCCTTTCCCCCGCGCCCTTCGTGGGGGAATCGGGGAAAGAAATGCGTGTGGGAGTGTGCTGTGTTCTTCGGTTATTCGAGAAGGCGCATTTTTCCCAGACAGACCAGGAGCCAAAGAAGACAGATGGCGCGTTTATGCAGACGCGGAGGGGCGCGCGGCAGGGCCCTGGGCGCGGAGCGTGGGAGGGGGAGGGGGAGCGAGGGGAGGGCGAGAGGGAAGCGGGAGACATCTTGTCGTCTTGTAAGGTGCGTTCCATTCGCTCCCCCGACAAATCGGGAGCAATCAAGTCATACGCTTTTATGGGAGAATTATTGACTGGCGCTGGGTGAATTGATGCGTGAATTTGTAACAGATCTTTTTAGCATATTCATCCCATATTCTGTTTCTGACTCCGACTTACCTAGGAAACAAATTCTGGTCCAACATCTTTTACTGTAATAAAATTTTACTTAAATCAAGCGGACGTACACCGAGATGAGAGCATGCCGGTTTGCGTGATGTGAGTATAAGTTTTTTACGTAGGATCGTTCTTTGATACGAATTTTAAGGTGTTCGATTTTTGTCACAAATTATTTTCTAGAACGACGGTGGAACAGTTGCTGAATTATTTTTTGTACAGATCACGAACATTTACCTTGCGGCACGGTTAATTTCTGTGTTTAAGAATTTTTGATTGATGAAATAATGAAGAGCATGTTGAAGGTTCAGAAAAATGTGATTTTGTTAATTTAAAATGCTTTTTAACCATATCAATGTTTGTTCGTATTTGGATTGCTACAAGAATTTCATCAAAAAAGAATGGATGAGCAACGTTTAGTTAATGGTGCCTTCTCGCTTCCTACCTCTTTGTGACTACTTTCGGGTATGTGTGGAATCGTCTTCGCATTGACAAAGGTGTAATGTAAAGGTACGTAATGTAATGACAATAATTAAGTAAAATAATAGTTGGTTTAAAATAACAAAATTGTTATTGAAGTATGCTATGAAAGTAACCACATCTCACTTCCAATTTTGTTTCATGTGCAAAAAATAACAAACGAGCAATTTTATGTAAGACAATTTCTGTGTCAAGCGCAATATCTCATTGAAATACAGATGGGAACTTCGTTTTTCTGAGAACTTTAAACAAAAATCTCGTTTACAAATATGAGTTTAATGAGCAGAACAAAGAAAGTGGAGAATTGAAAATGGATGAGATGTTCTTTCCGTTTTGAGGGAGTTGCATTGATTCGCCAATCGGAAAGGGACTGCGTTACACTAGTGACCACGTCTGTGCTGAAATCTCTTCTTCTTCTTCCTCTTCTTAGTAGGCACATGTGCCTGTTCCGTCTTCACAATATTTTCATTATTATCACTATTATTGCCCCGTTTTCGTAGGTCTTCTGAATCTCTTTTTTCAGTCTATCGATAGAGCATTGCCAAATGGGGGATTCTTTTGGCGCCCATATTTCGTATGTATTGTCTCCGAGAACCTTTATCCTTTTCTAGTTTATCATTTATGTTATAACGCCCAGATCTTTTCGGATATCTTCATTTCTTATGAGTTCACGTTTGGTGAAGCCATTACTTTCCTGAGGAATATTATTTCAGGTGCTTGGATTTTGCTTTTGTCTCTCTCTTTAGTGATCCACCATTCACTGCCATACAAACGACAGCCATTGTCTTGTAAAATTTTATTTTTGTATGTTGTGTACGTGTTGAATGCTGCTCATCCCAATTCTGGGAAACGGGCCGGGCACATGTCCTCTGCACCCAAGAGCTTCCCCGTGCCTGAGCGCTGCGTGTGCTGTTGCAGGTGGCCCCGTGCGGCCGCGCTCCGCCGCCGGCCTCGCCATGGAGATGTTCGAGCAGCACCAGGGCACGCACATCCTGCAGGTGAGCAGCGCGCCCGCGCACCCCCCCCCCCCCGAAGCCATCGTCAGTCCCTCACCGCCACCGCTCTACCTGCCAGAAGCCCGTCCTTACGATAGCCGCCCTCCTGCACGTTCTCCCGTGCCCGCGCACGCGCCTTTTCTCTCCTCATTCTGGACCTCAAGAAAATGTGCGCAGATAATCTCCTCACCCATACGTCATATACAGTTTTTACTGTTTTTTGATGAAAGAAATATCAAATATCACCGCCCCCAGCGCTTCCTCCGCGCTCGAGCCCGTCCTCGCCGTCTGCACACCCCGCCGTACCCAGCCAGTACTTGTCACCCCCCGCAACCCCCAGCCTCCTCGCTGAGTCGGCACACTTCGCGGTATCCAGCTCGTCCTCGTCTCCCACGCACCCACCCTCTCCAGCCCGTCTTCGCCATCCACGCACCCCATCTTCTTCTCCCCCGTCCTCACCGCCCTCGCAACCACCCAGACCGTCTTCACTCCGCCCTCTCCAGCCCGTCCTCGCAATCCACGCACTCCATCTTCTTCAGCCCGTCCTCACCGCACCCTCTCGTCCCGCCCTCTCTGGCCCGTCCTCGCAATCCATGCACCCCATGTTCCTTAGCTCGTCCTCACCGCTCTCGCAACCCCCAGCCCGTCCTCACCCTGCCCTCTCCAGCCCGTCCTCCTCACCCGTGTACCCCTCCCTTTCCGACCCGTCCTCGCCATCCGCTCACCCCGCCCTCTCCAGCCCGTCCTCCCCTCCCGCGCTCCCCGTCCTCACCGCTCCTGCGTCTGCCGCCCTCCCCAGCCCGCCCTCGCCGCTCCCGCCCGGCCAATTTGTGAAAGCTTCTCTCCCCTCACCCCTCCCGGCCCTCTCCCCCCCCGCCCCGCCCTCAGCAGTTGACGTCGCGGATAAAGAATCGCCCGCGCCGCGTGACGCGCATAACGGCCGCCCCTCGCCGCCCTCGCCGCCCCCGCGCGCTCGGGGCTGCGGGCGGGGCGGGCGATGGCGCTCACGCCCGCGCTCTGTTGCAGTCGCTGGACGGCTTCGCCTTCTCGCTCGCCGCCGACGGCCGCTTCCTCTACATCTCGGAGACGGTCTCCATCTACCTTGGCCTCTCGCAGGTGAGTCCACACACGGGTCACGCCCTGCAATGATGATAAATAATAATAATAATAATAATAATAATAATAATAATAATAATAATAATTTGTGTAAGAACTTGACTAAACTCCCACGTAATTCAAAAGACTGGGAAGTGCAAGAAATCGCTTTATTTGGAACAGCCCACATTTTGCGCAAAGTATTGTGGAGGCACTGACAGTCCCTGGATCTATTCCTTAGTTAGCTGGTTGCAACCTGGAGTAGATTTTATATTCAGCCGACACATAACATCTTTAGTCGTGGTATAGAGGAATAATAATAATAATAATAATAATAGTAATAATAATAATAATAATAATAATAGTAATAATAATAATAATATTTATTTCCTGCTAATGAGCTTTCGCTCGGTGGCAGGGTTTATACAGAACATACAGACATACAAACACGAGTTAAGAACAGTTCAACTAAGTAACTAAGAAGACATATAACACACATAAATATTTGGCATCATACTCAGTTCCCTAGACGATTCCGGAAGCAACGCGCACGAGAGGGAAAAGTCGCTAGTGCTGCAGCAGGTAGATTGTTTCAGTCAGTTATTGTCCGGTTGGCAAAAGAGTGTTTCCCTACATCGGTTTTTTGATTCCTATATTTAATGATGATCTCCCCTACCTATATTTATTCCATGATTCCTATATTTATGGATAATCTCCCCTTCCGAAATACTGAGGTTGCCCTAGCCTAGTTGGAATGTCGTTTAAACGCTTTCCATCCAGTGTACACAGTTCTCACATCCTTCACGCCCGCAATGAGCGCACGCAAGGCTGCCCTTTGCCACCGGCGAAGAGGCGTTGATGGGCGAACGATAGGCCGGCGGCGGCGGGCGCCTGGCGCGCATGCCCATAAACATGGCGTCTGCCGGCGCCCGGGCGCGAACTCCCGCGCGGGGGCGGGGCGCGGAGGGGCGGGGCGGGGCGGGCGGCGGGCGGAGCGCTGCGGGAGCGCGCTCCCCTCGGCCGCCCCGTTATCGCCTCGCCCGCGCCCCCACCTCCGCGCCGCCGCGCCCCGGCCCCCGCCCCCGCCGCCGCCGCGCCCGCACCGGGCGGCGCCTGGGTTGGATGCCTGTCACGTCCCGGCAGGCCCGTGCCGCACATGGCTAATGCACCTCGGCAGTAGCGGCGCAATCAATAGGAGCCAGCCAACATGGCCGCCGACGGCGGCGCGGCGCTGGCGGCGGCGGCGGCGACGGCGCGGGGCGTCGACACGTCGGGTCGCGTCCAATATCCGGCGAACAGCGCGAATCAGCGCGTAGGGCTGGCCGGCGCACGCACGCCCCCGTCACCCGCCCCGCGCGCGGCGGCGGCGGCCCTTTCAATTTGTTTGCGCGCGCCGCCCTGCCCTAGGCCCTCGCGCCAAGGGCACGTGGCCCCGGGCGGCCGTTCGTTGCCCGCGCCGCGTCGCGCCGCGCCGCGCCGCGCGCCAGGTCGCCACGCGCGCCAGATGCCCCGCTGCCTTAAAGGCTCTCCCCCGCAGACACGTACGACCGCCCCCGGCTGCCTCTCGAGGTGCCGATTCCCCCGAATCCTCACACATGCACTCGCGCTGCTTTTCATATGAGCAAGGTGCAGCAGATCCGGCACGTGCGATATTAGCATAATTTAAAATGACAAAGAAACCCCGTTACAATGAAAACACTACATAGGATTCTTACCCGTGAATTTCTTACATCAAAAATAAAGGAAAGTTAATATTTTCCTTGCGGATACTCGTGAAAATTGACAAGAGGAACAGAAGAAAGTTCTCATTTAAAGTGGCTTCCCATGGAGGTGGAAATCTACTATTTCTCGTGAGGTATCACGCATTGTGCTTACAAATAACTCGAGATAAACTCTGCCTTTCAGGTAAAGAAAGTAAGACTGGAAAGTTCGTATGTTTCATTTAGAGAAGATCTTGTTAATTCTGTGTCGATAACATACAGAAAAAGTGCATTTTTTTAAACCTTAGATTCATTACGAAAAAACACACAACAAAAAGACATCACTTGGTTTTGTTCTTCAAAAATTAACGTTTGGGGCATAGCAATAAACTTGAAAAGTTGTACTAATAAACACGCAAGTAAAGGGTTGTGTTACAGGATAATTATAACACGCACACTACTGTTATTTAGAACATTTTAAATGTTCCATGAGTGTAAAGAATGGGGGGAGACGCTGCTCTAGCCGGCACCTGCTGCCGGAGATAGCGCGTGGCCGACGAGGGAGCGCCCGCAGCCCGCGTGGCGCGCGCGCGCGGCGGGTGGCGGCGCGGCAGGCGCAGCGGGCGGCGTCTCCCCACCGCGCCCCAGCCCGCAGCCGCCATTTTGCCGCGATCGCTCCCACGCTCTCGCCTCCGTTTCCATTACGTCTTTCTGCTATCCTTAGCTTCTTTGTCTCTTACTTATTCTTATATTGATTTTTAATTTATTAATATTTTCTGGTTCATTTGTATATTTTTTCTCTTAATCATACATTTCTTAGTTTCTTCAACCATTCATGTTACTATTTCCAGAACTGTGTGGAGAAAGTGGTGAAGTATTTCGTCTTTAATCCAAAATTGTCATTTCAGTATTCGACAGCCAATATTTATTCTTTTTCCAACACATTTTAGGAACATTTTGTCTATATAAATCGTCCCATAATACAAATTTAAACATACATCCAACTTACTTTTTATTCTTATCTTGAAAATCTGAAGATATGTTTTGAAACCAATAATTTACAAAAATGTGAACTTTTAAATAATTATTGCTTGATACTCCATATCACGTTCTCAAAGCGTTAATATACAGTTCCCTTCTTTGCTTCTAACTCACTTTACGTGTGAATTCCTAGTGAAAAACATATTCAACACAACGCAAAAACTCACCTTCATTTAAATAACTACATATTTAATGCGATTCTCCTTAACGTCAGATGTTGAACTTGCAAATAACGTTTTCGCATTGTGAGGTTATTTTTAACTGATGATTGTCTTTCTGAGATGTTTAATAGCATTTCAATGTTTTTCACGATGATAAAGTAAATTGTACATTTTCTGTATCACAAAAATTTATATGTCTGAATAAATTGATGGGAGTTGCATTTTCTCTTGATCAAATCTTATGACAGAAGAATTAAACTTTAGAGCATTTGTGATAATTACGACAATGTGACAGAAATGTACACCTTTATAACTCAGTACTACAAAGAACAATAATGGAATTTGACATACCCTACAAGACGGAAACATAATTTCAACAGTTTATTTTACTGAGTTAAACACTACATATTTCTGCTTTTCTCTTAAAATAAAGTTACAAGCAGGAAACTCGCTTGGTGGACTCTCTTGTTACCTTCATGTTTTAATACAGGCCGATCTATGTAGTGTATGTGGCTGGCAAAATGGGTCTGCCGGATGTTTTAGAGCACCATCGCGTTCTGAATTTTCTCATATTTACGTTAATTATTCTTTATGACATATGTAATTAACATCAATCAAAAAATCGTAATATATTTTTCTGTTACTCTAACAGACCCAATTTTTTTCCTCAAACTCCAATACATGTTCTCCAATGTTTTCTTATTTCTACCTTCCCGTTCTATTTGAAAAGTTACATTTTATTTGTGTTAGTCTTGTACTTAGAGTATCTACTTATTATAAATATTAATTTTATTTTCAACGAGTAAAAATCACTCGACATCAACACTATTGTTCACCTTAAATACGTCCCTCTGTTCCTGCCCTCGTTGTCTAATAGCAGTTACGTAACATGCGTACCCGTGGTACATTACTTTTAGCATTTTAACAGCTGTGGAACTGCCTTTTAAGTCGGTTTACACAAAATTCTTTTATGTAAAACGATTTAAAAAGCAGCTCTACAGCTGCTAAAATGCTACTGTACGCTACTTCATCAATGAAATTGCCCTCAGACTAACTTTAGAATGAGTAAATATTAATTATATTGATGAACTAGTGCTTTCAGTGCACACTTCCCCTTCCGATTGTTGTATTGCAGCTAACGATGGACCAGGAGGTATAAGTTGTAAGAAAAATCGGGTGCAAAGAGCGATGTTATTTTGAACCGCCATGATAAAAACATACGTCTAATCCATACCGATTTTTCCGTAACCGGATTTTTCTTACAACTTCCGTCTCCTGACCAATCGTCAGCTGCAATACAACAATCAGAGGGAGCGGTGGGCACTGAAAGCACCAGTTCATTAATATGATTAACATCGACTCATTGTAAAGCTATTCTGAGGGTCAATTCATTCGTGAAGTAATCTTTTTAAAGGCTATTCGTGCTAATAATATTCCGTTTCAGTCATGGTAACGATAAATGTAGTCTTGTTTGTGTCGTGTGTGAATGTGGTGTGTGTTGTCGCGCAGGTGGAGATGACGGGCAGCAGCATGTTCGACTACGTGCACCACCAGGACCACGCGGAGCTGGCGGAGCAGCTGGGGCTGGGGCTGGCGCAGGGCCAGGCGCTGGCCTCGCCCGGCGGCGCGGGCTCCGACGAGGGCTCGGCCGCCGCCTCGGGCACCAACAACCCCGACGGTGAGCCTCCTCGCTCACACACCCCCACATGCACATCTTCACACTCACACTCATTTACTCACATACACTCAGTCACGCTCACACACACTGACACTTTCACACCCATGCACCCTCACACACACACACCCAAACACACATTCAGTCACACTTATAGACTCAGTCACTCACGCTCACACACATACACACACTCACACACACACACACACACTCAGTCTCACTCATACACATACTCACTCACACACCTATGCACACTCAATCACGCTCACATACACACTATCACACACATCACACTCACACTCATGCACACGCATCCACTTTCACACTCGCATTCGCATACGCATACATACATTCTCGCTCGCTCACATTTGCTCACACAAACTCTGCAACACAACAGCAAACACTCACACTCTCCCACAAACTCACATACTCACACACACGTACAAACATAATGCTACAAGCACTTGCACTCATTTGTGCACTAACAAATATGCGGTCCGAGGAAAAACTCACTTGCCAAATTCGCAATGTACATAAACAGTAGGAAAGACTCATTAAAACATCAGACAGAGACAGAGACGACAAATACAAAATTAGAGCATGAGAAGAGATAAATGTATCACAGGAAAACTTCTACAATGAATGCTACCCACTCTACGTAAAACTAAATTTAAATGTCACCCAGAAGAAGTATTTACGAAATAAAAATGAAATAAACTCAAATATAAATTCATAGCCATTATGTTTGTTTGAAATACACTACAATAAAATGAACATTGCATTTGCCTCTTCTACCCGACAATGTACACATTGTTTTAGAGCTGACGATGCGCGTGTAATTTTTGGGTCCTCCAACAACAACAGTTGTCTTTCAATTTCAAAATGAAGGCTGGCTTTCTATCTCAAGAAGTTTCAATTCGTCTTCTCTGCTACCTCCTAATAATTTTGCCATGCATTTTTCCGCACTCTGTGGAAAAATGATTCAATTTTAAATGGTGTTACGTTTCTTCGTTAATATGAAATCTCGTCCTAAAGTCAGGAACAACGGAAGCATTTCGTATTGGAGAGCCAACATATCTAGCTTTACCTAAAAATTATGTTCATTAACAAAAGTGTACCTGATGTACACACATGCAGTCCGAAGTTCCTCCTGTAATTATTGCCACCCCTTACATTGACTAAAAATAAGAAACATTGAGACCACTGAGATATATATCTACGTTTCCCGATGCATTATATTATTAGATAACTGTATGTTGTGGGAAGTGGAAAAGAACATCAACAATACATATACTCATTGTCATTAAGTCCAAAAATAAAAAATAAAGCAACAAATAAAATGTCATAGCTTTATAGAATATATCAGTCTCAATGAACTCAAGATGTTCATTAAAACGTGAAAACATTTTAATAATTCATTAGAAATGCAAGTCTTTAAATTCCGGATAAAAGCTACACACACGTAGGTGTTAATTATAATCTTGTATTAATTCATTACAAAATACGTTGCAAGACGATACTCAGAATTTGGAAAGATCGTAAACTAGCATTGTGCGTTGGCCTTATTTGTGCTCCTGGCAAGAATCAATGAGAAAGCGCGTTGCTCGGAATCGTCGAAGGCGCGTGGCTCGACGCTTCTCGTTCGCGTGTTTTTCCGCCGAAACGCGCGTCATCGGGATTCAGCGAAGGCGCCGCGCGCGGCGCGCAACAGAAGGCGTCGCGACGCCGGCCAAGCCGCGCGCCCCCGCCCCCACTTCCCCGCTCCCCCACCCCCGCCACTGGGCCACGGGGGCGCGCCTCCAGTCCACCTCGCAACAGCACTATACAACCAGTGGCGTAGGCTTAGTTGGAGCTCGTGCCTCCACCAAAGAGAATAATACTAAATAGACCCTTGATCATACTTAGCTATTGAAGTCAAAATAGGTTGATTATTAAATAAATATATTAAGGAGGCTTTTCCGAGGCAACGAATTCTGTGCTCCACTGCTCTCATTATTAAATAATCACATTATTCTTAAAAATAAACTATTTTCATCTTCCAGTTCCAATTGAAAAATAGAAGAATTTAACATTTGAAATACTTACAAAAAATAATACAAAGCCTAATACGAGATCTGACTTGGTTATTCGGTACTTGGAATATCCGCATCTGTGTGGTCTCATTAATTATTTTACACTAGATTGAAACCGCCATTTACTGGTAACGTTTATTGCATATATTGCCCCTCTTCAGGTGTTCCACAAAATAACTTTCTAAAGACAAGTCGAATCATATTACATACTAGTAAAGTTCAAAAACTTCATTTTCCGTTCTATTAGTTAGGTTGGCTATCTTCATCTCGAACTCCCAATGCAGGCTGAGACTACTGAGCAGTGGCCCTGCAATCCCAAGCCATCGCGTTGCCCCGCTTAAAGAAAGCGAAGAACGCCGCTGCGTGTGCGTTCCGCGCCGGCTAGCGGTGCCGCCAGGGCGAATGTGGGACGCGCTGCCTCCGGGCAGCGACCGCGCCGCTTCCGCCGCCAGCGCCGCCGCCGCCGCCGCCCCCGCCCCCTCCACCTCCGCTGACACCACCACCGCCGCAGACACCACCACCGCCATCGCCATTAGAGCCATCGCCAAAGCCGCTACTGCTGCACCAGCGCCGCCACAACCACCACCGCCACCGCCACCGCCGTCGCCACCGCCACCGCTCCCTCTGCCGCCGCCGCCACCACCGCTACCACCGCTGCCATCACCATCACCACTACCACCACCGCCCCACCACCACCACTGCCACCGCCGCTACCGCCGTCCCTACCGCCGACACCGCCGTCCCTACCGCCATCGCCGCCATCACCACCACCACCACCACCACCACCACCACCACCACCACTACCACCACCGCCAACAGCCACCGCCAACTGCAACCACAACCGCCGCCACCGCGGGTGCGGCGCCGCGGCGTGGCGTGGCGCGGCCGGACAATGGGCGGCGGTGGTGACGGCGTAATGAATGAATCATCGCGGCGCTACCTGCGCGGAATGGATTAATGCGCGCGCGCGCCTCGCATCGCAACGAGCGCCATCCCCTCCGCGCCCCTCCCCCCCTCCCCCTCCCCGCGGAGTGTTATGAAGACATTGGCATGCCGGCCGCGCGCCGCCGCCCAAGTTTTACGCACCGCGGCGACGCGGCCCAGGCGACGGCGTGTTGTTCGCTTTGTGGCCGCGCGAGCGCGCGGGGCCTCGCCACTCTCCATCGCAACCGGAGACAAAGCTCGAAGGTGCTACTGTAGGAGGCGCTAGTGGCACCGGGTGCAGCTGCAGGTTAGGCTCGCCGACTTCCCGCACATAAAAGTTGGTTGATTTCGCAGAAATACGAAAAGTGTGTTCTAAATGTTCAATTATTATTCATAATACATATATATCAGAAGCCGCTTAAGAAAGCGCCAACATCGACGATGCCTTTTGTAACGTTACGCGCCTGCTTGCGTCTTGCGAACCTACGCACCAGCCAGTGACGTTTGAAGTATCGTTGGCAATAGTTCGTATTATACAATAATAATATTTATTTGGCTACCATTGCCTGATTGCCAGGTGGTAACCATAAGTCTACAGTTTTACAATACATCTACATTTACAATTTGAAAACAATTTACAATATAACACAATAAAGGTAATTACTATTACTATTACTACTACTACATCAAAGGATAGAACAATACAATAGCTTCCCCTAGAGACCCATTCAAAACAACCGCTAATATTAATAATACTTTTAAAAATGTACACGTACATACATACACATTCATACATACACCTACATACGCACGTACATAACAAACATACATACACATTCTTATACATGAATGGAACAACTTATATATGAACTTATACGTAATGAACAACTTATACGTGAATTCACATGTTTACATATAACAGATCACACACTTTCCCTACTTATTATACATGCCTACATTTACATGTTCCTATGTTACTTTACACGTACATTAGTACGTTACATTATAGTTCCTGCAAGGAGGTCCTAGAAGAGAGCGCGCCCTGTCTCTAGAATCCCTAGATACTGAGAGTAGCCCAACCGCCCAACTTTTTAATATCATCTCACCTGACAACCCCGTCAGGCACCAATCAGGAACTGGAGGTAAATTATAACATTCGGTGGCATTATGAAGATTTTTCAAGAATATTAATATTGGTTTGGGATATATTCATGGTTCTCAACACACAGTTCCAATTCTCCTGACAACTGGATATAAAATGGCGGAATCAGTGGAACAATGGAATGCGCTACTCTCTGTATCTAGGGGCTCTAGTCTCCTCCACTACGTCGTACGGGACTTAAAAGACCAAGAAAGCGCGGAAAGAGGCCGTCCATAAATGACGTAACGCAAATTTCGAGTATTATCAACACCCCCTCCTCCCTCGTAACGCACTTCCCTATCTCTACGTAACGCTGCCTCCCCCTGTAGCGTGACGTAGTGTATGGACGCCCCCCAGGGCTCCTCGGAGCGGAGCGGCACCGACTGTTGGTCTGTTGCAGTGGCCACCCTGATGACGCTGAGCAGCAACTCGTCGTACAAGGGGCTGGAGCGCGCCTTCTGCGTGCGCATGAAGTCCACCCTCACCAAGCGCGGCTGCCACTTCAAGTCCTCGGGCTACAGGGTGAGTAGCCACCGCCCCTTCCCACTGCCGGACACGGGTGGATCCATTTTGGGGCGGAGGCAACGTAGATTTTTGTTAAATAATAAACATATTCGTTGTTATTCTCTATATTATTCGTGTACTCAGTACTTGATTTATAAAGTTTTAGGTCCCGGAACGCATCCCAAGTTAATTATTAATTTTATATAAATAGTTATATATTTTTAATGTAATCTAAAAATTATTGTCGAGGTACTTGAACGCCGTTCCGCCGCGTTCCGCCAGAAATCATAACTTTTTTTCAAATAAAGGAAGGTAAGGAAAACTCTAGGTCTTGGGGGAGGGGGGATGGCTCTCATATCCTCCTGGATCCGCCAGTGCTGCCATCTACCTCTTCCTTTTGTCGCCCCGGTGGCTGAAGTTCGCTAAGCCCCGAGTGAAGACGCGAGCTCAGTTCGGCGTGTCGAGTGTTCGATTCCTGCTTAGGCATAGTTGGTAACTTGTGTGTTGTGGCCTGTTGGGCCGTCTCACCAGCAGTGTATCACCCTTCCCGTAATATCCTCGGGTTCTGGCCCGTTCGGATGGTGCAGGAGGGTGCTAGAAGCATAGGCGCGCTGCACTCGTATGACGTTATTCCCCAGTCATTGGGAATAATGTTGGGCTGGCGACATCAAGTATGAGGAACAGCGGAGTGCGGCCTAGACGCGGGAGCGGTCCCTCCACCTGCTTATTACCAGCTGGCGCATAGGGACTCACGGGCTGCACTAGTGCGAATTAGTGCAGTGCCTGCAGGTCAGTTCGGTATTAGAATGGAGAAATCATGGGTGCTTATATTGATGTTAACCAGACTCAGCCGGCGGGTGAAAGAGCCCAAAACATTCAAATGGATACTAAGATTTAAGTTACTCGACCCTTTAAGCAGAGGTATCTCGAAGCCTCGAAAGAGGGAGAAGGAATAGATTTTTTTTGTCTGTATTCTGTTTGAAAGGTGAGTTGGAACTTTTTGGATTCGTCAGGACATTTGTATAAACAATAAAATTTACAAATAGTACAAACACTTATAATTTCAGTTCTAATCTTGAATAACAGTTCTAATCTTGAATCACAAACTTAGAATTCTATTCTCGATAGAATTATACCAACTTGTACTTTGAACTAAGTTATTCATTGTTAGTACCATTCTATTGTCACCAAATGGCATACTTTCTTTTCTTTACTTGCCTCGAACTTGCATTCCCCGAACTGATATATTTACTCCTTCTATATAAGACTATATTCCTTCCCTCCATTGTTCTGTTTTCCCACAGAAACGTAATATAAACAGAGACCAAGTTCATGATTTGAGCACGTTAAACCTGACCCTAAGGATATTACATCTTCCCCCTCCGCAAGAAAAGTAGAAATGAAAACGCGGTGGGGGAGGTAATAAAAGTGTAATCGCCTGCCTGAAGATGAAACGGGCCTGGGCGCTCTCTTCGCACTCATTCCGTGACCTCCATAAACAAGGTGTCGTAGCGTTGACGAGCGCGATAATCGGCAACCTGTGCAGGCGGAGGAAGGGCAGCGCCCGCGAGGCCCCAGGAAGTTAGCGCGCCCCAGGCGGCGCTCAGGCCGCGCCATCAGAGGGCAGACACGGCGCGGGGCGCGCTGCGGGGGGAAAGGGGCAGGCGCGATGAGGAGGCGGAGCGAGGCGGGGCGTGGGCGGGACGGGGGCGAGGCGGGGACGGGGCGGGGCGGAAGAACAGGTGGTGGCGGGGATGCAGATGGAACATGGTGAAGGAGGAGGCGGTGAGCATGGCAAGAGCGGTGGGGTGGGGCCGTGGCAACAGCGAAGCAGAGGAGAAGACAGGTGGTGGGCGGAGGGGGCTAAGGGTGGGAGCGGTAATGAAGCGATGGTAGGGCCAGAGTGGGGGCGAGGCGGGGACGGAAGCAGAGGCGGTGGCACGGATGCTGGACGATGGTGATGGAGTAGGACGTGGAAAGAGCGGTGGGCTACAGCGAAGCAGAGGAGCAGGTGGGGGCGGAGGGAGGCCAGAGTAGGGGCGGGAATAAGGCGATGACAGGGCCAAAATAGGAGGTGGATGCGAGGCGGGGCAGAGGCGAAGTCAGGGCCAGAGTGGAGCGACCTGCAGGAGGAAGTACAGGCGGTGACGGGGATGGAGCAGGGACGACGGCGAAGGCGGTGGGAAGGGCGGTTATGAAGGCGCGGGTGGGGCGTTGGCTACAGCGAAGCAGAAGAGAAGACAGGTGCGGAGTCCCCGAAGGGAGCAGGTAGGGGCGGGAATGAGGCGATGGCAGGGCCAGAGTGAGAGCGAGCCAAGGACGGGGACAAAGGTGATGGCGAGGGTAGAAGAAATGGCAGGGCCGGAGGTGACCTAGCGCTGGAAAGAGACGAAGATATGCAGATGCGATGGCAGAGGAGGCGGTGGCAAGAACAGCTATGAAGACGGTGGCTAGAGCGAAGCAGAGAAGACAGGCATAGAGGTGATGGCTAGGCCGGAACGGAGGTAAGGGTGGGGGAAGACGGCGGGGCGGAATAGGTGGCGATGGCGGGTTTGGGGGCGGGTAAAAAGCCATAGCATGGCCAGGGGGAAGGCCGGACGGAGACAGGACGATGGGGGAAGCAGAGGCGATGGCAGGACCTGAAACGAAGTGGGAGGTAGGGTAACATCTACAAAGGGACAGAGGCGATGGCGAAAACGAAGCCCTGTATCATGGCTGCAGCGGAGGGCGGGATTAGCGGTGTGAACGACAGTGAAGGCGGAGGTAACAAGGGGCGAATGTAGAGGCGGAGGCGGAGCGGAAGAAGGGGGGTGGGGCAAGGGCGGAGACGAGCGCGGGGCCGAAGGGCGTCGTAGATTGAAAGGGTTGCGGTGCCGAGGGGCGATACTCATCTCTTCTTTGCGCGACGTCTGGGGATTTCCGCGCCGCCCCCGCGCCGCCCCGACCGCTGAGGTGAGGGGTTTCCCGAGCATCTGCGGACTTGTCACTCAAGCGTGATGTCCTTCCTGGCTCCGCGCCTTGGCACTTTCGCCCGGTTGCACACTGATGGAAGTTACTTGGTACGTTCTAATCGTGGATTCTCTGCGTGGTTTGATTTCACGTCGGTCTGTGTTGGTGTTAACACTAAATGTTCATGTGTTCAGTGGAACAATTTCACCAGCCGAAGATAATATCTCTTCAGCCAGATCTATTTTTAAGTGACATTATTTGTCGATTTATTCATATCCCTGCTTTTTTTTCCTACAAATTTTGAATGGCTTTCAGTTCAAGAGGATTGAATACGAAGATAAAACGCACGAATACTAAATTTTCTCGAATCTCAATTTTAAAATATTCTTAAATCACAAATATTTCGAGTACTCATTTGTAATCTCAATATCAACGATAAAAAGTTTAGATTGCACTAATAAATAAGAAACCCGTTTAGATCAAGTAATTGTGCAGAAACAGTTAAAATAACCTTTCAGTGCAATTAAATCAGTTAATAAGTCCCACATTTTGAATGCGTAAAAATGTGTAAGACATGATTAAAGTTTGTGACTGCAATTCGTAACTTAATCACGAGTTGCATTATAGATAAATACTACAGCATCATGCCATTCATATTCATTAGCGACACATTATTGAAAAAATTGTTTTTAATGACAACACACATTTATGAATACCTCACTCACCTCAAAGTGCTCTAATTATTATGCTACGCCATAATTCTATGTTAACATTTCAAATGCTGCTGAGAAGGATGCATTTTTAGAGCCTTAATTCCCCTAATTGTACTGGAATTTCCAATTAATATTTTTTCTACCCTTATTGTATAATTCTCCCATTACATCCACTACATAACGATAGTTTTTAAGATACAGATTCATTACAGCACAGTTATTTAACGAATTTCAGAGAAGATTACAGTTCAGAAGTAATCAATCCTTGGTGATCGTTCTGTTGAAAGTTTCTTTGGGTTTTGTATATTATTGTGCCGAGACAACTTGTGGAGGTGACGATAAACTTCAACCCCCCGCCTGTTTCCGAAACTCAGAAGAAAATCAAAATTATATAGCCTCTATGAGGACTGCATACATTATTAAACTAATAAAGATAATAAACTTTGACATTCCTTTAATTAATTGAATCCGAACTGAAATCGTGTACTGTTCGTTTCAAGTAGAGCTTATGCTTAACCAATGCCGCCTGGAACCAGTAGGCGGCTGACTCCTAGGTAGCGTTGGCTTAATTCTGCGTGCCAGCGGCAATGTAAGAGTTTAATGTAAAAGTTTAACTTATACAATGAATCATTAATCGTAGAAAAACTACTGTATGAAACTCGATGTAATGGGTATTAATAATATTTTTATACTATTTTTTTTTTTCATTTTTCGTTGATTTCGACTTATAAGTAATTTTTTACCTTTGTCATTTTGAATGCATTTTTTGCTGATTTCATCGATTTAAATATCATTTTAATGGTACTTGCTTCAAATTATATTTACGAGATGCAACAAATGTTTTCCACAGAATATCTAGTAGTCTATTCGGTTTCTTCGCTCAGAAGTTGTATTGACAGCCTTTGTGAGTATGTAATCTGTGGTTCCTGAGACGCATTTCAGCGCCACTGGCTGTTCAGCCAATTTTAGAATAACAAAAGACAGAGATTTCCTGGTAAAGAACAGTCCAAACCAAAATTTTCAAAGCTCAGTTCAGTTGTCCGAATAGAAGTACCCTCGATTACCAATATCCAACAGCTTGAGAGTTGTTTACCCGAACTCGTTTTGATCGCATTTTTTACGTCATTTTTCTTTGCTTTTGGGTCATTTTAAAAACTTTTTAAGAGCATTTTTGGCGATGTTTTAGGTCATCAAAACTCGCTCCCTAGTAATAGCACTTCGTACTCGTCATGTACCACTATCGTTTCAGTTTATTGTTATAGCATTCGCCTCAAAGTTGAGTCAAGTAGAATTGAGCCTAGTATTTGGCCTTAGTCCCAACATCATTGGTCGAGGCGCCTCTGGGTGCAAGTGGTGGTGTGCGTGGTGCGCAGGTGGTGCTGGTGCTGTGCCGGCTGCGGCCGCAGTACACCTTCTCGCACGCGCGCAAGGCGGCGCCGCCGCTGCTGGGCATGGTGGCCATCGCCATGGCGCTGCCGCCGCCCTCCGTGCACGAGATCCGCCTCGAGTCCGACATGTTCGTCACGCGCATCAACTTCGACTTCCGCATCGCGCACTGCGAGCCCAGGTGAGTGCCCGTGCTTCGAACCGTTTGGTGGCTTTGCACCATCAACTACTTCAATAAATGATGCTTAAATTAAATTATGGCGTTGGTAGTTTCAGTTACTTTAACCATTACTCGATTCTGTCGATTAGTCTCAAAGGCCTATGGGCTAAAACAACTGAAAATACAAACGCCATTATTTAATTTAACAATCATTTATTGAAGTTGTTCATGGTGCAAAGCCACCCTCCATGGTGCAAAGTTACCCTAAGTGTCTGAATTCATTTATTTACAGAATCCGTACAAAAGTTGTGGTCAATCAATAAATTTACATAATCATATATGTAGAGTACCATAGAATGAGGAATATAGAGTATCACAGGATAATGGTAGTATTCCTCAGAGTCAATGACAATTTTGCATCGTAAGAAATCAATGAATTGTGTTGTGTTACCGTACAAAAGTCACGTAAGTGAGCATTGATTCGGGTCAACTTGTCCCATAACTGTAGTGATTGTTAAATCCCGAGAAGTGATGGAGTTACTCTCCCACCGGGACGTGAGATTCGGCGACGACCTCCGCGAGTTTTCCCTTCTTACAGTGGGAAAATAAGAATATCTTAGTTACGTTCCCTCTAATAAATATCTCTTACAGTGGGGCCCAGCCGTGGCCGGGGCAAACTATAGCTTCTTGACTGGTCTCCCGACTCTCCTGAATGGAAGTGTAGAGCATGTGAGAGTGACCGTATGTGTAAGGGGAGGCGAGGGGAGAAAAATAAGGAAGTGAAGATTGCGCGCTGACAATGATCCATTTATTAACATACTGTCCAGACATTCGCCTGATATTGATCTGAGAAATCGCGGGTAACTACTGCATCAGAGAACCTGCCACTTTTCGTTGAATTCTCCGTTGGTTGAATTTGGCCCAGCTGTTTTACTCTTATCTATTGTCAAAAGCCTTCCCTCGTGGCGCCGCAAACCTTACGCCTCCGATCAACGATGTTGCTGCTCAGCTGCCGGAACACGGCCCCGAGTTATTTTTGCTTTCAGCTTAAAGGGCTTTATTCAACTAAAATTATGACATTGGTTTCTAATATTTTGTGAGATATTTTATGAGACAATGCGCAAATATATTTAAAAACAAATGTTGAAATGCTACTGCACCAAAAAATCGGAAATTGAATACATTTTAAAGCGCATATACCACTGCTTTTGGGTAAGATTTCAAATACAAACTCATGCTTCATACTCTGTTTTAGATCAATGAATTTGGTAAGAAGCGCATGTGCGTCAAACTTTGTGACCGGAATACTGCTTTTAATGTACACAAGACGCTTTTTGCATGTTGTAAAAAGATTTATTTTCATTTAACATTAAGAGGCCAATTGATGGACCAAGTGATCCTAGTAAGTTAAGAGTATTATGATTTTCTTCTAATTTTTTGTTGATGAATAAAATGAAGGAATTCGCAAATTTAAGTATTTACGTGCTTCGAAAGTTATTGTTTCTACAAATACATTCGTCAGCGTTTATCCTGGTGTATATGTTTGCGCCCAATCAAGGCTGAAGCCATGATGAGGAACTGACGAGTGCGGGAGCTGCGGTGCGAAGTGGCTTGGTGCGTGTTGCAGGGTGTCGGAGCTGCTGGACTACACGGCGGACGAGCTGGCGGGCCGCAACCTGTACGGGCTCTGCCACGGGGAGGACGCCAACAAGCTCCGGAAGGCGCACATGGACCGTGAGTACTCGCGGCACACGCACCAGTGCTACCAGCGCGAACACCACCCGCCTCGCCACCACTACAGCTTCGACCAGCTCGAATATCACCCGCCAGACACCTCTGCTACTTGGATTTCCAAACCCCATCACCATCATCATTACCACAACTGTCTCTATCTATCACGCCCGCCACCAACACGACTGCCATCGCCACTACAACCATTACCACCACCACCACCATAACCGCTTCCATACCACTACTTCCCCTCTCCCACTACTATCACACGTGCTATTATCACGTTACCCATTACACAATGCCCTAAGCAGTTGTGGAAGGGTAAATGTTATCTTACGCTCATTATCTAAAACTTACAAACATTCCCTCTTTTTGAAGCGACTGTTTGCGCCATCGATAACTAATGACGAAAAATAATAAGTTTAAATTGGTATGAAGCACACGAGCTCATGATATACACGTATTGTACGAGAGAAATCAGATAATTGTTTTTGTGTGGGAAAAATACATAAAAATGTAGATTAGATGAAAGGGTGTAATTGCACCAAAGCTACTTTCTTCGAACATAGTGCATACTCACTCCCTTTCAGATAACTTAGTTAAACGTAATGTGTAAACATGTACTTCAGCGAAGAGTACAATTCGAAGCAGTTCATACCGCCGATGATCGTTTAATTTCAGCTAAGTGGTGTGCGTACGAGAAAGTTCAAATGAAAATAGGGAGAACGAGATGTGCTCTTTGTAACTACTAGACCATTGCTGATTTTCTTTTATCTGTTTATTTCGTCGTGGCATGCTGTAGACGATTTGACTTCGCATTATTTCTCAATCAGCTATCTAAACTCTTTAATGTTAGTAAACGAGTAAGTCGCGCTCTCAGATCGAGGATTTTATGATTTCCTAAGATTTACTGATATGCGTGTGTGGAGAATAAGTTCCTAGATAAGGCCTAGAAGTTGAAACCATTTTGTTCACCCGGCTGTCACGCGTGAAATATAAAATGTTATGTTGACAAATATACCAACTGAATTGTTTGGGTACAGATTTTTATTACATTTTATTTTACTGATGAAATTCAACACGTCCGATTGACATTCTCAAATTCGCTGAGAACAGTTATTTACATCTTGTTTTGCAGTCGATATCTCAAAATATATAATACTCTTTCTGGGTTACTATTATTCTTCAACAGGTCAAAAAAGATATGAAGTAAAAAAGGATTTTGCGAGGCTATAATTTTTAATTAATCACATAACTTTGAATTGACTGTCCTTGTGTATTAAATATTGTTGGCAAATAAATTAACCGAGCGTGTAGTTTTTCAGTAAATATTATGTTAGATATACTAATTATGTGTCAAAAATTGTCAAGTTTGCATTCTTATCTTTAATGTTCGGATCAGAGACGCTGCAGTGGCGTTGAAGCAGTGACTGGAAGTCCCCCGTAGCTCGAATGCTCTATGCAACCTCGGCGACCCGTTCGTGAGCAGTGAACCCTGGTCTACCTGCCCAGCCACGAGTGGAGGGCATAAGTTTTCGCTCTTTGCAGTAGTAACTTTTTCAAAAAAAAAAAATACAAAGTCTCCGACAAACCACAATAAGTGGAGCTCTTAAAAATTAGTTGCAGAGGGAATAGGCGAAATTGAAGGAAAACATTGTTTACATAATAATACAGATCGCTAGATATCACGCAGGTAGATAATATTTTTCAGGGTCAGATTCCATTGTCATGTTGTCATTTATGTCAAACGTGATTTCTTAAATGAACAACAGTGCCAGCCTGATGAAAGTGCAGCTCGTAATCTTCGAATGGTGGAACAAATTTCAACTTGAAAATGACGCGTCCAACAAACCCGTGGACTCGTACTTCCTTACTTTACACAGCGTTGATTTGTCACAGGTCAAATGGCCTCTATAACCGTTTGAATTGTTCAGATTTCTGAGAGCTCGCGCTTACTAAACAGAGTTAATAAATATGAAGACATGAAACGTAGATATCACCGAATGATTTTATTATCTATGAAGCAAGTATAGTACCAGCAACGATTCTCTTTGTTCATTCACGTACGATTTTCGATTGTCTGATTTATTAAACGAAACTAAATCATGTTTAGTGAATCTCACAAATTTACGGATATGGACGAATAACGCACGAATTACGGAATACACGTATTTACTACATATGATCGCTTACTAAACGTGTTTAGTGCATTGTACAACAAAATTTCTATCAGTGCAGAACCTGCTGCGCCCTGCAGGTGCCCCTGTCGCCCTCCGTCGCCGCAGGAGCACGCGGGCGCGCGGCCGGGCGCTGGGCGTCGCCCGATCGCCCGGCCGGCCGCCGCAAATTGAAACGATTGACAAATTGGCCATAAAATGGCTGCTAATTGGCGCGCGCGCGCCCGCCGCCCGCCGGCGCCGGAATACTAATGGCCGCTGGGAGAGGCGGGGCGCCTTCCGCGCTCTGACCGCCATTTTGTTCACCTGGCTTTCGCGCGTGGAACACTAAATACGCATTTGCTCTACAATGAACGTCCAGTCTTTTGCAAGCATGTTACGTAGGTTCAAAAACCAAAGGTAAAATCGAATAATGGATAATAATGAAATTGATAACAGTGTAAATAATAATAATTCCGTTACTTAAAAACTCCGTGCTGAATTGTTTCAGTGCCAACGAATATCTTTTACAAATCAAATTGATACCCAAAAGACGAATTGAATTATACCATCGTACGGGTATTTTTTTTTTCTTTTTAGAAGTGCTCTTTTTTGTGGTTGTTGTGAAGGAAGGAAAGTGGCCCATTTTAATATATATTGTATTTCTTGTCTTTTAGTGTTTTGCATAAGTAAATGGCTGAAAAATTTTGTCAATCGTAGAATCCTTGAGGGGTCGTGGTTTGCATAGTTTTCCTTACAGTCCCACCGAATGCCTGATGCCTTTTGACTCACTTCGCAAAATTCCCCTAACTTATTGTAAAAACTTAAATATTTCATTATTTGGTTTTATTTCCGAGTTGTCTCATGGAAATGTGCACCGCTCGATCAGTAAATCGCTGCAACATTTACTTCATTTTTATGTTGTAAGACAACTTTAAAGAGGTATACATCCATATATTTATCAAACTCGCTAGGAAAAATTAATAGGAGCAATCTCATCAAGTTTGCATCTATATTTATCAATTTTAATTGAATACGATGCAAGACAAATATTAATCTTGATGAATGTAGCGTATGAAAACCATTCGTGAAGAGAGTCGTCCTGGCTTAGTGCTACTGGTGGCAGTAAGTCGCTTTGTACGCGCGCGTCCTCAGTCGCTGGGAGTGCAGTTCACCTCACCCCGTCCCGTCCCGTCCCGCCCCGCCCCGGCGCGGCCGTCCCACTGCGGGCGCGTGTGGGTCGGCGGCAGCACGTCCGCGCGCCAGCCCCATGACCTGCTAATCCCCCGCCACGCCGGCGCAACCGCCTCGCCCCGCTTCGCTTCGCCCCGCCCCGCCCCTCACCGCCCCCGCCCCTCCACCGCCTCCTCCGCCCCCGCCCTGCCCCGGCTCACGCACCCACCCCGCCCCCGCTCCCGCCCCGCTCCCGCCTCTCTCTGTCCCGTCTCCGGCCTGTCCCCCTCGCCCCGCTCCCACCCAGCCCAGCCCCGCCCCGCCACGCCGTCCCACCCCGCCACGCTCACCCCGCCACGCTCACCTCGCCCCACCCCACCCCACCCCACCCGGCTCCCGCATGCTCCTCCCGGGCCCCGCCCCCTGGCCCATATCACCTCCCCAGCCCCGCCCCCTGGTGCCTTCCCATTCCGCGCACGGCGCGCTGCCCAGCGCCGCCGTGCCTCGCACCGCAACGACGCCGCCCGCCTCCGCCGGCCCCTGCTTCCGCCGGACAGCCAACGCGCCCTCCCAGCCCGCACCCCGCGCCTTCAACTCTTGCCCCGAACGCCACGGGCCTTCGCAACTCACCTTCACTTTTGTGCGGCTTAAACCGCTTCCATAAACGCCTTGTTGGAATGCGAAATTTGTGTTAGATTATTACGGAATGAATGAAATGAAATGGAAGAATCCGATCCTTGGGCGAAAATCAAGAACCATGAATTATTTTGCTATATCAGCGATTATCAGGACTCCAACATTAGTTTTGGTCATCGTTCTCTCGTTCACGCATGCAAATGACAAGAAGTGATTTTTAGAAGAAAACGCTTGAATAATGTGATATTATTGTTGTGATAGGTACTTTATATAATAATTGTATACAACATAATATTTACAAAAACATAATCTGTATAAATCGCAGTATCTATACAGATTGCAAAAGGTTTGATTGAATTGAGTAGGGTTGGTAGAAAATTTGAACTAATTTTATTTGATAAATCCCTTTCATTTGTAATTACGCAAATGTGGCGCAGAAGTACGCAAACCGTAAGTTATATCTTATTTAAAGAATTATGGTGTGGAGAAAGTAATTTCGTTCCATTCACGACCGCCCAAGATATTGTCTCGTTTTTATATAGTGGGCTTCTCAACTACTCGTTCATTGTTTCCTGTCAGCTAAATTTCTTGATATTGTAACATTAACATTCAGTTAATAGAGATGTAGCATTGAGCTGCAAACAAAAGAAATATGAAAGTATGTTCAGCCCGTTATTCAATAGAGACTTTATTAAATTAAATATAAATGCAATCAATCTTCAAACGAATCTCAGAAAATACTTTAATAGTTAATTATTTTTGAAGCATTACAAATAGAATTACTTTTCTTATCAATTTACAAAATAATCCAGTATTGTTGCGTTGCAAAAGAAATGCAAATCTCAATGAAGCAAAATTAAGGAAATTAACAAGTACACACGTACCTTCACATTAACGAAATGCTTATTTGCTCCCTCACTGCATCCCTTGAGCAATGGAATCTGCGGAAAAGATCCTCGTATTAACAGCGCACTGCTTTCAAGTGCGTCAAAATTTTGAATTCTGCTCGTCGGACTCGTAATCCCCTTGACCGACAAGCGCGCGCTATCTATGGATCGACTGGGAACTAGGGAGGCGCGTGTCCCGGAGCGGCCGCGAGATGGCAGCAGCGCCCGCGTGCCAGCGAGCGAGCGAGCGGTGGCGATGGCGAGCGGTTAGCATGCAGGCGCGCGGGCTGGCCCCTCTCCGCGCCGCGGGACGGCCCGGGAATATTTTAAAAGGGACGCACATACGTCTGCGGCGGCGGCGGCGGCGGCGCGCGGCGACGCCCGTCACAATGGTCGTGCGGAGCGCGCTCCCGCGCCGCCCGCGGAATACCAACGCCCGCCCATTCAGCTCCCAGCCCCCCGCACGCGGGTTCCCGGAACCAGCCGCCGCGCCGCGCCGCGCCGCGCCGCTGGGAACGGCCCTGCCCTGCCCGGCCCGCATTGCGCTGCTAACAACGCTGTCAAAGAGCTTCGATAAAACTTGCTACAGCACTCAATGTGTCGCTGGTTAAGGAATTCACTTTTGCGCGCATTAAAACGAAATAAGAATGACAATGGGAGACGTTGTTCCAAGATTCAATTTACGTGTACTTGTGTATGTTCATATACCGGTTCCTGGAATATTAGTCATGTGCCATATTAGATATCAAAGAAAGAAGGGGTAAAATACTTTTCCACATCTATTTTGGTGAGATTTTTTTTGAATTTTTAGTGTTCTTTGACACGCTAGAGTGGGGTTGGGTCTGGGTAAGACAATTGCACATCTCTCCAAGTACGAATGAAGAATGACAACTTTAAAGCAATGGAGGTACCCAGTTTAGAGACGTAAACTGTAAAGTGGCTGACCAAGCCCGCATTTCACTGCTAACAACGCTGTCAAAGATCTTCCATAAAACCTGCTATAGCACTGAATGTGTCGCTGGTTCAGGAATTCACTTTTGCGCGCATTAGAACGAAATAGGAATAACGTTGTTCCAAGATTCAATTTACGTGTTCTTGTGTACGTTCATATACCGGTTCCTGGAATATTCCGTGTGCTATATTAGATATCAAAAGAAAGAAGCGGTAAAATATTTTTCCACATCTGTTTTGGTGAGATCTTTATTGGACTTTTAGTGTTCTTTGACAAGCTTAAGTGGGGTTGGGTCTGAGTAAGACAATTGCACATCTCTCCAAGTGCGAATGAAGGATGACAACTTTAAAGTAATGGAGGCACCCTCTTATAGACGTAAACTGTAAAGTGACCGGCCAAGTCTGCATTGCGCAGCTAACGACGCTGTCAAAGATCTTGCTACAGCACTGAATGGTTCAGGAATTCACTTTTGCGCGCATTAGAACGAAATACGAATAACGATGAAAAATGTTGTTCCAAGATTCAAGGCAACGATTCAACTTTCGTGTACTTGTGTACATTCCTAAACCGGTTCCTGGAATATTAGATGTGTGCCATAATAGATATCAAAAGAAAGAATGAGTAAAATACTTTTCCACATCTGTTTTGGTGAGATTTTTTTGTTTGATGTTTTAGTGTTCTTTGACACGCTAAACTGGGGTTAGGTCTGGGGAAGACGATTGCACATCTCTCCAAGTACGAATGAGGGATGAAAACAACGTCTCGTTCTGATGAGTCGCGGGTGCGAATCCCGCCGTGAGCATGACTGGTTGTTCCTTGACTTTTATGTATGTGTGTGTGTGTGTGTGTGTGTGTGTGTGTTGACGCGGAAGGCTTTATGAGTCTGCTGACTACAGATCGAGAAGCCCGCATGTGTGTCAGATGTTCAGTGTAAAGGTTAATATATGTGTCTCTGTGAGGGTCATAGTGGAAACCCGGCGCGGTGATAGTCGAAATCTGCGTCCCCTGAAGCTGGAAAAAACTGCAGGAAGAAAAAATGGAAGAATCAAGTGTACATTAGCCCCCTCTCAAGGGTACATTAGAAAGTTTCTTCATGTTTATGTCTCGAATTTTCCGATTAATAAATATTCATCTTAAGTTATTAAAAAAGAACAAGTCAACTACTTAAGGTCTATGTAGCACAAGAAGTGTTAACTTTTACAACTAAGTTAAACAGCAATATGTTTCAAATTTTGTATTCCTAGGCAAAAGGCAATAATACATACTGAAATATAGATATGGAGCGAAGATATATAATGGAGAGACTAATGTATTCTTCGGTTTTTCATTACTATAAATTTTAAAATGTAATTATACTTTACATAAAGTGGTTTATTAAGAAAGACCACCGGGTGCGTTTCTCAATTTTCAAGAGAGTCCACAGCACCTTGGATTCCCCAGTGCGCAGGTCTATGATCGATCTTCATTTCCATTGTTCAGTGTATACCGTTTGAAACATTTGATGCCTTTCTTGAACGACGTGTATTAAACAAAGCGTGGTTAGTAATAATTGTGGAAAGTCAACCCAATAATTACTGGATGAATGTCATTCACCATAGATATGTCATAGGTAAAGCAGTTGAAATCAAAGGTCATGCAGTCAAAAGAGAAACACGATGTATAATTTATAACACGATATACAATCAATTCTAAACTCCTGTAGATTGTTTAAATACAGTCCCTAGTATTGTATTGTACATATTTGAAATGTTAAATTTGGTGTTTGTAGTTCTGGACTTCTATATCTACGTCTCTATACCTGCTATGCATACAGGTAGTATAAACATACAGTTGTAAGTATACATATCAAAAGTACTTCACCCTGCGATAATCGGATCGTCAACGTGAGTCGCTTGTTTATAGAGCAGTCACTTGTATTACGTTTTCTGAAACTGAATGCTTTCCTCCGAAATTCGTTCTCCTAGATTCATAGATTGGGAGTCTTGGTTTATTATCATATTTACCCGTCGTACTCTTCCCTCATATTTCGTTGACTTTTTCTTAATCACCGTAGATTTACATACAGTTTACATCTTCATTTACAGGCGCTAAAGGATTACAAGATTATTCAAACAATGAACCGATTTCCAAGCCCTATTTCTTAGTTATCAAGCAACTTCACGAACGAGTCAAATTTAATTCAAAAGAGCGCGTTTCTAAGATTTAAGAAATCCTCAACACAACGTTATGGATGTCACGTTCTGGGTAGGGTGTCCCCCTACCAGATCAGTTGCTTGCCTCAGCTCAGTACGTCGACACCTCAGCAGATAGCGTCCTACGTTCTCCAGTCAGCGAATTCTATTGTCACAATGCAGTGAGTTTTTCGAAGGACATTGAACCGCCTTCTTGCAGTCGGTTCGACTGTGCTTTCCTTATTTTGAGGTCAGTTAATGTCTATTCATGGGAACAAATTAGCCGCGAGTTTCTGAGGAAAATGAGAGCCTTCGGAAATCGACATCAACTCGATGCAGTCAAATAGCTTCTAATTCCTCAGCCCATTATCTAGCGTGTTTTACAAAGACGTCCACGAATGAATGTAGTCAGACTGCAACAAGATCATGCACTTGAGAAATGAGCAACGAGAAATCAACCCTAATAGTATTCTGCGCCCTATCCAAGGCGTGACATCCAGAGCGCTCTGCTGGGGACTATTCAAAAGTTTGAAACTCGCTCTTTAAAATGACATGTGGCTACTTTCGAGAAGTTGGTTCAGAACTGAGAAATAAAGCTTTGAAATCGGTTCATTCTTTTTTAAATAACCTGTATTAGTAGTACTAATTCGTCGCATCAAAATATGAAGTCAGGGGAAGGTATGCAATAAGCATGGCAGATATGTACTGCGTTCCAAAAGATCTATTTAAAAATTCAGAATTTTACTCGAACAATGATCCCGTATGGTGTTCAGCGATTTCTGGAGTAGTTTATTTACAACAGAAATTACGGTTTTATATTTTGAATAAATTAAGAGGTTTTGACATACATTCCTTACACATTAATAAAACACTCAAACAAAATCCAATCGAATTATTATAATAACCCAAAGTACGATTGAAGTATTTCGACACTTCTTCGAATATTTACAAATTTACTGCAAGTTCTTTTTCTTTCTTGCCTCTTAACATATTATCTTTGCAAATAATCAATAAAATAACACAAGTCATTATCTAGTAAAAAATTTACAACCGAATGCATTCTTTTGCCATTTTTTTATTTAATGTTAGATTCATCAATAAATATTACTTGTATTACATTACCTTAGATAAAAAAGCAAGCTAGTTTTAATTACGAGAAACTCCTACAAATGTGAGGGTGACTTATAATTTAACGTATACGTACAATGCTCATTAGCCAAATGACACTTGGCTTAAAGGCCAATGACGCATACAGTTTGAAATTAACCACACGTTGAGATGAAGGCTATTAATAGAAATAACCAATAATTACATTTTGCATTATTTTGAGATTCAGAAAAAAAATCTTGAGATCAAACTCATATACGGAAGTGATAAAATAACACAATTTGTCCGTTGAATTATAATGTAGCAGAAAAAGAATTTCTTTAAAAATTCCAGTTCCCTATAAAATTGCCTGATACAGTAAATGAAATGAAAAGTTGTGTGTATAAATGACTAGGTTGATAAGAGACATTTAACTCCGATGAAAACAAATGATAAAAGTAAAATTCCTGAATATTTATAGTTAAAAATATAGCGGGCAGTGCAAAGAAAAAAGATGTTTTAGGAAAATGTAAATATTTGTCGGGTTATTCAGAATACAATATGTTAAAATCGAAGGTTACCATGTTCCTTTGCTTTTGCTCATCACTGTTTTATTTCTATTACTCCTTTTGAGTGAAATAGGAAGGAAACGTCAGAAAAAACTAGTGGTGTTGCAGAATAGCACAAACTTACCCGTATTAATTTTCTATTTCCTTTCGCCTCGGCTATCTATTCGGACTTGCCACATACTCTTGCCAGCTGCCATCCATCGCCGCTCAAACTAAATTTTTTGACATTTTCTTCATTTGCCGATTAGTAGAACGGAAATATTATTTTAAGAATATTAAAGAACAGTAAAACCTCGACCTCAATTCCAATTTTCTGTTTTAAAATTCTCTTAGGGGAGCGGGAGACTAATTTTGACGTCTAATTACTCCACAAATACGCATATTTTGGAAAACTTCAACAGGATTTTATTTGAAGATCTGTTTTTGATGAGCATACTTCATGAAGAAAAACAATTGTATCTTCATAATTGTAGTTGTGGGAAGAGGCCGAAATTTTAATTTTTGCAAAATCAGGCATTTCAACGAACATGAAACCCGCCCTATTCTCTTACGTTTCCGTTATGCTAAGGTCCCAATTTAATAAAAAAATGTGCGGCTTTTAATAAAAAAATAATTTACAGAAAATAAAAATTGCCTACGACACAAAATTTCGCAAAAAATACTCATGTTTTTGAAAAATCGAACATGTCTTTGTTTAAAGATCTGTTTTTATGAACATATTTCGTTAAGAAAAAATTGTATCTTCATTATTGTAGTTGTAGGAAGACGCCGAAAAAAAATTTTGAATTTTTTCAATTTTCGGAAAATCAGAGTTTTCAACCAACTTGAGACCCGTATCATTCTCTTAAATGGCCTTCAGCCTATCAAACAACAAAATTTAGTCAAAATTGTTGGCGCCATTTTTTTTAATTTTGAAGATGTCCCTACGGCTTCGTGAAAAGTACTCCCAAAATTAAAATGTCGGTTTCAAATTCAAGGGTCCACGAGATCAGTCAGATCGATCGGGAAATATCAATTTTGGAGAAAATCAGCTGAACGGTTTAGTCGCTAGCGTTGTTCACTGACAAAAGGACAGACGTTTTGCCGTCAATCGATTGTTCAGTATCAAGGACCCATAAAACGTGGATTCTGGCTGCACCATGTGTTAGAGGTTTTTTCTAAATTTAGCAACTGATTTTATCCACTTTTTCGTTATCAAGGCCCGGCAATGATTTTTTTCGCGCAGCATTACATACTCCGTAAATACTCCGTATATAAACAAGAAGAAAATCAACAAAAAAATAATGGAACACAAAGAAAAAGAAATCAAACATACGATTGATAAATATAAAATAAATGCGTACGTATACGGGAAAGCTAACACTGTTGCGAGCGCGTTCGGAGCCATTTGGAGCCAACGCGCGCCGCGTGGCCGATGGCGGGCGTGCGGGGCGCGTGAGCGGCGGGCCGTGCCGGGGCGTGTGCCGGGGGAGGCGCGGGGGCGGGGCCGTGCGCGGGCTGGCAATTAGGGCGCGGGCGTGCGGTAGGTCGCGCCCAGGTGCGCCCCGGGCACGTCGGCCAGCCGCCCCCGCCCCCCCCCCACGCCAAGGAGTTTTCGCCGGCGCTCCCGCGGGGCGTCACTCGCCGCGGGGTGGCCACGCCCCGCCCCGCCCCGCCCCGCCGCGCTCCGCACCCCGGTCAGGTTCGAGCCCCCGCGCCCCTGCTGGCGCCCGCCATTCCACTCACGCCGCGCCACCGCCCCGCTCCTGCTACTACTCCTGCCTCCAAGCACTCGCCCAAGTCTTTCTGGGTTACGAAGTCCTCGACAGTGAGTAGTCACGGGCATTCAAGTATTTGTCCCAAGCAATTTTCGCTTCAAGAGACCAACCTTTGTGATTGGGCTAAAAAATGGAGTTTACAACTGAACTAAACATCCCTAATGCACTTACATCTCGCCCTTTAAAATAATTTCCCAACCAGTTGGGCCCTTTTAAATAAACCAAACAAATACCTAGGCGTCCTCTTGGATGCTCGCCTCACAAGGAAACTCCACTCTCCGGTCAACCCCCGCGCGCCCGCCCGCCCCCTCCACACCACCCTCTCGCTCCTGCTGCCAATGAGCGCTCACCCACGTCTTTCTTTTTTTTTATTTAGTATTCTGCTTGTTCGGCATTACTGTCTTCCAAGGAAGTGAATTACAATGGATAGATAAAAAATTTTAGAGTCCGTCACTCATAGCGGAACTGCCTTGTTTGGCTAACGATATTGATGTATTTTGCAACTTTTATTATCTTTCGATCGAAAATAGCAAATATATTGATGAAGTTTATTATTTAAAATAATCTAAATCTTTCTGATTTACGGAGGTTCGAATACGTCTTTAGGTAAACGAGATTTAATTCACGTCTTTCTGGGCTAAATGGACACCAACAGTGAGTAGTCATGGGCATTTAAGAATTTGCCCCAAGTACTTTTCCCTACAAGAAACCACAAGTTGAAAATCTGATAAATGGTGACGATATATGCAGAATCCTTAACGACTGTAAATATTATATTGAAGTTAGGTTTAGGGGCTTGGTCAGGAAGAGCAACAAATTTGCAACGCGTGGTTGTTTGCCTACGTTTCGGAAAATGTATTTCCATCATCAGGCCTTGCAAGCACCAGGAGAGTACATTCACACAAACAAATAAGCTGCTACTTATTCTTTACGGTGTGCCTTAAACAACCAAGTATTAAAAAAATGTTTACTCCTACTGACCAACACCCGTAAAGATAACGATATAATACGATTCATTAAAGCCAGTGAATGAAATGGATAGATCATACTCAAAGAATCCATAGCAGTAGAGTTCTAAAGAAAATTACGGCATGGCCAGGTCGAAGAAAGAAAGGAAGATCAAGAACTCGGTAGATGGATGACGTGTGTCAGGATTACCGGGTGCTTAATGAAAGAAGCGGAGAGTGACTACAATGTACGGGAATGAAAGCCAATACCCATAAGGGTTGTCGTGCTAAAGGAAGAAGAAGAAATAAGTTTTCTCTAGAATTGCCTTCATCTCATTTAATCATTAGACGGCAGATAACACTTCTATGTGTGTTATCATGCTCAGTGAAGTTTCCTCGCGTATTTATTCAGTGATCAACGTCGGGTTGTTTCTCCATTAACTAATTTCCTTGCATTTATTGAAAGATTACGTGGCGGCCAACTCCGCAATGTTATCAGATTAAATAATTAAATATCAGATTGCTAACGACCCGAAACCCTTTTAAGGTTTTCAGGATCTTCTTAAAAAACCAAAAATATTATTTCTTTACAGAAGTTAAATTTTATTGTAAAATTGATACCGGAGAAAATTATCTTTAACATTACGTGATCTTCGTGCTTGGTAATTAATGTGTGTAATGCTCATAAGGCCTGGAAACTGAGCGTATGAACGGGTATCCAGATCAACAACGTTCCAGTTATTGCAACTCTAATCAGAATTCGCAATTCACAATTTACCCTTCACAATTTAGTTCCCCCGTTACTTAATTAGACGTTTCGTCGTCAGAAAAATGCATTAAAGTCCCAAAGGAACGTTATTGTCTCTATTAATTAAAATGGAAGAAAATGATTTCAAAATAGATCGAGAAGCAAATAGTGACTAAAAATTACGTAATCATTGTACGAGTGTCTTCTAATCATTCTAGGAGTGTCTTCAAAGAACAAAAGGAACGCTATTGTCGGTCTCTTTATTAATTAAAATGGAAGAAAATAGATTTCAAAACAGATCGAGAAGCCAGTAGTGACAAAATATTACGTAATCATTCCAGGAGTGTCTCGTAATTGCAAATAAACAACATCTCCATGTTCTGCATTACCCAAGGGTCCCATCATCTTAACAGGACCCTGATGCAGACATCGCTTCGTGTGGGGCTTCTTCGCCACCGCCGCATTTTTAACAGCGATTCCCACCGATTCCCCTCGCTATTTCTCGGCGGCCGGGCGGTGCGCGGCCGCGCCCGCACACGCGCGGGCGTCGGCGGTTTGGAAGCAAGTTTCGCGCGCGGGGCTCCCGGGCGGCGCGGCGGCGCCGCTTCCCTTTTTGTGCGCCGGAAACGAGCAGTATTGAATTGCCGGTGCGACGGCGGAGTGCGCGGGCGCGGGGGCGGGCGCGGGGGCGGGCGCGGGGGCGGGCGCGGGGGCGGGCGCGGGGGCGGGCGCGGGGGCGGGCGCGGGGGCGCTGCTTGCGTATGCAAGGCGACGCCCGCGGCCGGATGCGCTGTACATCTCAAGCGTCTCGCCGTCCCCGCCCCAGCCCCCGCCACCGCCCCCGCGCGACGGCGTCGAAATGGGGAGCGGCCCCTCGCGGCGCGGCGCTACACTGTTCCCCCCACCCCGTCCCTCCGGCCCGCCCCTCCCGCGACGTCGCATTGCCCCCGCCCCGCCCATTCACCCCGCCACGCCCATCCCACCCCCGCCCCGCACGCGCCGTCGCAGCGTCCCCGCCCATCACACCCTCGCCCCGCCCGCGCTGTCGCATTGTCGCCCCGACCCGCCCGTGCCGTCGCATCCCTTCCGCCCCATCCCACCCCATCACTCCACCCCGCCCCTCCAACCCCGCCCCGCCTCGCCCTTTCCCCGCCCCGCCCGCCTCTTTGCATCGTCCCAGCCCCACCCCGTCACCCTGCACCTCCCACCCCCGCCCCTCGCGTGCCGTCGCACCCTCCTGCCCCCACTCCAACTCCCCCCTTGCCGTTGCATCGCCCCCGCTCCTCCATTCCCAGCCTACTCCGCCCACGCCGTCGCATCATTCCCGCCCCACCCCACCCCATCGCCCCATCCCCTCCCACCCCCGCCACCTCCGTGTCGTCGCGTCCCTCCGCCCCAACTCTAACTCCGCCCCCACCGTCGCATCGCCCCCGCCCCTCCCTCCCCGCCGTCGCATTGCCCCGCCCCCATTCCCACCAACTCCGTCCGCGTCGTCGCATCTGCGCCCCACCCCACCCCATCTCCCCGCCCCCACCCTAACCCCTGCCCCGCCGTCGCATGGCCCCCGCGCCGCCCCTTGCCGTGCGCCCCGGCGACGCGCCCGCTGGAGGAACGCGCGCCCTCGTAAACCCTCCCAGCACAGAGCGCGCCGTTCGCCCCCGGCGCCGCTCGTTGCCCGGATCGCGCAGCCAGGAGCGGCGTTATCGCGCCCGCCTCATCCCCCGACCGTCGCACTTCGCTTCCGCGCGAGACATCTCACGGCGGGTTTCGCGCGAAATAGTTCTTGCCAGGTAATCACACGGCGGCGGCACCCGGAAGGTGTTCTTCATTTACAGAGGACGTTCACTGTCGACGCGGCTTCCGAGAGGTCGCAAAGGAGGGAACACAATAACAGCTCCAAGGAATGTGGGTTTGAGTTCCACTGGAAGTGTGGGTCGAGTGCTCGAGTCGCATCAGGTGTTTGTAGTTCTATTCTCATTTTACGTAATCATCATTTCATATCCCTCCATACACTTACTTGCAATAGTAGTTTTGGCGATGAAAAGAGTTCTAGAGGTCGTTTCCTCTATAAAATGTTAGCACAGATATTGTCCACATAATTACTTGTGAACAGTTCGTAAAAATGAAACTAATTTCCATGAAGGTAACGTGTCACGTGGTCGAAAGCTGTCGCAAATCGAATGATAAAACACAAAATTCATTCAACGCAGATAATTTTTAAGGGAAGGAAAGGTTTTTGTCAGTTTAGTTCCGTTAGTGAAATAAATTATGCTTTATTGAACCTTTGGCTCTTCGTATAAAAAATTTGTTGTTTTTTTAATGATATGAAACACTTTTGGGGAAAAATTGAGCATTCCAAGGGAACTGGTAAGTCTACCACTTTTACGTTGTATTCTTCTGACCCAATCATTCTCGATGTTCTCTGTAAAATGATCAAATACATTATGCCTTAAAAAACGTTTGGTTTCCTTGTCACAATTTGTTGCACACCTGTCGATTGTAACTAAGACTATCTTAAAGTAATAAGTTCTTCAGTTTCCTACAATTTCTTTCCATGACAAGACAATCCATTTGAATGAGAACATTCCATTGCGATTGCGAAGTATAAATCTGAATTTGTAGCAGTTGATGTTCACACGATGTAATAGGCATTAGAATATTTTTTTTACAATGCAGCATGATTTCAACATCTTAGAAAATATTATCTTCTCTGAGATTCCTCCCCAAGGTGCAAATCTTTGCACTCGATTTTGAAATTCAAATCCTATGTACGTCTCGCGAAGTATAGGATGCCATGTAGCTCTGCACTTTAATATTATACATACACAGTAAGACCATATCTGAAACAACCCTTATTTTCTTATCGCATTCTTACACAACCTTTACAGATCCTACATGTCAACCAACAACACTTTCATCTTAGTATTAGAAAATGTCTTGTTCATCTCTTTCTCCTTCTTCCCCCCCTCTCTCTCTCTCTCTCTCTTAGGTCTTCAACAACCTATTTTCCTGAGAACCATACAAATTAAAATTCTTTCCTACAACAGAAAATTTCCAATATTCAATATTTCCAACTTTGTATTCGATTAGAATGATCGCCTAAAAAGTACATATCAAAAATTAAGTGTAAATAATTAACAATTTATTTTCGATGCATTTTAGTGCACTCTAACACGTAAACTGCTCGAAAGATAAAAGTAGTTGCTTCATTAATGCTTATTTCTACTCCAATCGTACGTAATAAAACAACTTTTAGTAATAAAGACATAACTTCAAAACTTTAGAGAGAGGCATAAAAGGAAACGATTCTTCAAGCCCCTCGCTTGTTAATAGAAAACGTTCGCAACAATAACCATATTTTGTACTACTCTGCTCAAAAGACAAAAGTAAAAGCATTAGTAACTGGGTCGAGTACAATGTACTCGTGTGTCCTTCAATTTGAAAGTAAGTGTTTATTTGTTACTCTGTTGCAGTAATCAACAAAGGGCAAGTGATGACGCAGTACTACCGCATCATGAACAAGAACGGGGGCTACACGTGGATGCAGACCTGCGCCACCGTCGTGTGCAATTCCAAGAACGCCGAAGAACAGAACATCATCTGCGTCAACTACATCATCAGGTACTCCAAGCCATGTACACAAACCATATAATCACATACGGGACGATCGCTTAATAGGACATGTACTTTGGCATTATAGTTGCGGAATTCCATGCCCGTCTATCTGGATGTATGTTAAAATATTCAATTTAGGACCCTTCAGATTAATGACACAAATATTTCTTGTGATGTATTCCTTGTGAATGTAAGAGAATTTGAATAGATTGTCCTGTTGGAACGCGTCGCGTCTCAAAATACATTGATACCGTCACAAAAGAACTATACCCTCACAAGAACACCCTGAGATTGGAGTTCAATACAGTAATCTCCTTCAGCTGATAGATGTCCTATCTATTCCAAACCTTCATTAAAGATAATGTTTGGCTTGAGAGCATGAAGCAATGTTACTATGAAATTTTCCGCACTTGCTAGATTTGACAAATACGTAGCTTTGAGTTGTTTTCTCAGACTAACGATGGATTTCAAAGTAAGTGTTTAAAAGAATGAAGATTATATCTATTTGTTAAATGTATTACAGAACATTTGAAACGCTAACGTGTTACTTATTAAAAGCCAAAATTAGTTATTTTGTTTTTTAATGCTCTTTTCAAAACAGGAGGGAATATGATGATCTTAAAAATAACACAATATGGGAAATTTTAATTGTCATTTAATGCAGCGAAGACCTTTAAAATGACCCAGAACGTGTCACTTGAAAAATTAAAAATTTTAAAGAAAAAACCGTGGTATTTGAAACGCTTTAAAATCAGTTGTTTTCGTTTTAATGGTGTCAAAATAGATAAAATGCTTTTTTAAACTTTTATTCACCCGTTCGGCATTGCTGACGTACTATTAATTAGTACATTTGATTCACTTTTTGGCTTGATCATTCCTAATTATTGTTGCCATATGGCTACTTCTGCATATTCATAATTGAAGACACCTAATTGCTAATTGTTTTTTCTTCTTGTTTGTTCAACCAATTTTTTGGAGCATTTTGAAATGATTTAGATTTACTAGATTACAGGGGTTTTAAATCATCTTTTGGATAGCGTGATCTAATCCTTTTGGGGTTTTAGTTCGTTTTTTGTAATGAAAAAAAGGGCACCCCAGGGGGTGTTTTTAAGGGATTCAAAGAACGATCAAGAAATTCTTGTAATAAGATCTTTGATCGTCTCTAGTTTTATCTCTCTATGAAGCTGGTTATTGCTGATATACCATGGGGCTTTGGTTATTCTGCGTAAGCATTTGTATCGTGTTACTTGCAGTTTCTTTATATAGTTCACAAGTGCTGATCTTTATTTTTATTTATTGCACCCGATCATTGGTTAAACCACTTTGCAGGTTTGAGATAGTATACACACACTGAAGCAAGTTATACAAAATTAACACAAAAGCACCGAGGTACTTGCAAATTGACCAAACTTCACTCAATTTTCTATGTGAGAGGAAATCCCCTCTGGGAACCTCATTTATGTTGATTTTGTGCTCAGGGCAGGGGTGAGATGGATGTGAGAAGGGGGAGAGTGAGCTTAGGATTAAATGGCTATGGGGGTCTAAATTGATCTTTGGGAAGGCGTGATTTGATTCCGGTAGGACCATTACTGGATTTTCCTTGTTTGTAGAGTGTGGCTCCGGGAACCAGGTTTAGGTTGATGCAGAATTGAGCAAATGCTCTCTGCAGAAGGGGCGGTGCGAGGCGGGGAGGGCCCATGGTGAGCTGGGCGTGTGTTGCAGCGGGCGCGAGTTCGAGAACCTCATCATGGACTGCTGCCAGCTGGAGGACGGCGGCCAGGCGCACGCCGTCAAGCGCGAGGAGGCGGGCGGCAACGACCCGGAGAACGGCTCCCCCGACGCAGACCGCGGCGGTGAGTCCTTCGCCCACCGCCCTCCCCCCCCCGGGCGCTGCGGCTGCGAAAACAATGTCCTAATGCTTCGAAAACCCGTCAAGTCCATTTCATCCGTAAAATGAGTTAGGTAATCCATCGATTCGCCGATTCCCCGTGACCGAAGATCGCTAAAGAAGTAGTGTCGAAGCGATCTCGAACCGAAGGATCGCGGATTCGAGTCTCGCCTCGGCCATGGTTGTATTTGTGTTCGTCCTTTCATCCCCTATCATCACCATATCGTTTCAGCCTCATACCATAACGTTAAACTCAATAGTGGTCGCTAATGGCCTAGATGTTGATGCAACCTTAAATTTTAAAAAATCCATCGATTTGGTTTTCATCATCTAGAATGCCAAAATAAATGAAAAACTGTTGAATCCCAATTGGGATAGTATAACGATATAATCTCCGTGGATCCATGGTTGCTCAGCAATGCCTGTTGCTTTGCGACCTACCCTGTTGTTTTATGTGTATAACTTGTGTATACTATGTGTATACTGTTTTTGACAGTATCTTGAGGTACGAGTTAATATATGAATATAATTTCTTCACTGGAAACAACACTTATTTACTACAGCATTCCTAACAAAACTAATAAATGTAAAACTCTAGTAACTTTTATTCCTACACTAAACAAAATAATTTTACTATGACAGTAATATCTGATTTTGTATATATTAATAATTTTTAAATCGCTGTTTCTACAAAAAGATTGACTGGACTTCGCTGTTTTTTGAAGTAATAGGACATGAGTATTAAAAGCATCACATATTGCATGCATAAAAATCACCTCAAAACTGACATTCACAAAAATATGGATATTTTATCAATGACGTCACGAAAAATCACTATCATTTTAATCATTTTTCAATGCGTATTCCGATGTAATATTAACAAATAACTAGTCGCGACGAGTCTTTCATTCAAAAGCAATGCTTTATTAGACATTTTCAGTGAAATTGATACTTTAAATGCTTAAGGTATTAATAGAATAGTATATAGGATGGTACCAGAGATATACCTGCAATTATTTTCTGATAGAAAACTGGATATATTGCGGATAACCGCGCTAAAATATCTGCATCTCATAAGTAAATTTCGAGGCTAGTAAATAATTTTGATTAGTTGTCGAGGATGAATTAAAATTATTAATTTAATTTCAAATATCAAAAACTTTATAAAATAATTCATGTTTAAAAGCTGCTAATAATTTGGATCGTGTTTTTCCTGTGCCTTTGGATCCCAATGAGCAATTCAGCGACTGTGCAACATATCCACACTCTCCAAAGGGTGCCACCTTTCCACATTCTTACAAAATTTCGTGTCTTTCGGATTTCGTATTGTCTTCAACGACACTGTTCTTCTCACTGTCGAGTGATGATAAGCAGGCCACCGAGTACCAGAGAACTGATAACTTACGATTAATTAATGATATTATTACATTAATGCTCTCTTAAGGGAAATTTACCTTGGCCATTCTCTTATACAGTATGTGCCTCGTGATTACCACAGCAAATGACGTTCCTTGAGAAAATCTATAATTGTAATAGCCAATTAATAATAAAATTACACATGGTAAAAGTTAAAGTGCTACTTGACTATTTCAATTGGTAATTTTCTAGATACTAAAATGAGGTTAGATAAAGAGATTACTTGTGTATACATTTTAATTTTACACAATTTATTTTTAATTAACTATATTTTAATTTTGTAAATTACATAGTAATATAATCTAAACCTGGAAATAATGGAATATGATAGGTAATTTTCTTTAATAAATCTAAATGTCAACATTATGTAAAAATTTATAATAACACAAGAACTGAAAATAAATCTCTCACTCGTTAGCCGAGGAAAGAGGCAGAACTACTGAAGCTAAAACAGTAAAATTATGGTTATTTCTTTCATGACCCTTTCCTCAGCTATCAAGTATGTTTAACGAAAGAGATGAACAAACAAACAATTATTCAAGATCAACGGCCAAACACATTAGTACGTTCCTTTGCGATCATGCAGTCCGATAAAAATTATTTGAGACGCGATAGGGCTAATATCCCATTTTGAGAATAAATTCCCTTTAATAGAGCTATCCATAACCATTACCTTTAATATCATTTTACATTTCATATTAATATTTTTTTATTTAAAGAACTATACAGCCCGAATATCAAACAAATTCGGAAACGAGTTACAGCAAACATTGCGAACAAACATTGTCCGCTTTCATCAACCGTTGGTACTAAGACTGAGAAGTCTACATTTCAGTTTTATCAGTTCATTCATTCAATTGGAGTATTCTATTGGCGGATAAAAGTAATGTTGAGATATAAATACAATACAGCGTGGTAAAGTGATGAACCTGGCACAGACCTGGCACAACAGTTCAGGCAGCCATGACCAAACGCAGGTTTGATTAAGAAAATTCGTACATAAAACTATGGGTCCATTGTAACATGAATCGTACATCGAAGAGTGAAGTTCTTGGACCATTTAATTTTGCATCAATCTCCACTTTACGATTCCAGATTTATTTTACCATTTCTTTTTTGCCCGCTGTGCGGTTGAAACTTACACCTAGACTAGATATTTCATCATACATTCGCAAGGATTTGTGATACCGCTTAAAAAAATCCTGACACAATTTTAGTTGGTAAATGTATAAACTCGGTTTTTTCTCCTCATATTTAATGTAATAAACCAAATAAATTTACTGCATTTTAGAATTATTCTGGTTCAGATAAAATTGCGTTTAACAATGCGTGATGTAAGTGTACACAAAATACATTTTCAATGTTTTCGATCATACATCATTTTACCAATTTCATTGCAATAGAGACGTGGAATGTATTTGCAAGAACTATTATTTTTTATTAATAATACATTTTATTTTTGGTTTAACTACCTTGATGGGAGAGAACGTGACATCTAAATAATCTGCCATTATTCTAATTTACAACTCTTTTATTTCAAAAAATGAATTATTTGAAAACCAGAAATTCGTTCCGATATCATAAAAACTGTAGTACATTTCTAATAACTAACCATACACGTTAGCCTGGAGAACTCCTTGTTTACATTCCAACCGGACAGGGATATTTTACCCTTTAACAAAGTGAAAGCGTTGTGTTTGTTTGGATGCAATTAGGCCCAGTACTTAGTATGTGTGTATACAAAATGGATGTAATACTTGTACATTAATTTACTTACATATTCATACATCTTAATTGTATCATGAAACAAAGTGACTTGTCAATTCAGGGGCCGCATCAGGAGGCATGTGATTCATTCCAAACCTCTATCTTGCGGTCTCATTTGATATTGCAAGCAATGCATTAATGATTACTTTATCGCTATCAGTGTATAGATATTTTTGAACTCTCCCACCATATCATATAATATATACTACATTATTAATACATCTGTTCGAATCTATTGAGGGATTAAAAAGTATTCCTCTCTTTATGGTAATCTGTAATTCTAAAGTATAGGCAATTTCTTCTTAGATGATCGAAAAAAATAATTTTTAACCACATTCATACATTTTTGTGCTATCGAATTGATTGTTTCCTCAAAAATATTTACAGCCATACACTGACGTAGGAGTTAAATTGACGGCGACTCCCTGATCGCTACCCAAGCGAATGAATAAATCTGCATGGAAACATTTTTCAGAACGTCCAAACTAAGTGCATGAGTGGCTAGTGAATATGTATTGAATTGCGTTAAGCTTAGTGTTTTGAAACGAGGCATCGTTTAGTACAGTATGCTTTACCAACGCGAAGAGTGGAGAGCTGCATCGAGGGGGATGCGATTAAATTCTTGCGTGAAACATTCGCCGTGCAGGTCGGTTCTGAGAAGTCCTAGAAAGGTGCGGGCTGCAAACATCGTTGGTGCTTTTACGGTAAACCGAGAGTAATCTTTGGCCGCTCGTTTGTACATCCCATAAACAACATTATTAATATTCATCCATTTGTGGATTATGTGATGAGGGTGTTTCTGATAGAACTTTTTTTTAAATTATATTTTACTGTCTTCCCTGAATGTTGCATTTGCTTCCAAAAGTGGATAGTTTCTCAGACAATTTCTTCTCTTACAATATTTTTATTTTTAATTTATGTATTTAATGTTTTATTGATTTGTTGTTTGTTCCATATTTTTTGGTTTTGGTGATTTTCGTAATTACAGCGTTCATTCCACATTAAAATATAATAATTACACTAAAAAAATGTGTTTGTTGTTATCCAAAATTGACCCGTGACTACACATGTTCCCAAAATATTCACTACAAAATGTAGCCATTTTGCCAGCTTGCATTGAGATATGTACAAAATATTTTCTTATTCTCTTCAGATAAAGGCATCGGTAATTCTCTCTGATAGTAATTTATTGCTTTCAAAAACACTTTCTACTATTCGTTTCTTTAGCATTTAAATATCGAAAATTAATATTGGAAAAGTAATTATCAGAAAGGAAGACCTGGCATCCCTTGAAAACGGGAAAAATTTATTTTCACTACAGTATATCCCGTGTAAAGTAATCAATATTTAAATATCTTTTCCAAGAGGTGATAGGTTTTTTAAAGAAAATATAGAAGCTGCTAGGTTAATTCAGTAAAACTGTATTCACGGAATCGCGTCACAAATCAAATTCCCCGGACCGGAGCAGAGTTCTCTAGGTGCTGTGGATGGATCTGCGAACCACTGATCTAGTTGGAATCTAAGCAAAGGTAGCAAGGCGGAGATGTTCGTTGTTTTTCACGTCACGAGCCACGCTGTATTGTGTGCTCTGCCGTGTATTCGAGAGCCGTGACGGTATCTCCCGCGCTCGTTCCGCAGTTGGGCCTCCGCCAGCCGCCAACTCGCTTAGTCGCCGCTCATAACTAATGCGCGAGCGGGCCTTACAAGAAGGACGTGCAAGCACTAGCAACGCAGCCTCTCTTTCCTTGTCTGCGAGACTTATCCACAGGAACGTCCACGATTTCTTAGCGTGGGGAACCCAAACAAGAAAGTAATGTTTAAGTCTTTCATTGGTGTGCGAGAAAACATTTCATCCGTGGATATTTTATTTTGACAGCCAAAACCCATCATCAGTGTTTGACGAATTCCGTAAATAATAAACAACCTTTGCAAAGCACTCTACAAATAACTTCGGCAATCGATAAATTCAAGAATACTTCGAACGGTGTATAGTGCGATTTGTATAACTTTGCCCCTCAAGCCCCTATGGCCACGATGGAATATTACACGGCATTTCGCGTCTTTCTCGCTCGCGCCGCTAGAAGTCGCCCGATTGCAAGCACTGCTTGATAGGTAATCATGCGGTACCTAGCGGCACGACTGAGAAAGACGCGAAACACCGTGACATATTCCATCGTGAGGACGGGCCTTGGGAGGCAAAATTAGAAAAATCGCAGTATAATTTTGCATTTGAATGCTACGCAATGATACAGTTTTGCATAATTCAGATAGAGTAAAAGTCATCACAGAATGAACACGTGAAAGATCCGAGGAAAGTGCATTGGAACAAGTTACACTCTCCTATAACAAGATTGCGTTCATTCATTGCATTCTGGGAATCGAAGTTTTGCGAACACTTCTCGCGAACATAAGTAATGCCCCATTCCCATGAGTCGTTTATTGAAATATTTATTTTCAACACAAAGAACACGTTCAACAGGAATTCAAAGTGGTAATACCCCCTTCTATAGCTACATACCACCTCAGCGATGTAGTGTTGAAGTGTGCTGTGAATGTGTTGAGAAGAATATGGATGGAAGATAATAAGCGATCAAGCACAAAAAAGTATACATAAGTAAAAAATAAAATAATTTTGAACCATTTTGCACGTACATTACAGGCTTATTCCTCTTTTAAAAACTCTCAGTTGATATCGACAAGGGAAACGTAAATTATCCACTATTATATAAATATGACGCGTCTAAATCCATTTACCTCTAAATATTTGCTTCGAATGTGACTCAATATTGACTTCGTTGAAAATATATTCAATTAACTTTTTTGACTTTAGGAAACAAAGCCTCATTACAGAAGCCCCCACAACAGTAGATAATTGCATCCCACAACGGAAGGGGGGTCCCGGTTCAGTAGACGGCAGCCTTTGGGATTAGTAGCAGTGTGGAGGGTGAATTGACAATATATTTTAGTAAAACAATTGGTGCCTTATGTAACTTTCCCATTAAGAACATGAAATTATATTCTCAAAATTGACAATCTACATCTTCGCAGATCCATGAAAGATATCAGATATCATTCTCTCTTTCAGAATACCATAAAATATCCAAGTATTTTTCTTGGCTTCTCGACATGACATGACGGCAATTATAAACATTTTAAGTTATACATAGTAAATTTTTAACGAACAATTTGTTAATAAGTTATTGTTATTCAAAGCGTTTCGTAATAAAATATTTTTGGTGGAAATATGGTGCCGGTAAGTTTATGTTCTACAATGAGTAAATTAAATTTCTTTCTTTTCAAACTTTTCCCGAACAAAAAGTAACTCTCTAATGGAAATTATGCAAAAAAAGACATCGTGAACAGAGATAAAACTAAATGCAGAAAAATGAAAATCATTACGTCTGGGGAAAAGTTCTTGTCAATAAATACAATAAGTTTGTAAAAAAAGCATTCATTATTGTTCGTTATTGCTAATGAATCTGCCACTGTAGTTTCTAGAAGAACTTGTTAAATTAGAACTGCCTTAATTTTACGAAAATTAATACCTAGTCAGTTCTCTTGCCATGTAGCACAAGAATTATAAGACGATCCCCGGTGGCCGAGATCGCTAAAGCAGTAGTGTCGTAGCGATCTCGGACCAAAGGATCGCGGGGTCGAGTCCTGATTCGAGCATGGTTTTATTTGTGTTCGTCCTTTCACCCCCTATCATCACCATATCATGTCATCTTTACAGTTACCATAACGTTAAACCCAATACTGACCGCTAATGACGTAGATGTTGATGCGACCTTAAATAACAAAAAAAAATAGTACGTTATGAAACGGTGTTGTAATGAAGGGTATTAATACACGAGTAACGTAAACTTCACAAGTGTGTATTAATATCCATTACATTGAGTTTCATAGGTACATTTTCAACGACATTTATATGTTAAACTTTTACATTGAATCCTTTCGTGGCAGTTGACATGAAGACTTCAGCCAAGGCCATCTAGCGGACAACTCCCTAATCCTACCCTCGCATGCTGGCGCAGGTGGCTATGGCTACCCGTCCGCCTGCGCCGAGTACTGCGCTAGTCAAATAGGATCAAAATGAAATTACGATGAATGTACTTTAAATAATATTCAACGAAAAAAATACTACTAATAAAAGAAATTAAAACTGATAAGCATAATATAACATCAAATGGAATTTTAATATACACAGTAGAACGAAACATTAACTGTAACGATTCTCAATAATTAATTGCCAATACTTGATTTGTAAACTTCTTTGTCACTGGTCAAGAACCTGTATCATAATGAAAGTTGTATCGTAATGAGTATCATTATGCTACTCATTGCAGACATCAAATGATAGCATTATACAATTGGAGTAGAAAAAAAGAAATTCGAGATTACGAGACCTCGGAGTCATTAAATAACACTGGACGAAAATCTACGTCCTGTCATTGAGAGTGCTTCCGCAAGCCGTGAGGCCTCATTCACAATGCAAATTTAAACGTAACGTAATGCTGTAAACTTAGCAACAAAATTTACACGTAAAAACAAGCGTTCACAATGACGAACGTAAGTTTCGCCTATTCCAATAAGAATTCGGTGTACTGAAACTTGATCGATTCGTCTCTAACATGGTGAAAAAATCTTTCCACCATGGTTTCTAGCTTTTTCTTCGAGATTCATATCGATTTGTCTTTATATACATAGGAGTAGATGTTGTAGTAGTGCTCACATTTCCTTCATCTTATAAACAAGGATTCTCATGAACCAAATTCATGAGTAATTCGTCGGACATAATTAGTTTATTCGCCATCTCAGGTTAAAGTCACAATAAAAATTGTCCAAATTCTTACCTTGAATTCACTACACGCATCAAAAGCGTTCGTAAACCAGTTATCTACATTACAATAACAATGACATAACCAGAAACTACCTGAACAGAATCTGAAATCGAATTTCCATGCTGCTCTCTGATTGGTGTTCGGTAGAATCCCGACGTAAACCTAACGTAAAAGCTTGGAGCTTGCGAACTCTTGAGTTTACGGTCTTACGTCAACGGTAACGTCAAGGCATTGTGAATGGTCTCGCTTAATAACACATTTCTAGGTTTTGCGGCTGCGTTACGTTTACGTTTAAGTTTGCATTGTGAATGAGGCCTGAGGGGCAAGTGGCAACGCGAGGGCGTGGGTGCGGCGTGAGGGCCTCGCGCGGGGCCAGGGCGCGGCGCAGCCATCGATCCCTCGCGATGCTCTCTCTCGCGCTCACCTGGCTCCGCGGCAGAGCTCTCGCCCGTCAACTGGACACACAGCACTGCCCAAAGAAACCGCATCACCTAAAGAAAATGGGCACTCCGTATTTTCCTAATCCAACAAGCTCTCAAAAATTGGTAATCTTATATTTGATGTCGATTATATGATGTTTCTAATTCCATTACTTTTTTAACTCACTATTTTTGCAAATCAAGAGTTTTCAGGATTATATTGCAGATTATAACTCTGAGCGAGGTGATGCGGTTTTTTTTTAGCACTACTGCACGTGCTTGCCTTGAAACGTGAAACGAATGTATTTTTCTAGGTTGCGGCCTTAACAATGAAAATTAAATATAAATACTATAAAACAGTGGATAAATAATGGCATTAAACATAAATAAAATATCGATATTTTATTCCAATGTTAGGTGGTCAGACTTATATTTGTTTCAAATAATGAATTCTTTCAAAAATAACTTGTACACTAAAGTAATGAAATAAAAATAACAAACAATGATAAAATCAGTTTGCGATACATCAACGAATATTTGAAGAAAAAATGGTATAAAGCAAATGAAACTTCAGTAATCGTGGTTAGCAAATATCATTTATCTGTCAGAATAGTAAAAAATAATCGAGTTCGTTAATAATAATTTTAATTACGTCTATTAGCCCAAAAGTTCGATTATATGAAATTTTGAACTTCTCGTGATCGCCTTTGTAATATCGAACTGTATCTAAGACAACAATCACGAATTCACATCCTTACCTCTGATTGTTCTTACTACGCATTACTGCAATAATGCGATTACACCTTTTATTATTTTTTTAATCTCTAAAAATTCTTTGATAACAATACAGTAGAGTCGCGATAATACAAAGTAATTAAGATCTATGGCACCTCGTATTACAAAAAACTCGGGTTACACGGAGAAAAATAAAATACATAACGAAAAGTTTAACAAGTATAACGAAGTCAAATTTAATGTACATATGCTGCAAAAATCACAGAAACATACATACATAAATGAGCGCGAACCGGTCACAACAATGTAGCAGACACTGACACTGACACTGACACTGACCGCTGAACACGTGACCTTCGACTTAGTGTTGCACACTCCTCAAGAGCTCTTAGTTATCGCTGTTTTTTGCTTGCTAGGTCACTTGGCGTACATCAGGCCACCTCGGATTGCCCGGAATCTCGGACTAGCGAATCTCGGATTCACGTGAGCGGCGGTCGGTGCCAGTGTCAGTCTGCCTGCTACATTGTTGTGACCGGTTCACGGTCATTTATGTATGTAGTATGTATCTCTAATCCGCGAATCTATTGTACACCCTTACACAGTCACCAAAACGCATCATTTTTACTTTCCCGTATACGTACGTATACACGGAGTGATATACGTAGTATAGGGAAAGTTATGTAATGCTGCGCGAAAAAATGGCCAATTTTCGGCGGAAAAAAATTAATTGCCGGGCCGTGAAAACGAATAAGTGGATAAAACCAGTTGCTAAATTAAGAAAAACAATCCCCTAACACGTGGTGTAGCCATCCTTTCAATTGGGTTTTCGGTATCAAGGACCTAGAAAACAGTCCTTGATACCGAAAACCCAATTGAAAGGAAAACGTCCGTCTGTCCGTCCGTCCGTCCGTCTGTCCGTCTGTGAACACTGCTAGCGCCTAAACCATACGTACGATTTCTTCCAAAATGGATATTCTCCGGTCGATCTGATTCTAGTCGAAGCTTTGAGATTTTGAAAAAGAATCTTCAAAATTTGGGGGTACTTTATATGAAGACCCTCGGGGATTTTCAACATTTTCTCAAAAACGGCTCCAAATTTTTTCTTTAAATTTCTTGTACGAATAGAGTAAAATACACTTTTTAACATGGCATAGGTCCGATTTTCACGTACAACTCTGAATTTTCGAAAATTTTGAAAGTTTGAATTTTTTTCGGCGTCTTTCTCCAACTACAAAATTGAAGATAGAGATTTTTTCTTCAAATAAAATTTGTTCTGCATATTGAGTTCTTTCATAAATGTCATGTAAATGTTTTTCTAAATTTTGGTAGTTTTCGTGCAATGTTGCGTGCAATATGTGCAATTTTAAAAAATTAGAAAAACAAGATTTTCTCAAAAACGGCTCCAAATTTTTTCTTTAAAACTTTTGGTAGGGATAGTGGTAAATGTACTCTATCAATGACATAAAAATCATTTTAGTCTATCGGTTGGTTTTTTTCAAAAATTACAAAAATGTAAATTTTTTTACTTGTCTCTCACGTCGTTAATATTTACATTAGCGGCGATTTTTTCACATTATTATATTTACGAGTATATATGCTTTCAATAATGTCAAGTAAAGTTTCTCGAAAACACTACCGTTTTCTGTGAAAAGCAGCTCAAATTGCGGCATTTTCAGAAATGCTCAAACGTCATTTTCTCGTATATGGCTGCAAATTTTTTCTTAAAACTTTTGTAACAGATAGTGGTAATTACACTCTTTAGTATAGCGTAAAGTTTATTTTGAGTTATTTTTTTGTTTTTTCAAAAATTACATAATTGTAATTTTTTTGAAAGATTTCTCACATCTTTAAGATGCACATTACCAGCAATTTGTAAAGATTATTATATTTGTAAGTGTAGGTGTTTCAAATAACTTCAAATAAAGTATTTTGAAAACTCAATCATTTTCTGTGAAAATGAGCTTCAAATTTCGCATTTTTAGTAGTGCTAAAACGCCATTTTCTCTTAAACGGCACATAATTTTTAAAAGGAAATTGCCATTTACGGCTAGGTTTTTGTGTTCTTTAATATTCTGAAATTAATATTTTCGTTCTACTAATAGGAAACTGAAAAATTAAGAAAATGACAAAGAAAATGTACTTTTGACGGTGATAGATGGTAGCTGGCAAGAAAGAGTATGTGGCAATTCCGAATAGCTAGCGAAGACACAAGAAAATAGAAAACTAATACGGAAAGTCTGTGCCATTCTGTAGCACCACTAGTTATCAAATACTCTTGCATTGTGTTGGGTGTAAGAAAAAGGAGAGGCGCGAGTTGCTGGGCCCGCCCCACGTTCCCCACCCTTGAGCGTCCGCCCAGCTGACACTGGCACCGACCGCCGCACACCTAACCTTCGACGTCCAACCCCTCAAGATCGAGCTCTTGATTATCGCCGCTTGTTAGTTTGTTAGGTCACTTGGCGCACATCAAGCCATCTCGGATTGCACGGAATATCGGACTAGCGAGGCTCGGGTTACCGCGACTCTATTGGACAGTAATCCCTCGACATCCGCGGATTCGCTATTCGCGAGTTCCGAACATTCGCGATTAGAGAGTGTGTCTTTCAGGCGTACATCTTTTTTAAGCGAGCACGTTTCATTTCCTCTATCAGCGTCATTTATGAACCGAACTGGGAAACTTGACAGACATCGGAGCTCAAAGTATCATGTTCTGCAAAAATCTCAAATTTAAAATGTCAGTTCAAATTGTAAAATAATTCAATTCATTTCCCTCAAGTTGGAGGTAAGGTTTTTGGCCACACGAACAGAAAAGTCATTCAAGATCTGTGCATCTGTCATTGCAATGATTTCACTGAAGAGTAGTTTTGGAAAATAATCAGCAAAGACAACCCCCCTCGAATGTAATGATGAACTAACGGAAACGAAACTACGTCCTGGAGAGAAATAGAAGCAGAAACTCTTCCATATTTGGATATTAGAATGAGGAGGGTGATGAAACAACAAAAAATAACCAAATCCTGTATCCAATCAGCTTCAACTTTGAAATAAACTTCAAATATTATTTTATTTCTTCTCTTTGGGATATTAATAGTGAATTCTGTTTGTACTAATGCCTAGTAGTTCTACTGCAATTGTTTATCAGTTCTTCTTTCTTTTTTACACAGTTTTTCGATATCCAGGAACCTAACCCAAGTTTTTTCATTAAGAGGTAGACTCGACATTCGCGTATTTCACATTCGCGATGGTTTTCAGGAACATAACCCTCGCGAATGCTGAGGGATTACTTCCACAGACACTAACCCTTCCACATCCACTAACATGCTACATTTTGATTACACACTCTTCCATTGTGTTTGGCGTAAGGCGAATGAGGGGGGTGCGCAGGGGGGCAGGTTGTGAGGTGAGGGGGCGGTGGTGCGCAGGGCGCAGCAGCGGCGGGCCGGCGCACCCGCCGGCGGCCGAGCGGCGCTCGCCGGGGCTGGAGGACGGCGCGGCCGAGGCGCCGGGCGAGCGCCAGCAGCCGCCCCACGGGCGCGCGCGCGCGCCGCGCCACCCCAGCGCGCACGCCGCCACCGCCGGCCCCGCCCCCGCCGCACAGCCCCAGCCACAGCCACCCACGGCGCAGCCACAGCAGCAGCAGCAGCAGGCGCAGGCCAACGCCGCGGACGCCGCGCAGGTGAGCGCGCCGACCGCGCCCCCTCGCACGCCCTTCGCGCCCACACACGCCCTCTCAGTCCTCTCTGCCCTTCAATTCCCTCCCCCATCATCCCTCACTTCATCCCTCCGCTCCCCCCACCCCATCCAGCCTCTCGGCCCTCACAGTTCTGTTCGCCCTTCAATGCCCCGATTACCTTCACTCCTTCGACCCTTCATTCCTCCGCTCCCCTCACCCCATCGAGCATCTCAGCCCTTCAATCCTCTCGGCAGCCCTTCGAGCCCCCCACCCACGCCCCCTCAGTGCCCTGTTTACCTTCACCCCTCCGACCCCCCTCCCCGTCATCCTTCACTCATCCCTCCGTCCCTTTCCCCCTCACCCCATTGATCAACTCGCCCCTCCAATTCACCCTTCCAACCTCACCGGCAACCCACGCCACTTCAGTCGTCTCAACCCTCCGATGCTCTGTTACCTTTACCTCTTCAACCCTGTACCCGTTATCCCTCCGACCCTCTAACCCCTCATCCCAGCAGTCCTCTCGGTCCCTCCATTCCTTATTCACTTCCCTCGTCCAATCCTTTCCCATTTCCACTGTTCAAAACTCTTGGCCCTTCCATTCCCTGTTCACCTTGGCCCCTTCGACCTCGTACCCCCACACCCTTTCAATACCCTCGCCAACTTCGCCCCTTCGCCCCTCCTTCCGCCCTTTGATTTATCTGGCCATCCTCGTCTATAGGAGCCACTCGCCCACCATGCTCTTTCACCTTCGAACATCTTTTCTCCGTCCCTTACTCGCGAATTTCTCCTAATTTCTTCGCCACCACTATTCCCCTTCCCGCTTTTCCCTTTTTAATATTCGTCTCCACTATCACCTTTGCACTCGTGTACACTTTACCCCCCTCCCTCTTTCGCAAACGTTCGGGAGCTCTAATCCTAAATTCGCCTGATTGGGCTCTTTTGAACACCAAAGCATTCACTTACTAAGACGTCCTGCTCCTCACGAGCCGTTGCTGAGGTGACTCCTAGCCTCAGACAACCGTCGCAAGCGAACCATCCTAAGAGAACGCGGCACAAAGATCACAGGTCTTTTAATACGCGACACTATCAGACAGCTTTCCTTACTTTGTCTACGTCTAAGACTATGGACACTTTATGAAATAGAATGCTTGTATACTAATTCTTTTCATTGTTGATTGAATACAACTCATGCTGCCTCTTTCGAACTATTCCAGAACCATACCGGATCCACGTTTTTCATAAATACTTGCAAATGCGATCATCAACGTAGTAAACATTGATTCAAAAACTTCCTACTGTTTTATATTTAATTTTACTAAAATACGGACGTGCTACGTAAACAACGTTCATTTCTTTCTCCGCTTTGTTTCTTTTCAATGTTCATTAATAGAAATCAAAAGAAGTAAGGCAGCTGCATTTTCAGCCATTAAATGTCAAGCAAGTCTTCTCCTTTTACCTGTACAAATTCAACTTCACTTGTAACAAAACTCAAACTCTCAACAAAACTTTTCACTTACAAAATGATTATATCTCGTTCGTTATGCGGTATTAAGAAATTTTTATTTTATTAAGAGGTATTAAGAGATAATACCAATAGAATTCTAGTAACACGAACGCAACGGTACTACTTGAATGGGTTTTCTGAAAAGTTCTATCTACAGAAATGAAACAATATTTGTCACATATCGTTTTCGTGTTTTAAGCTTTGGTATTGCGTGGGACAATTCTGATTTCCTTCCGAGCAAAATGTCAATATTAACCCTCGCATTCACAAAGATATTGGCCAAGTACACAAATTCACAGTATTAACATGTTTATAGAGATTAAATAATCGCACATATCTTTCGATTTGTAAAGATGACGAGTACATTACAACTATTTCTTCTATAATTCTGCATTTTGTATTCAAAATGGTAAATGGGCTTGTGGACATGCAAAGTAAAATTACATCTCAAAAATCCATAATAATATAAACAGAAATGTACAATAAAAATATTTAGGTAAATTGAATAAAAAAATGAAAGTTTCGGAATGAATTTACCGCAATCTAATTCAGTATTCATAAAAGGTTTAATTGCCATTAACAATCAATCCTGAAAGCAGGTTACATTTACTACGACATCGGCTTTCGTCCTCGCCACAATGAAATATTAACAAAGCGCGAGGAATTGTACGGTATTGGCTTTTATCTATTACTAATCACATATGAAATATGATTTAAGAAGTACAATTAAATGCAGTGAATGATGCAGTATATTCTTTATATTCAAAGAATAAAGGATGTACTTTGCATGATGAGAAGAGAAAACGATGTAGGATGCATTTTTCAAGAATACACTATAATGAAATAAGGAAGAAGTGAAATTATTACAGATGCAGAGAGCAGCGAAAAGAAATACAAGAACTTCTAGAACATGGAAAAAAATTGGACCTGTCAAAAAAAGGCAGTTCTCCAAAACGAAAACGAGGTGGTATTTTTGCGGAGGGCCACCGCACAAAGGATACTCATCCAACGAAAAAAAATAGGCATTTAACAATCAGGAAAATACTGCGAATTTTTACTGTAGTAACAAAATTGGAGGGATGAAGGCAGACAAAATATGTAAATTAGTACCTAATTAAATTATACATGAGTTATGCAAAATACTGTTCATTATATACGCATTTTTTACAATGATACCCATGGCGTTTAATTTAAATATTCCATCAGACGAGCAAAATTCTTAAATGACAAATTTGAGGCAGAAATATTGATACCTCAATATTTTGCACTTCTCTCGTTAGTGTAGCATTTTAATCAATTACCTACTGATCAACACGTGTGTTGATATGAAGAAATACACAATGAAAGCAATATATCATTCTAAAGATTCATATTACAATTTAATTAAAATTGTTTATGTTCTTTTGAATATTGACGTTAACAAATAGCTGACCCTACAGCCCTGTTCCCTTCTAGCGTCAATTTGAATCCGGAGGTAACGAAAGGGTGTTGTTTCAGCTGGCCGGCGGTCTGGTGGGCGCGCTTAAGAAGATGGCGTCGGTGGAGAAGGAGCTGTCGGCGGCGTCGAGCGACCGGCGCGGCCACAAGCGGAAGCTGACGGCGGTGCACGACGACGACAGCAGCTGCTGCTCGTCGGACGACGAGGACGACGACGAGGAGGAGCGGGGCGCGCGCGCGCGGGCGCCGGGCGCCGGCCTGCGCCCCGCCTCGCTCAGCCCCGCCGCCGCCGCCGCGCCCGCCCCCGCCTGCCACCCCGCGTCCGCCGCCGCCGCCGCGGGCATCGCGGCCGCCGCCGGCCGCGGCCGCCGCCGCCGCAGCCGCCGCCGCCGCCGAGCCCAGCCCAAGGGCGACGACGACCCGGCGGCGGGCCCGGGGCCGGGCGCCGGCGCGGGCGGCGGCGGCGCGTCCGTCAAGGACCTGGAGCACGCCATGTCGAAGCACCTGCCCGCGGCGGCGGCAGCGGCGCTCAGCGGCAAGGGCTCCGTGTCCCCGCCGCCGCTGGCGCTGCAGCCGCACCAGCACCAGCCCACGGACTTCAGCGCCGACGCGCTGCTCAAGCAGCAGCAGCAGCGCAGCACCATCCAGTGGATCGGCGCGCACCATCACCACCTCAACTCGCTCAACCACGCGCAGCAGCTGGCGGCGGCGCAGGCGGCGCAAGCGGCGGCGGCGGCGGCGGGGCAGGGGGCGGGCGCCGCGCCGCTGCCGGCGTCGGCGCTGCTGCGCCAGCTGTACGCCAACCGCGAGAGCGTCATCCGCGCCAACGTGCACGCGGCGGCGGCGGCGGCGGGCGCGGCGGCGGCGGCGCGCGGCGGCGGCGGCGTGGGCCCGCCCGGGGGCGGCGCCGGCGGCGGCCCGGGCGGCCCCGCCGGGCCCTTCTACGCCGGCGACGTGGGGCAGGTGGGCCCGCTGCCCACGCCGCCGGGTAGCGACGCCTCCTCGGCGTACGGCGACCACCAGTTCGTGCTGGCGCACAAGACGGGCGCCGTCAACGGCGGCGCCGACGCCTTCAACAGCCTCGTCTCCTCGTACTCGTCGACGGGCGGCTACGCCGTCGACTACCACTCGGCGATGACGCCGCCGTCGTCGGTGTCGCCGCGCGACAAGCACCAGCAGCAGCTGCACGCCGCCGCCGCCACCGCCTTCGACAGCCCCTACTCCGACATGCTGCGCCACCAGTACCTGGGCGGCGGCGGCGGCGGTGGCGGCGGCGGGGGCGGCGGCGGCGGCGGCGCGGCCGGGGAGGCGCCCGCGCAGCCGCTGCCGCTCAAGCCGCAGGTGTACTCGGCCGTGCACCACAGCGCGCTGGACGCCGCCGCCGCCTACGCCGCCTCCACCTCCCTCGACCAGTCGCAGTTCTACCACCACTCCGCCGCCGGCGCCGGCTTCCACCTCTACCACCCCGCCGCCAACAAGACCGTCACCGCCACCGCCACCGTCTACCCCGAGGCGCTCAAGAACTCCACCAACTGGTACTCGACGGCCTCCTAGTACTTTTAGGCTGCCCCGTGCTTCGTCCCCGTTTGTACTTAGTATCTTTAAGGTTAGCTATGTCGTTGTGTAACTTATCTTCGTATGCGCGTTCGAACGCCGAGCGGTGTGAGAGCGGGAGGGCGAGCACCGGGCGGCGCCGGAAGTGGACGGCCGCGCCCCTGGCGGACGAGAGAAGACTCACTTCACGCACACACGTCACTTCGTTGCAAAGGACTTGATGGCTTGACGAGTGCCCCACACTTTCTCGAATCATCTCCTAGAGTTATGTGCTTAGAAACGCGGTGTCATGTGATGTTGAAAACAGCAGCGTGAGAAACGTTGTGAAATTTTAAAATTTTAAAATATGTTTTAAATTCCCTGATAGTCTGTGTACGTGGTATATCATGTTTTCTTCAAATGTTGCAAAAGTGAAGTGAATCAACATGTATGCCTCTGCTGATTGGTTGCGTGGGTGAGGAGGTGTCTATTACAATAACTGTACTTTTATATAGCTTGTAGTTCAAGTGTTGCGAACATAGTGACAAAAAGCGGATTTTTGCTTAGTTTACAAAAGAGTTTACATTTCTCTGTGAAAGTGTAAATAGTTACGTCTTAAATGTTAAGAAACCCTTTTATTGTACAAATTACAGAATATAGCTGGTTTTATTTAATGGGCATTGATTACAGATATTTAGAATTATCTGTAATCGTATCTGTAAGGAAGGAAACAGAATACACAATAGTATTATATCAAAATATATTACGAAAAGTCTAAATGTGATCATTTCATTGTGTGTGATAAATTTATTCTGTAAGTACATTCTGTTCTGTGTTAGCTTCATCTGGTGTTCTCCATTGTCTGTGCTATGCATTATATTTCTGTAATATACAATACTTATGTACAAGATGTTTTAAAGAAAATCCAAACAATTTCCTCTCTTGAAAAATATGATGGCAAGAAAAACTAGAGCTGTAAGGATACACTATGTTATTTTAAGAAGTGCAACTGTTATCAGTATTGTTTCAGTGGGCATAATGCATTTTAGGGTCTCTTGTACATTACTCATTTGCTATCCGTCTTAGCTTCTGTTCTAAGTCATATAAATGAGCATAAAATTGTGGACTGTTTTCATTAACTTTATAAATAATACAAACAGTAAGTTATACATATATTTAAATATATTTATGCAATTGTAATCACGTTACCAAAATCTTATCAATATAAAAACAAAAACTAAATTAATTCAATATTCATTACAATTCAGTCAAAGAAATAGTCATCATTTCACTTTCAAATTTTTATACTCTTTCAGGAAAGCTTAATCTTTGCATAGTATAGTTGAGTAAATCATGTTGATTTAATTCATGTGTTATGTTTGTCTTTTTATATAAAAAGAAATATGAAAATATGTTCATTGTTAAACTATGACAAAAATGTTTTCATCCATAAGCAAAACAAATTTTGGCACTGGTTTTCATAAGAATAGATTTTATATGTACGTTTAGTTAATGTTATGTTGGTTTTGTAATTCCTACATGGAGTGCTTTAATTCTTGTGCTCATGTGAATGTAGGCTCAAAGTCAAATGTGCAATAGTGAAAAGTTAATTACACTTCATTGCAGTAGTGATACTGTGAACACTTTGTTTATATTCATTAATATTATTGTTGGCATTTCTTTGTAAAGTATTAACAGTTGTGTTTGCTTTTCAAAACCAAACCCAATACAGTATTCAATTATTACAAGTTTTTGAATTTCAACTTGTAGTTCTTTTGAAAACCTTTTTTCCCTTCAATACTAATTTCATTATAAGCAGTAAATGTTATAACACTTTCTATAGGTTTATTAATAAAATTTAATTCTACTTCCTGTTTAAAATAAACGAAGTCCATGGGGGGGGGGCAGGGAGAAATGATAATAAAACCTTATGTCCTGCAAAACCTTAAGTTTTGGTTGGGAGAATTGATAATGAATAATCAACCACATAAATAATCTAGTGGTGCTACAGTATGACACAAACTTACTCGTACTAGTTTCTTTCAAGTTTTCTTCAGCGTCTAAAAGCCTACCAGTTCTCTCTCGGAACCTACCGCTCTTCTGGGGTGCACCTTCACGGAATCCGGACATCGCGTTTTGGTCCCGTTCTTTCACATACTTGTTCATGGTATTTCTTGACCCCACTTCGATGTTTCTATCACTGTTCAAGGCGTGTGATCCACACATTGAACAGTGATAGAAACAATTCCAGTGAACATTGATAGAACAGGATCCAGTTCTTCAATTAAACGCAGATAACTCACAGTTGCCTGTCAGGACATGAGATTATGGAACAATTACACTTAGGGGTGGATTTTGAAGGCCTAAAAGATCGCCAAAAATGTTTGTAAGGAATTGTAAAGGTGTTACGGCTTTGTAACAAAATAATTTCATAAAATCAATAATGCATTTGAACGTGACCTTTTTTGCGTACGTGGCCTGGTATCCGGACATGGCAACAACGCAAAGTTACTTTAGCATTAAAATTATTCAACATCGCACTCGGTAATGAACAATTTCGTCAAAATTAACCAACTCTGCAGAAAATGTAGGAAAACGTAATATTAGTAGCACGTATCAGTTAACACAATGACTTACTTTACATTCACGTAATATTTACAAGGAGTAAACGATACTTTATCAAAAACACGCAGTACCTTTTTTTTAACATTTTCTCAATTTTCCTTTCTCCTAAGAGTAAAATTGTATTATGACTTACGGAAAATTATAAAAGAGTAAAACCTGGTTTTGTATGCGCATTTTCATTGAATAGTTTGAAGCCCTTTTTGAGAAAATGTCGTTTGAACGTATCTGAAAATATGCAATTTTAAGCTTATTTTCACAGAAATTTTGTGTTTTCAAGAAATTTGTAAGAAACCACTTGAAGCACTTGCACTCACAATTGTAATAATCTATTAAAAGGCCTGTAAGTAAATATTAACGTGAAATATTCCTCAAATGATACATATATGAAATTTTCGAAATATGAAAAAAATACATCAAAATGGCGTACGTGTCATGTTATTTAGTGCATTTCGCACTACGCTTGTAAAATGTTTAAAGAAAAAAATTGGATTCTTTTTGACTAAATCTTGTTTCTAATATTACACATATTTTTCTCAAAATTACTCGAAAAGTACTATTTTCATAAAAATATACCTGGTATTAATTAAAGAATTAAATGTGGAAAACAAATTTAATTTGAAGAAAAAATGTCTATCTTCGAAAATGTACTTGTGCGCGCGAGGGGGTCAAAACATTTCAAAACTGTAATTTTCAACAATTCAGAATTTACAGTGAAAATAGAACCTGAGCCATCTTTGTAAGTAAATTTCACTCTATTCTTAAAATATATTTAAAGAAATATTCGGAGCCATTTTGGGGAAAATTTTGAAAATGTCCCAGGGGTTTCATATAAAAAATCTCCAAATATTGAAGTACTCTTTTCAATTGTACGGGGCCTCGGATTGGACTACATCGATCGGGAAATATTCATTTTGGCAAAAATCTTACGAATAGTTTAGTCGCTAGTGTTGTCCACGGACAGTCGGATGGACGGACAGACAGACACAAACAAGCACAAGCTGACAGAAACTCAGAGATACAAACAGATGGACGTTTTAAAAAAACATTTTACGTTATCAAGGGACCGCGAAACGTGTATTTCCGTTAAAATGTCGAAATCGATTTTCAGCAGTAAGACATAACTTTCTCTTTACTATGCATATTACTCCGTAAGTACACGAGGAAAGGATTGTTAATATTTATAACTATTTTAATGAATTTTCAAGAATTTGTGAATGTCATTGAATGTCAACAGCTGCAACAAAGCAAATAATTTTGTTTATATCAAAAAGGCCGTATATTTTAGTTCTATAAACAATATTGGTCAGGCAAAATATTTGTCATGATTTTATATCTTTCTGAAGATGTTACCTAGAGGCAGGTTTATATTTGTTAAAGTTTCTGCTTCCATCAGCGTTATATTCCTGGCAACTTTATTTCCATGTCAGGTGCTTAGTTCACCTTGGTAAAAAGTACCCTCGAAACCCAAGGCAAATCAAACACATAATTCTTTGGGAAGACAATTTGATATTGATCACACCTTACAACCAGTATGAAGAAAATTTCGTGAAAATCGACATATCATATGAAAATTGCGTATTTCTGTTTCAAGTTGTAATAATATTAAAACTAAAACACATATCAAATAAGAAATACGCGATTTAATACAGCAAAAGTGAAATAATATATCACAATATTGACCTTCAGTATGTGAAGGTATAAGTCACAAAAGTGAGATATCAGTTTCGCCATTTATGTGTGATGTCATGTAAGAATCGTCGTGACTAGACCTGTGACGGGTAGAATATCAGCCGTTCGCCAAGTGGAAAATAAGTTAAGCCGGTGTACACGCACAAATAGGATCTATGTGAGTTCGCTTAACCCGGCAAATACTATAAGATAAAATCCATATAGTAAATCCTATTCTTTTTATATACATTTAAATTAAATATAAACTATTAGAAAAAAATAATTTTATACCAAGTGACTATAGCTCCCGTGGCTATTTTATACCAAGTAACTCCCTCCCGTGGTTCTTGGCTAGCGAGTTTGCTCTCCACAACTGGTTGATAAGGCGAAAGCATCTAGCAAGTAACGAGAATACCCATAAATGGCGTAAGGGGTTGCGACCTACTTACATTCAGGTCTCCCGATCCCATGATCCCAGCCTGAAAACGTTGGAAGTACATGTGTACATGTGTATAGCACATACAAACATAAAGATATACAGGTGAGTCATTAAGGGTGGTAAAAATAAACACCGTTCTCTCCTCGACAGGGCTGTCCTTGGGCACAGACTGACGAGGCTCGTGCTTCGGGCCTCCATGATTAAGGGGGCCTCATAGATGATAAAAAACTATCAAACAATCCTTTTAGTGAATTCTTGTTCTCTAATGGGAAGTTGAAAAAGTATTATAAAATTATCTGAATCCTAATAGGATTTTAATCCCATCCCTCTTTTTATATTTCGTTTGCTTACCATAAAAGGAAGGATTAACACATTTTAATTTTTATATTAACTTTTCAGAATAAATTATTACAAAATGACATAATAATTTGTTGAGACAATAGTTAGAGGTCCGAAATATTTGAGAGACTCGGGGCCCCCATCTACGCGAAAGACGGCCCTGCTCCTCAGTTAGATGAGCAAATGTTTTCTGTGACATTTTGCTGAAAATGATTAGTTTCTGCACAGCAGAAATTTTTGACAATTTCTCTCCTACTATAACGTCCAAAAGGCTATACTTAAATAAAATTGCAGCTCTTAAAATTGTTCTTCGAGTTGCCGAAGAAAAGTCATTTTTTTATACAGGCGAATAAAAACAAAAAATTGTGAATTGACAGAATCCGAGTGCATATTACGACAGCACTGAATAGGGCGCATTCCTACGTTTGAGTCAAAGGGTCCCCCCCGATAAGATGGTAAAAAGTTCCCCTCAACCAAATTACATATGAGTGGTTCCACTATAATTCTAACATAAAAATAATATTTTTGAAAGGTTTCTTAGCCTCCGTCCTACCACCCACACCCCTATACAGCCAAAAACGTGTTTTTTTAATTTCAATTTTTTTCGACAACTGAACACCATTTTATCAGACTGAAAAAAATATGATAAATAAGAACACAACTTGGACTATCAGAAAAATATTTTTCAATATTTTCTCAGGCCCAAATTCGAACACAAAAAAATATTTTCAAAAAAAAATATCAAAAAATATTTTTTACTGTGTCTTAGAAGCCTGGAACAGGCTCGAAAAAATGTCAAAGGTTCCTCTTCACACACAAATTGTTGTGTATTTTTTTCAGATTTTTCCGATTACTGGGCTGCAGTTAAAAAAATAAAAACCATTTTCCCGCCTTTAAAACACCTGGACTTTCAATATACTTTGAAACTGACTGCAACGGTTCTCTGCATTTATTTTAGTGTTTATTATACATTTGTATACATTGCTGTATCACCCAATAAAGTTTTGATTTTGGAATATACTTACGAAGTATCATTTTTAAAGCTTTCTAATCCTTTGTATGAGAATATCATACGCTAAGGAAAGATAATAGTGTTTGGCAGTTTATTAAATAATAATTCCGTCATATTTGAGGGATAATTGGGGGACATGTGGAAAAATGAAGGGGAAGAGGTTAAACCCAGATTTACAAGAACTGTTTTACTTGTCTTAGAATACAGACACTGGCACGAAAATAATCTTCAAACTTCATCTCAGAATGCTTGTGAATTTTTTTCATATTTTTTTAATAGCTGGGTCATAGTTTTTAAAAAAACTAAGACATTTGTAGTCAACCACTTGGCAGTTCGGCAGTTGCCGCGTCCTAAGCAAGTGCGACCTTGCTTGAGGAGGAAGGCCACAGAATAGCAGCTAAAACGTTGACAACTGAGCCTAGAACGCGGCGCCTCCCGGACAGATAAATAGTAACGCATTGGTTGCGGAAGCCTGTGGTCTCACGTCTGTAGATTGTTTCAGACTAAAGAAAAAGTTGTCTTTTCCTTTACCTAAGTATTTGTTCTTGTATACGTATAAATATGGAGACACTCGTACAATCTGTACACGTGCGAAAACTGCACTTTGTAAATAATAATTGTACGAAAATTGAAAATTGATTTAATGTAGCACCCAACTGCAAACGCTCATTCCCCGAAAAGTAGTTTACGGCATTATAGACCCGGTACTGTGCGAGAGAATTCATTCCAATATTGCTGAGCGTTGAGATAAAAATTCACAGAAAATAAAATAGTCCCGTTAATTTTATCGTGAAAGATAATTTCAGTATTTTCCTTCAATTTAATTTTACATTTATATTGGCTTCTCTTTTCTGTCCATCTGTGCTACGGAAAAGGCGCACCCAAAAGAACTAATATGGAAAATTGTAAAATGGGATCATGAAAGTGGTATTTTGAAAAATACATCCCAACAACATAATCGGGGCCTAATATGTTCCCCTTCACTTCCCCACTGTCCCCCATCTATCCTGCACACGAAATGTCCCTTATCATTTCCCCATTTGTCATCTACCCGTCACCCAAAACATGTGTGTTAGAATTTACTTGTTCTCAAAAAAAAAGGCGTGTCCCCATGAGACAAGCAAACCGGGTTTAAAAGGCCTTGGAAGCATCGCTTCCGAGTTATTTACCATTATAATGTGTGTTGCAAGAATCTTTTTTTGTATGTCATAATCTGCAAACTTCTATTTTTTCTTCTAAAATCTGTTTGATGTAGGATGGGGTGTAATTCTTTATCCACCAGTATCACACTTACAAGGTCTTGTGTCGATTGTTTCTTATAAATTGCCAAAACTATCGTCTTTCCGTAGCATAAGATTACTTATACAAACGATTAGAAAGCTTTAAAAATGATACTTCGTAAGTATATTCCAAATCAAAACTTTATTGGGTGATACAGCAATGTATACAAATGTATAATAAACACTAAAATAAATGCAGAGAACCGTTGCAGTCAGTTTCAAAGTATATTGAAAGTCCAGGTGTTTTAAAGGCGGGAAAATGGTTTTTATTTTTTTAACTGCAGCCCAGTAATTGGAAAAATCTGAAAAAAATACACAACAATTTGTGTGTGAAGAGGAACCTTTGACATTTTTTCGAGCCTGTTCCAGGCTTCTAAGACACAGTAAAAAATATTTTTTGATATTTTTTTTCGAAAATATTTTTTTGTGTTCGAATTTGGGCCTGAGAAAATATTGAAAAATATTTTTCTGATAGTCCAAGTTGTGTTCTTATTTATCATATTTTTTCAGTCTGATAAAATAGTGTTCAGTTGTCGAAAAAAATTGAAATTAAAAAAACACGTTTTTGGCTGTATAGGGGTGTGGGTGGTAGGACGGAGGCTAAGAAACCTTTCAAAAATATTATTTTTATGTTAGAATTATAGTGTAACCACTCATATGTAATTTGGTTGAGGGGAACTTTTTACCATCTTATCAGGGGGGTCCCTTTTAGGCCATTGGGACTTCAGATCGTTTTGACAGAGATCATTTAATTTTGGAGGGAAGTTAATTTCACAATTTTCTCAAAATTACTCCAATTTTTTCTTTATTTTTTTACTCGAATAGAGCAAAGTATTTTTTCTAAATCTGGAGCATTTCCTATTTTCATTAATCCCTTCGCATTTCCAAGGATTGTAAAAGTTTATTTTTTCGATATTTTCCTTGAACTACATTATGGAAGTTAAAGTTTTTTCTGGTGGAAAATTTACTTCACAATTAAATGTTTAGATTATGTGATGAATATAGGTTAAATTATGATTATTTTTTGCGTAATTTTGAATTAATTCTTGGCCGTTTTTTTACAAATGAGCAGACAATATTTTGTCAAAAAATTACTCAAATGCTTTTCTTCAAAAACTTCTGAAAGGCGGGGGCACAACATTCCCTATGTATACAATGCGCTAAGAACCAAAGCCCAACCGCCAGCCACAACTGAACAATGTTGATCCCTCCGCCATCCGACAGTCGCAGGGCGCGTGGTTGCGATCCCTGGCGGACGAGGCGAGGAATTAACTCCCCTACTACAAAATGAGTTACCCCGAAGCTATGGCCGCCTTGGTCGGCATCCGAAAAAATATTCACTATTGTGATTGGTCAAGGAGTAGATCACGTGCGTTGCTAGCTTAGAAGACTCCCGCACGACAGGTTTTCGCTAACGAACTTCAGGAATGACAAGACGCGGTGGCAAAATGTGAGTGACACCGCGATTAACCAGTGTCGTTCTGCGACTACGAATTTCGGAAGCCAGCTACGATATATGATTTTAACATGTTGGACATAGTCGCAACGAGTGGTAGAGTAGGAACTAAGCTACTTTTACTCAAAGGACTGTAGTTTGTGAAAGTAATTTCGCCAAAGGACAATATTCAAATTCGTAGTGAAAAGGACAAAGTGGGCGTGTTACCGGTTTCATTTACTGTACGGAAAAATGTTCCACATATCTGGGACGAGCACAATGTCAGTCGAACGTGTACGTCGGTCGTCACTACGCACGTCTGGGACGAACACTAGTATGAGTTTTCCGTAAGCCTGTCTGTACGTTTGGTGAAACCATGTATTTGCGGCGTCCCAGTCTCAATTGTGTAATGATCGTTCATTTCATAGTGCCAATATTTTATTTGTGACTGAATAGAATGGCGATGAGTAGAGAAATTACCATTGATCCAAGAGTCGAAAGTTCACCGAACTTATTCATCTAGCGGAACTGCACCAAACAAATCATGGTTTGGGGAAAGAAGACATTCGGCCCACAGATTTTACGGATCTCCCAATGGCGGCAGGCAGGAAACGTCTGCTACCAGCAGCGCTCGCCTCTGTCTTTCGAGTAACGGGAAGGCTCCATCCAAGGTCACCGCCGCCTGCCTTACAAGATTTCTTGAAGACGTCCTCCACGCAAGGTTTGAGTAAGTAACGACACTTTTGTCGCCATTTTTAATAAACTGGTTCTAAAGATAGAACTAACGACTACCGAAATCAGTTGAACACGAAGATTTCATTAAGGACGTCAAACATAGTGAAGCATACAGCAAACTCGACCTTCTGCGCACCCGCAGTTAGAGTTGTAACTCTACATTGCAAATTTACTGTAAATGCGCAGATGATTGAAAGTAGTATAGAGTAGTCGAGATATTGTTAAACGATTTGGCTGTACGCTTCGTCGTGCAAAAATGCCCTATTAAACGTAGCTATTACAATTACAAGTTAAAGTAGATAACTTGATACACCTACAGGAAGAAGGAAGGAAATGGGGAGGAAGAGAGGAGGAAGGGAATGGGGAATGGGAGGAAGTATTAGAAGAGTTGTCTCCTTAAGCCTTCTCTCTAAAATTATGAAAAGTGCTCTGAAATAAAAGAATCAACCGTTCCAAAGTGCGATTTCTGCACGTGAAGAAGAAAGACGGGCCAATCTCAAAGCATTAAAATTTTCAGAAGTTTCATTTTTATCATTTTAGGTGGCCCTGATATTGCATATTATAATTATGTTCCATGTTACATAAAATGCACACTACCCGTGTCTACCAAAATCCTTAACTATCCTTCCTCCATGGATTTCCTCCTTGCAGGACCGGCGCGCACTGCCGGTTTAAAAAGACTTCCTTCAATTGTTCTGTGACCGTGTTCTATACAGTAGCCGAATTGCATATTGCAAGAACTGTAATGAACTTTTGACTCGTAGTAAACTTTGTAAATTGTATGAAATTGGTTTCATTTCTATTCAGCGTTGCAAGCCTTGAATGAGGTTTGATTTACGTCCTGGGTAGGCTTGGAAATTCGAATGATGAGAGACATTTTTCACACAGAAATTGGGATTTTTCTAATGTTAAATGGGAAATTTAATAACATGAATAGCGTAATGTGTTAATTGCCGAATTATTTTTTTCCTTGGGATCATATCGTATATAGTAGTATGTAATTTAACAAAGTATCTCTTCGTGACTGAAATTAGCGTTTATTTTTTATTATTAATTCAGCAGAAAATCCAAATGCTAATTAATAAAGTGAAATAATTTCCTTAATTTAAACAACATATATTAAGCTGTTGAAAGCAAGAGTGATATTTGCATTTGCCATTTTGAACTACACACAACAATAAGTGATGGTGTTGAATATTATACAGGTTTTCAGTAATTAGTTACAATTTATTCACAATGATTGAATTCACTTTAAGGTGAATGTTTTATTACAATTCATCAGGAATAAATCGTAATTAAATCAAAGTTGTCGGTCTCGAGGTATTTTTACTTCAGTGTATTCACGATGATTAGTATTATTCATACTAATACTTCTTGATCCAAGCAAAGATTTGTTTATTTATTTATTTACGTCAAAAACAGTTTAAAACTGTGTGTGACGAGCTATGGGGACAAGTGAATGCTGATAATTCTCAGTAATGCTCGTAAAATGTTCGATGTATGACGAATGTCGTTGAAACCACCAGACCCTTGTGTTAGTACATTTTAAAATTTTAAATACTAAAAAAATCCTTTGAATAGGATATCCATGTGTAGCAAAATATCTCGCCCGTGCGTCATTCGAGTGAGTTAATATCATATATAGTTTAATGCAGTACTTTTTATTTATTTATTTATTTATTTATTTACGTCAAAAACAGTTAAAAACTGCGTATGACGAGCTATGGGGAGAAGTGAATTTTGTGCACGTTTTCATAATTCTGTGGTCTCTATCCTAAACCATATTCTAGTCGAATTTTGAATACAGAAGAGAGAGTTTTTTTCGAGTTTTGTTGACAAAATATTCGCTCCTATATAATAAAATATATTTTCAAAGGTAAATTAGCTATAAATTTCTGCCCTGAACCCTCATGTTCTTCATGAAAGAATAATACTTTTTGCCGCGATAATATGAAAAACGATAATTTGAATAACTATATTTCCCACTGAAATTCAGAAGACGTGCACAAATAATGAAGTTACATTTATGTCCAGAAGCAAACAAGGGACCATCTCAGCATTTGCTCAAGGATCAGGGAAACTGGACGAAAAACCTGATCGAGATGGGGGCCATCAACCCAGAAACTGTGGTACAATACATGTTACAGGTTCTTTAGAATTATACAGTCCAAATGATAAATAATTACATTAACTATCATTGTTAAAATTAATTCTACTTTCCTTTTTGATGCTCGGTATAGTCTCGAATTGTATAGAAACAGTTATGCAGCAGAAAAGATTTTACTTGGGACTTAAACTTTTCTATTGAATTTAATCGTTTAATGTCTTCTGGCAAAGTGTTGTAGAGTAATGTACATGAATTGTATGTGAATTTTTTGTAGTGAGCTGTTGATACTGCCACCTGGTGAATATGATTACTACGTCGTGTGTTATACTTATAGACATCGGCGTTTGCTGAAAATATATTCCCGTCCTTTAATAAGTCATTTTTGACAAAAACTACTGATTCGTAAATCAGGAGACAAGGTAATGGTAAAATTCCTAGATTAATAAAGAGTGACTTACAAGAATCACGTGGGTTGGATTTGCTTATTATTCGTACAATTCTTTTTTGTAATCTGAAAGTCTGTGAACTATAAGATGTGTTTCCCCAAAATATTATGCCATATCTCAGGCGGGAGTGAACATTGGCAAAATATACACAACGAGCTGTATGAAGGCTGACGGAATTTGAAAGAATTCTGAACGCGTAGCATAATGAGCTTAATTTTGTGTTCAATTCATTTAAGTGGGCATTCCATTTGAGGTTTGACTGAATTGATAGACCTAAAAATTTTGTTACATTAACATCAGTCAATGGCACACCGTTCATTTTCAATGGAGTACAGAATTTTTTATTTGATATGGAAAACTGCATTGAAACTGTTTTATTTTCATTTACTTTTAATTTGTTATTACGGAACCAATTTGAAACGTCTGATATTGTACTATTTACGGTTTCTTTGTTGCAAAGAATATTTGTATCATCCGCAAAGAGAACTGTTCTTCCGTTTCGAATCGCTAAGGGCATGTCATTTACGTATAATAGGAAGAGAATAGGGCCTAAAATCGATCCTTGCGGGACTCCACGTACAATTGGCAAAGAACCGGAAAGGTGTGTACATAAAGTTCCATCATTCCAGTAAGGTATTTCTACTCTCTGAGATCGTTGTTTAAGGTACGAACATAGCCAATCTAGAGCAATACCACGGATTCCATACGAAGGTAATTTTGAAAGTAAAATGTTATGATCAATGACGTCAAAAGCTTTTGAAAGATCTAAAAATATTCCAATAGTTGCTTCGTTTTGATCCAATGATGAGGCAACATCCTTAAGAAAAGAAAAAATGGCTGTTTCCGTAGATTTTGATTTCCGGAATCCATGTTGGCAATTTGAAAACGCGTCGTATTTATTCAGAAAGGTTTCCATTCGCACATAAAAAAGTCTCTCTAATATTTTTGAAAAAACTGACAAAAGAGAAATTGGCCGATAATTTTGAACTTCATTTTTGTTGCCTTTTTTGAAGAGCGGCTTAATCTTAGCTGTTTTAAAAATATCTGGAAAAATTCCGGTGCATAAGGATGCATTAAATATGTGAGTTAACGGGTGTATAATGGCTGGCGCGCACGTCTTTAACAAACAATCCGGAAATTCATCTAAACCGGCCGAATATTTATTTTTTAATTTACCGATTATTTTGAGAATTTCATAGGAAGAGGTTTCGGAAACGAACATAGTGTCTAAGACTTTTAGGGAAACGTCAGATGTTGAATTTTGTGGCTGAAAACCCTTAGTGAGATCGACAGCAATTCTCGAAAAGTATTGGTTAAAGAGACTAGCCACTGTTGCCGGATCGTTCACATCTCTATCGTTATCTTTTAAAACAACATTCTCTATAAGGTTTCTAGTTGGTTTGGTCGCATTTTTTACTATATCCCACATTGATTTTGTTTTGTTATTTGAGTTCAAAATATCCTGATCGTGTTTCATGATTTTAGCCTGCCTTATGACTTTTCTTAACAATGATTTGTATTTTTTAAAGTACAGGAGGAAATCTTGAGATACGTTATGATGCTTAGAAATGAAAGATAGAATTCGTTTGTTTTTACATGATGTTCTAATCCCTTGTGTTATCCAAGAATTGTTTTTGCGTGAAATATTTAATTTTCTTTTCTGAAGAGGAAAGCAAGTGTTAAAATGAAATGAAAGCGTTGAAAAAAAAGAATAATATTTATCGTTTGTATCAATAGTATTATAAACTGCGTCCCATGACTCCTGCAGCAAGTAATCAATGAATAATTTTATTTTACTTTTAGAAAACACTCTACTCATACGTGTATTATTTATTGTGTCATTGTTCGCATTTCGTATAATGGTAAGAATTTGTGCATCGTGGTCACTGTATCCTAAATCTTTTGTTTCAATTTCATGTCGAGTAGTGGTTTTGTTAATTATAATTTGATCGATTGCCTTCTTTGAATTTACTGTGATCCGTGTAGGTACTTTTATTGTAATATCTAAATTGAAGGAATTAATTAAGTTAAGAAACTGCTCTTTCTCGCAAGATTCGACCAGAAAATCAATGTTAAAATCTCCACATACAACAATGGATTCAAAAGAGCGATTGATGACTTTGATAAGTGTTATCTCTAGTTTTTCTAAGAACAAAATGTAATCTGCAGCTCTCTTTGTTGGAGGCCTGTAGATGCAAAGCAATATCATTTTTAGCACAGGAAGATGTACAACAGAAATTTCAAAAACATTTTCAACGGCATACTCATTGAATTCCGTCAAGGAGATAGAATCAATATTATTTTTAACGTAAATACAAGAACCTCCATATGCCGGACTTTTATGAGATTCTCTTTTTATTATTATTATTATTAGATTATTATTATTATTATTATTATTATTATTATTATTAGATTATCTTATTATTATTATTAGATTTGTAGTTTTTCTTTCGTCCGTCCATACATAATAATCTCGTGTTTATTTTGTTAATTTTACTTCTACACTAACGTTGGAATTTGCGTGTACATTATGTTCATCGACGTGATGTTTGGTGCAATAATATAACCATCGAGGGAACAATGTTTTAAATGCCACAAGAATTTGATAAAATGGGGGATTGTGATAAACATAAGAGAATCCAGGTTTTCAAAATCCTCAATGAAACTAGTGGTGCTAAAACAGCAAGTACTTTCTCGCCTCATAGTTAGGTAATACTTTTTACACCACAATGTCTCTCCGAATTAACACATCTCAGAAATATTTTTTTTGTAAAACTAATTACAAGTTGTAGAACAATTGGCGCAAAACTAAGTATTTTCAAGCAAATATCAACACAAATTTGACAAATATAATTGACTAGCGTACCCGTGCGAGAACTCTCCCATGTATCCCCATCCTTTCCCTAACCCTTTCTATTAAGAAGGACCGTTGTTAATGAAACGCGTTTATTTGTTTGAAAATGTATAAATGTAACTTCCAATGAACTTACAGAATATCAAACAAAAATAATAATACAATTTATGTTGGAAACAAGTTTTCAATCAAGGTTTATTCAGCATTATAGAGAGATGTTCTTGGAAAAATTCATACTAAAACAAAATTTGAAGAAATTATTCAATCTTTCTCGAGAGTTTGCTTTCCGCTTCCTTTGATTGTCCCAAAAATATTAGAAAAAGTTTTTACTCTTGAGAAGGCCAAGTAAAGTAGTGCGAAAATACCGGATCAAGCAAGTACAATCCTACTCTTTGCAATATTATTTAACTTTCCTTGATTTGTTATGTGGAACAGAGGAGGTTTTGGAGAGGCAGGGTGCCAGCTTGCTGGGGTGTGAAAATTGGAAAATTATTTCTGTACTACAAAGTATTGGATTATTTTCTGTGTTCCAATGTAAATTTGTTAACGAAACGTGTTTATTTGTTTAAAAATGTATAAAGGTAACTTGCAATGTACTAACACGATATCAAATAAAAATAAAAAATAATGCAATTGACGTTTAAAAGAAATTTGCAACTAAGATTTATTCTGTATTATGGAGAGTTTTCTTGAAACAATTCACAACACTTCCAAGACAACATTTGAAGTAATTATTCAATGCATTTTTAGTTAGCTTTTAGCTTTTCGTGATAATCACAAAAATATTAGCTTTTGACATCTAAGAAAGCTACGTGTCTGAACCCGCTGACTTGAAAATTCCAATGAATCACTGCAGATAACGAAAATAACTGGTAAAGATAAAACACAAACACAGTCTCCACTCTTCATTGTACACCCACATCCCTCGACAATTAGGTACATAGCACTTACAGACCGCGGTAAAACATTAATTGAATGGTTTCACTACATGCATAAGACATATCTTCACAGGTATCAAGCAATTATAATAATACTTCTAGTTGTAGCTGGAGAGCAAACCTTGAATTAATGATTATGCAAATAAACCTCGTCCGACTGCACAAACCACGGCGTATACAGAAAGAGTAAATATAAAATTGAGGAATCTAAGCCTTCTAAGCATGTCACAAAAATGGCTACCAGCAGCAAGGGCTGAAATATTGAGATGGTCTTGATAGTATTGAAGCGCGGAATCAAAAATGTAATTGAATGGATTGAAGGATGTCTCATCTTGTAGATTATGACGTAAAAAACTTCTCTTTGAGGCCTTCGGCCTCAAAATTTTAGTTTTTAAGGCCCTAGGACGCTTTGTTTAGGAGTAATATGACGAAAAAACTTTGGCAAGTGTTGCGGGTTGCATTTGACTTGAATATTTAGATGCGTTTTTTTAAAACAGATCTTTCATATTTTTAAAGCTAAAGTGCAATTCGTCACGTCTCCGTGAAATTCTTTTTCTTTCGAGACCTCGTTTATAAAGATTGCGTGTGAGAGCTGCAACGGAAAGGTATACTTCTGAAATAATACAGCTGTCTCCTAGGAGACTATTTTCATTCAGGTAAATTGTGTCTCAACAATAAGACGTAATTCACAGAAATTATCTTCCGAGTCATTGTTGCCGAGCAGTTGTTACATTCCAATCTAATATTTCCTGAAGGCTTGCAATTTTTTATTTCAGTTATTTCGAATAGGTTTTAAAGAATTTCTACAATATTAATTTGTAAACGTATAATAACAATTCGAATGAACAACAAAATATGAAATAATACACAAATTCTAACTTTCGAAGCATCCAAATGCCTGGAATTACGTTCGCGCAGAGCAGTAAATTCGTAGCGGGCGACTGTGTCACCAAATTACATAAAAAAATACTAATATTTTCAAAAAATTCAACATGTAGTTATTCGGAGATTTTTTTTTTTTTTGAAGGAGTGGATGTACTGATCTTCCTCACAGAATTAGTTTCTTATCGAGACATTTATTTTTAGAAGAATTGACACGTCCCATTCATCACAGTCATTCAAATATGACTGAGAACAAATGGTTTTCTATGTGTTTTCAGTGGATGTAATATTTTCATCCCATGTATTGTGATATATCAGAATATGACAAATTTTATTTAACAATATTAGCTGTACATGGGGTGGATAAATGGGTATGCAATATGGCGGTATGCGGCCTTAGCAACGACAGCGCAGAGGTTGGCAAGGTCAACAAACTACACAGGCCTTGAAGATGTCCGGATGCGGGCTAGATAGCTAAAGAAGATAAGATGTGGTTGGTTCAGAAACGAATGACTGACGGAGGTCGCGGCTACTTGAGTTCGTAAGAGACGCACGGGTTGGCTAATGAAGATTAGACAGTCTAATTTTGCCGCTGTGTTTTGAAAAAATAGAATGAGAGACGCTTACCAAACCATAAAGGGTTAAAGAACGCATTGAACAGAACATTCTGACTCTGGGTGTTGTGGTGTAAAGATCGTTTGCAGACATTATATTAGGAAAGTGGGACTTGTATATTTTTTTTCGTGAGAGAAGTAATAGTTTTTTTTTCGGACTCTGAGAATTATTTGCCAGAAGTGAATTCGCGGAGGACTTGCACAGTTTTTCGGATATTGCAGTTGAACTTTAATGTTTTCTATAACCAGTGGGAAAGATTAGGAACTGGGAGCATCGGATAAGAACCGATAAGTATTTTATGCAGTGTGGACTGGACGTGTCAGCAGCAGCGCAAGACCGGAAGAGAGAAGCGAAACTTGGAACCAACAACGGTCAAGTGAGAAGCGATTACGGAGCGTCGACAAGCAAAACGGTAAAGAAGTACTGCAGTACAAAAGAGATACGTATTTAAAAGGTCATGACCGTAAAATTAATTGTTGAAACTTAAAGTTAAATAAATTATTGAATTTTGTTCTTTGGAAATGAAAGGAGTTTTCATTTGTCAATCATAATCTTTAATTAGTTGGAAGCATATAATTATTACATTTCAGATTCCACGCCATACTGTATAGTTGGCAGATCAGGTAATCGGCTATCGAGGCGATAGCGAGGATTTGTATCCGGACCCATCGACCCAAGCTAGCTGGATGTTTCTATAATTTTGTTTAAATTAGATGGGAAAACTTTGGTAGTAATTAATGTAACCTGTTTCTGGCGCCCAAATCTTAATATAAATTTGGAACAGGCCATAATTACAACCACACTATTGATGAGACGATGATAAAGGTATATTTCAGTATACAATAAGGGAAATATTCTGCAATGCTTATCGGAAACGGTTGATTTGTCTGAATTATTCTGTGTGCGTAATCAGTAGCTGTAGCAAAACATATTACTGAAGTAATAGGTGATCTACTGAAGTCGGTGACCAAACCTTTTGTCTTGCCATAAATCCACCTACAGTACACGTGATGCATCCCGCGAACATCGATGTTCGCAAGATGCATCAAGTCAAGTGTGGGAAGACAAAACATTCCTGAACCTCTGAGACACTTGTGTCTGAATAAGCTTCTTAAGAACCCTCACTTCATAGCAGTGGCGTAGCGTGACTCACACGTTTGGGGATGCTCAACAATAACACACAAAATGTCACTATCAACTACTTCATCTAACAGGCGAACGCAACACAAGGCAGATACACTGAGACTACTTCCACGATCTCGATTGCTTACGACGGTGTAGGCGCTTCCCACAAAATCCTCACAGCAGTCAGGGCTGCCGATGTCTTGAAAGCAAATTATACAATGGCTCAGCTTTAATTCTTATACGCGAATGGCAATAAGACCATTTGTTAATTTATACATTGCAGACTTAAATAATATGTAATATATTTAAGAGATAATACAATTTCTTGGATATTAATTAAGAAATAGTAGTCAGGCACTATTTCTACAGTTTGTACCCATGACCAAGCGGGGACTCCCAAGTGAGAGAGAGAAAGATAATTTACTGAACGCCTGAAGTGTGCTGCGCTCTCGTGCACAAACGAGGTTCTTTCCGCAGTAGACGCTAGCGTAAAGCAGTCGGGTTTCTCTGGGCCAGGGGTGAAGAGGGGGGAGGGGAACCTCGCCATCTGCGCATGCGTCATTGCTCGTCGCAATCTGGCGGCAGACGCTGAAGTATTTTAGCTTTCAAGCAATCAGAGGCCAGCTTCAACAGCCCGCCGAATTCAAACATAGGAAATCAATTTAAAATTAATACAAAACGTGTTTCACTCAACAGACCACTTGTAAGATTATCAATACAGTATTTAAGGTTCTTATATACGGGGATGCTCAGCATCTCAGCGTCCCCTGACGCTACGCCACTGCTTCATAGAATCAAATGGCTGAGTTAGGCTATGTAGTTTCAAAAAATCTGGACTGAAGTGCTCTTTTGTAGGCAAACAGTTCAAAATGTATGTGACAATTCCACTGAAACTGACGAGGTTGGGAATAGCATTTCATTTTTCGATCACAATTTCGCTCAAGAAGCTGCCAAATCCTGTTCTTATTACGTCTAAGGATTTATTAATTTAATACGGCACTTGAATAAGAAAGATAAAGATATTTTGTCTGAATGTACGTTACTTCATCTTCTGAAATATTACATTTCATTTCAAATATATACTACTTTATTTCCTTCACTGTTCTATCCCTCTCTACTGCTAATAATTTCTTGTCAAACAGGAAATTGATGGCAATAGAAAATATCGTAAATATCATACTACTGCTATGTTACATACAACATACCTAAAGAAAAATGTTTTATGATCTTTTCCCAGGTAAAATATAGTTATTGTCTAGACTACAGGCACTTTATGTTGGCTTGTTATGAGGTTTACAAATGCCTCAGTGGTAGTGTCAAAGCTCTTTTGAAAATAAATGTCCCATGAAAGACCCACTAAAAGAAAACTAGCATCCTAAGAAAAGTCGGCAAACCTATCTCAAGAGTTGCTTTAGAAAGATGAACCTGGATATTCGATAAATCTTGTGATAACTATGCAAAAATGCCATGCCTCACCACTGCCAATAAGGACATATGAGTATTATAGGTGATTACCTTTTTAATTTAAATGTCTCAATTAAATTTTTAAAATGTGATGAAAATCATTTAATATTTTCAATTATTTCCTCCACCACATTTAAATGGGTAAAACTAGCAAATATAGTAGGCCCCAATAAAAAGACAAATGCAGGACAGGACAAATGCATGTGTATGTAAGCAGACCATTGCCATTAATGAACACTAGTGTAAAAGAATTCTGATGACAGTACAACTGATTTACATTTCACTTTATGAAAACCTTTTGCAAGCTAATGCGTTGTTTTGTTTACAAGTCTTACAAAAGCAGATAATAAAGAAAAAATTTAATTGCTACATTTTTCCCACAAACTTACCAAATTGATTCTATCATGCTGACTGTGAAAATGTAGCCTTAACCTTCCAACGTATTTCTTATTTTGCATTACTGTTAATGTTTACACTTACCTTTGCTTTCAGCAAAAAGAATGTCTTTTAGATGTGAGATAGGACTCATGTTTTTTATAGTGCGAATTGTTTCGAAGCAATCATAATAAGCTCACGTCACATCTCAAGTCACTAAACTTATTTCACTAATGACTACTAATATTGAAAGTAGTTCAAGAAGAAAGTAGTTTATGGACTACTCGAATCAAAATAAAACAGCAATAAACAAAATTAATCATATATTACTCATGTCGCAACTATTAACCAAGACATTAAAAATGTAATGTCATAATGAACACCAAATTCAAGCCTATATATGCCCCCCACTGAAAATTATTTTAAGATAGCCTATGTTTTATATGCATAAAATGAAACACAAATTGATGAAAAGGAGGACAAACTTCAGTAAAACAGTGCTGCAGTTCATGATTTGAGGTGAAGAATCAGCAGGGCAATAATAAGATATTAAAGTTTTGAGAAGTCATCATCTTGTGAAAAATTTGTTTTTATAAAGGAATGGGGGCTTATAAAAAGTAAAATCTTTTGTGCTGCATAATTGTTTCTATACAATTAGAGACTATACTGATCGTCAAAAAGAAAAATAATGTTTATTTTAACAAAACAATGATATATAGTGAATTAGTTTATATTTGTATTGTATAATTTTTAAAAAAGACTTAATACACCTGTAACAAGTATTGTACTTAAGCTTCCGGGTCAATGACCCCCATTTCGATCAGCTTTTTTTCAAGTTTCCCTGATCCATTGAGCAAATGCTGAGATGGCCCCTTGTTTTGCTTCTGGACGTAAATGTAGCTCCACTATGCACATGTTTTGTTGAGCACTTCTTTTGCTTTTAGTGGTAGGAGTAGAGCTGAGGGTGAGTTACTATTTTGATAGCAATGCAGAAAAATCACATCTGCAGTGCGTATACCGTAGCAATTATGTTTTTTATAAGTCAGGAATGATTCTGGATCTCAAGGAAATGTGTGCAGATAATCTCCTCCCCCTTCCCTCATATACAGTTTTTACTGTTTTTTTGGACCAAATAAATATCAAATATCAAAAATATAACCTTGTAGCATATGGTAACCCTGCAATTCTGGTGAGGCAATTTGAAAGGAAAGTATCTCTTCAAATTAGAAATGAAATATCTGCATAATAAGTTTGAAATACAAATATAATGGAGACATATATTTGGTAGATTTTATATTAAAACAGTTTTGTTATCTTAAATAATTTTCTAGATGGTGTGGAAACATCTAAAACATAACATCATCATCATGAATGTTTGAAATAGTGTTTTATTTCCATTCTTGTAATTGTTTCAGAGGAAATAAACTAAGTGGCATTTTTGCCTTTTTGATTTGGTTGAGACGTAATAAACTTGAAAATTCATTGTGTCTGTTGGAGCTTCATCAATTCTAGCAAGTCTCCAACACACACACTGTTCTGCTGTGATACCTAAGTTAGGTACACATAATATCCATTTAATTGTACATCATTAGAAAGAAGGCCAAGTTCTCATCAAACGGGTCTTTGAACCGATTCTTGGGGAATGTAAAGATGATTTTGGATAGATGGAGATGTTACAGATACTGAACAGTGCACAAACATTACTAGTTGAACAAATTCAACTTTTTAGTGTCTACTGCAAATATCTTTCCTCTCTTTAATCTTTGTGATCTTAATCTCTAATCATGAAATTAAATTAAGGCAGCATTTCATTAACGATTCACTTCACATTAAATTACATGTACTGAAAATGAAAGTAATGGAATTGATAAATTACTTTCAAAAAGGGGTCTGTCCAACTTTTTTTATGAACTTGAGTGAGTATGTTAATATCACTCATTTCACTAAATGATTCTTGGCTTACTTTTCCTATACACAGTCACAAGAAAATTTGTTGCCAGTGGAGGACATTTTACCAAGAACAGGCCATTTCAATTAAAAGGAGAACATTTTCATACTTCATTATATACAGTCAATCCACTTAACAATTCCAAACCATTATAGTCTTTAAAAATCATATTAGACCTCTCAACAGGAAGTGACCAACTTTATAGGTAAATGATATAAATACAAACAAAAATCAAACTCATATTACATTCTTCTGACTTTAGCAGCCTGATTAACACTAATCCCTTGAAGAAATTTTCTTCTGCAAATGTGGCTTAGACACATATTGATAAAATGCAAGCAATTTAAATGCTTTAGATTTTATTTCATCATAATAATACCATTTACTGATGCAATATAGATATTCACAACATAGTCCCTTTAATGAATTAAATTACTTTAATGTTACGACACTATTATTTTCAATTCAGCAGGACGTAAAAGAGGTCATTTCATGTAAATTTAAAAAAGGAGGGAGGATCGGAGGACAGAGGGGGAAAAAAAGGAGGACATGTCCTCCTTTTTGGAGGACAGATGGCAACCCTGCTGACAAAGCTACTAAATAATTTATAGAAGCTATGAGTTCGGAAAGGGAAATAATTGTTTTCTATTTTGTAATGCCACAAGAAAATAAATGCCAGTAATTGTCTGTTTATGAGTGATTATTCAATAGGTTATTCAATGTGAACACACACAAATTATTAATTAAAAGACTTCAGAGTATATTGACCAAGAAATCGTAAATACACACAAAAGTGAGTAAGGAAATCATCATTGGTAATTAATTGTCATTAACAGAAATATGGAAATAAACATAAAATACATGAGAAAATGGTGGTCACAGTTCATATAGAAACATAAATTGCATTTAGAAAGGAAGAGTAAATGATTTAGAAACATTGCATCAATTAAGGTTTGAAACCAATTGTTTAAAAAAAAAAGTCAAATGATTGACACATGTAGAAACGTTCAATAGTAAAATCTTGTGAAATCAGAGCAAGTCATAAGCAATGTGACACTTAGCAGCTTTATACGAAACGAGCTTAGGAGTGCGAGTGAAAAACATAAAATGGTTCAAAGAGTGCACATCCAGTTAACATTTTGAGTTTTGTAATAATTTTGTACCCTCTTCAGGTACGGTCTGTGAATTGAAAGAGGAGTTGTGGGACCAGGCAAAAGGATTGTGTTAGGGAGCACTCGTTAACTTAAGAACATTGGTATTGACTTGTAGTGTGGAAGAATTTTATGAATACTTATAATAAGATGAAATTAAAATGGTAACCAAGATTTGAATAACAAGGAAAAACATCATAACATCAATGAAAGATTTACTTCAGTATCTTAGTGCCATCATATCCCCAAAAAAAACCAAATGGAATTTAGAAAAACTCTTTCAGTGCAGTAACATATTACACACTTGTATTGCATTAAATACAGTAGAACATTCATTGATGGGCTGTTCTTCAGTAATGTTCCTTGTAAAAGAGATTTATAAGTTCTTCAAAAATTGTCACCTTTTTAATACTAACATCAGCTCTAGTAATTGATTTTCTTTCCAAAAATTGTTTTACGGACAATAATTATCACTTGTGATTTCCTTGCGTATTTTTAAATGTACTACGGGGATTCTTGGTCAATTTACTTTAGATTTGTTAAATTAATGATCTGGATGTCTCTTCATATGATCTAACCTGTGATTAGTTGCTGTGATTATTTAATGCGGTTTTTAATCGAAAATGCGCCAGTGATTATAATATTATCCTCATTAAACCTTTGGCAAACAGAATTTGCTATTTATATATTTACTGAATATCTAAAAAGTAGGATTTTCACGATTAACTTTGACGCACGCCTGTGTTGTTTTGTTCATCACATCGATGTTGCGCTGTTTCGGTGTTGATATGAAATGAAAGCGTTGGCAGAAGTTGAATTTACCAACTTCGCCAACCTCGCCTGAGGCGAGTTGGCCATCCTACAATGATAACCAACTTATGACAAAATGTGGATTTTTGGATATGGATCATTAGTTTGGAAAGTTGACTTTCCTTATAAAGCTCGTGTCGTCGGCTACATCAAAGGTTATATTCGTCGTTTCTGGCAATCCAGCGAAGACCATAGAGGAGTGCCGGGCAAGGTACCGCATTTAACTACATTTTCACCTAATAAGGCTTTATTTTGAAGACAGTTATCCGTTTAGCAAATATTTAAAAAAGGGTATTTTCACTCGAGAAATGCAGCATTTCTTTTGAGATTCTCCCGTTTTGAATTTATTCAAGATGTGTAGATAATTGAGAGATTTTATGTTAGGTATTGATTCTATAATAGTGTGCTTTCTGTAGCCAGGTCGTGTTGTGACACTGCTTCCAGCATCAGACCCAGAGGTACAACATTTTTGATATTGTAATATTTAATAGATTTACAAATTTGTACCTGTTTCTAAAAGTTATGGTGTTTCAGGCCCAAGTGTGGGGTGTTGCCTATGAAATTGCCAAAGAAAATGAAGAACTTGTCATGAATCATCTTGACTATAGAGAAAAGGATGGATATGATAAAGTTTCAGTAATGTTTTATCCCAAAGCTGCTGAGGATGGTGCAAGTACTGTTGCACCATTTGAACTTTTCATTTATGTAGGATCTGAACAGAATAAGTTTTTTGCAGGTCCTGCAGATGTTGACAGTATTGCAAAGCAGGTTGTCAGTGCAGTAGGCCCTAGTGGCACTAATTCAGAATATGTTTTGCAGCTAGCTTTGGCTATGAGAAAATTAGCACCTGGTATTGTAGATGATCATCTGTTTTCCTTAGAGGAAGCAGTCAAAAACCTACAGAATGAAAAAGGAGAACCCAATGTAAATTCTTGACAATAGAGCAATTTTAGCACAATTTAAGAACAATTTATTCCATCAATAATGTAAAACTTCAATACATTCCCTAAATCTTAAATAAAAAGCCTGCATGGTTATTTCATGTGGTAAAATATTGATTTGCAATGTTAGTGCCATGTAGGGTTGCCAGATGGTCACTATTTGAGTGAACTGTTCACTATTTCTATTTTTGATTCATCAATTAAAAATGGAAATTGTGAAGATGTAAAAGATCTGATTCAATAATGGAAAAAAAACAACAAACAAACAAACTTAAAGTATGAGTAAATAAGTGTTAGTAGAGCTTTTAGTGTTTATTATGGCAAGTTTATAATCTTGATTAGAGCTGATTTTACTTTGATGCCAATCGTACCTATTGTGCAGGTCTAAGCAGTTGTCATCTTAATTTGTTTGCTATTCGTAATACATTTGTCTTCAAGCACTGCGAACTTAAGCTAAAAGTGTGTTTCATAAATGCCTTTCATGCATATACTACTTAAACGAACTCCTGATGAGTGCAGGCCCTAATGTACACAGATAATTTTATTTGGAGATTCGAACTAATGTATAAAAGATTTATTCCATTTTATGCAATAGCAAAGCTCAACTTCGCACTTGGCTGTGTTTTAAGTAATAAAGAGAATGTATCATTTTTATTCAAAAGATCCTCCTTGGTTCACTATTTTCTGAAACCATTTCTGGCAACCCTAGTGCCATGACATTCATTCAGCTTTTTTCTCAGTGAAAGTAGGTTGACCATGAATGAAAATTTAAATCCTATACCTTTTGCAGCCTTCTTTCATAGATGTTTACAATGAAAAATAATTATTAGACGTGAAGTGTGTTGATAAGTTAAGAAGCATGTTACTGTTCTTTTATGTGTACAAATGTGAATATGAAAACAAAATTAGTAAGTAAGACACACACATTCAAAGCAAAAACCTTGAAATTGTTCATAAAAATGTGTATAGTATTTTTCGTTAACTATGTTAATTATGTTTTCTTGTAAAATTGCTTTTAATTAAGCTATTACCACATTCCAGTTATAAAAGTAACTTACTACACCTCAGACAAACTAAAAATTGTAAAGATTGCAGTGTTAAAGGCACTTATAATTAAGAAGGTCCTAAAATGATTGGGTAACATACTTCAGAATTGATGGTCTCTTGGTACGGTAATGTATGTTGAGAATTCTGAGAATTTCCTTCTTCTCCCTCCAGATAACTTATTTATTTAAGATGAAATATATATTTCTTGAAAATGTGAAAATTCTTAATTTGTTTTAGAAAGGAAGTTGGATATCACTTCAAAAATACATATTTTCTAGGTAACTTCTTTAATTACATATGATTGTTTATTAGAAGCAGTGGACAAAATCTGTTGTGATGATTTGATGAACATAATTGCAATTGCAACAAGTCATTGTCTCAACAATTGTACAAGTTTGATTTGTATTTTCTCAAAACTGCCATCTGCGTATCAGGCTAATGATAAAATTCTAAACACACTTACCATATTATTTAATGAACTTTGTCCGTGAATATTTAAAATAATATTATTTAATATAAATAGCACTTGTTGGGAGGTTTATGTTCAGAAATTTTTTTTGGTTGAGAAAATGTAAAGAATTGGAAAGCCATTTTTGGGATGATAGAAAGATTTTAAGCATTTTTTATTTATATGCATTCAATGGAATGAACACCATTCTGTATTTTGTTGATGAAGGAAATATTTTTATCTTCCTATTCTCACTACGGAAAAAAGTTACTTTGTTGGTTGCATGATAACCTTCCCATGAATAATTTGTCAAGTTTGTCTGGAAAATGTTAACTACTAGCAGTCACAGTGAAATATTCAGCATTTTTCAAAAATATTGTATAATTAAAAGTGCAGCCCTGTGCATCTATCCGGCCAGGCTGAAGATACACGAGCGTTGTGTTTACGCGCGTTTCCACACTGTGGCGTCAGTTGTCAACGCACGTCGATGACTGCGCACACGAGCATTGTTCACTGCGCACACGAGCGCGTCACGGGCGCTGCATTGAACGCTCTGTATTCGGTATTCGTCGCCGTCTAAATAGCTGTCAAAGGCTATGTGATGCTGAAAATTATCAGGAGAAGGCCCAGGTGACATTGGATGTACCCTATTAATTGTGAGAGGCTGTCTCACGGAAATTACTTCACTCTTTAGTAGGCTGCGATAAGACATTTTTACTTTCTCGCTACCGCGGTAGAAAGTATGTGATATATGCAAAAACTGCGAATTTTCGGCAAAATATCATTACAGGACCCTGGCATCGAAAACCTGGATAAATCCACTTGCTAAATTTAGGGGGGGGGGAATCCTCTTACACGTGGTGTAGACAGAATCCATGTGTTGTGGGTCTTTGATACAGAAAAATCGATTGACGGGATCGATAATACAGAAAATCTGTCTGTCCATCCTCCTATGAACAACGCTAGCAGCTAAACCGTTCAGCCGATTTTCCCAAAAATTTGTATTCCACTGTCGATTTGCTTATGCCGCGGCCCCTTGAATTTCAAACCGATGTTTTAATTTTGGAGGGTTCTTTTGACATGAAGCTCCTGGGACATTTTCCAAATTGAAGGGTTGAGAATTATAAGGGTACAACCAGTGGCGTCTCTTGACTAGTAGATGTGGGGATGCGATCATGATATTACAGATTGAAGGCATAATTGCATATATTTAAAGTCTGCGTCATTCTATTTTAATCTGAAGTATTTTAGAAGTTTATTTGCAAATTAGATACCTACTGAATCTTCCTTAAAATCACCAATTTCTCACTGTACAAAACAATAAAACTAAAAAATAAACCACAAAAAGGTACCCAATTTTCGAACTCGAGATCGATTCGCGTTGTCTTGGTTGTCAATCACTAATTACCATAAGTCTTTCAGAATAGGAGAAAGAACTAAACGGAATTTGAAGAATCCTGTCTATAGAACAATGAGATGTTTCACTACTGTTCTATGTCACAAGTAACTCATCCGCTGCCATAAATGTACTGGATGAGCTCGCCATGTCGCATCCTTTCACACACACGTTTTATTCTTTCACGTTACAATTTCGAATTCACGACTTCTTTAACGCATCAATAGTTAAACAATTTAACGCACATTTTAATTGTTCAATTATCACATCAATAGTTAAAATATTTAACGCACATTCAGTACGAAACAGCATTTACGCTACAACGAAGGACACGAGACGAACGAAATTACGTCGCACCACCGTTTGGACTTCACGGACTGTCCCTACCTACTATTTTCTTACGTGAAGGCAGTGATCTTGTTTTGTCAGGTCTGCTAACACACATCATCTTACCCACCTCAACTGAATCAGGTTGAAATGTGCTTAAGCATAGTTGGCAGACGTGCATGAGTTGTGAAGAAAGACAGTCGTGCCGTCTGCCCCCCCCCCCGCGGCCCGCTACCCGCTTCGGCGTCCACTATCGCGGCACATGATGTCTGTGATTCCCAGGCGTACGGTCGAATTATGACTGCATCAGAGGAGGGGATGGAAGGTTCTTGGGAGGGGATACAAAAACGCCAATGAGAACTCAGAAGCCTGAGATGTGAGAGGCCTGGTCACATCATCGGCCGTCGAAATCACACAGCGCATGGCCGTGAGTTCAGTGACCTCACCAACGTAGCGATGTCGTTCAAGGGATGCTTCTTGTCCTGTCACATCCAAAGAAGGAAATCCCTCCCATTGGACAGCGCATGGAAATGGCGAGAGGGATTAGATAAACAGAGGGAGATGCTTACGGAAGAAAGTAAATTACTTTACTGAAAATAGTTTAAAGTAATGAAAAGCTAGGGGATGCAATGCATCACTTGCATACATTGAGCCTACGCCACTGGTACTAACTGCGTTTTCACCATTTTACAGTACAACAAAAAATTTTGTAAATTCTCTATCTCACTTATTACTTTAAAAATGCTTAAGATATTCACTGAAAGCAAAGTTTGATAGGTTTATTAGTAAAATAAATAGAAAACCAACACGCCAAAGTCTGTGTCAATCTGTAGCACCACTAGTTTATTTCTGGGCTAAATTCCCTTTGTGAACAAATATATTCGTTTTTGGTGAATAAACAATTTTCATGTTTCTGGAGAGTTTATGTTTCTGAAGGGCAAATTTTTTCATAGAACGTATTTTTTCAAACCAACTTTTCAGTGCTTATTATCGCTCAGCCATTCGAAATATCCAAAGGCTTTATTAGACAAAATATGCCTAAAAGTGTCTTAAGAGCTTATTTTTCAAGTTTCCATTTTTAGAAAAACTTATTTTTAATTCATATTTCACACAATTCCGCGAATACCACTAATAATATTTTTAAACAATGTTCATTACATTTATTAAAGAACTAATTGTGGAGAATACAGTTTATTTGATTATTTGCCTTCAATAATATAGTTGTTAAGACACCAAAAAATGTTGAGCTTTTACAATTTTCAAAAATTTAGAGAATTTAATGAGACAGGGCTATAGTTGCGTTTTTCCTCCATCAGAAAAAAATTAAGGAAAAATCTGGAACAATTTTTGAGAAAAAATTGACATCTTTACGGTTCATGTAAAGTACCCCAAGCATCAAAACATCCGTTTTAAATTCAAGGGCTCGCGAAATCAATCAGGTCGATTGGGGAATAACAATTTTGGTGAAAATCTTGTAAACAGTTCATCCGCTAGTTTTGTTTATAGAGGGACAGACAGCCAACTGTTTTGCCTTAAGTACATTTTCAGTATCATGGTCCCACCAAACGTTGATTCTGACTACAGAACTTGTTAGAGGAAGTCATTTACGAACAAGAAGTCTCTACTTTTCGGTATTAGGGACCTACAATACAAAATTTTGGCGAAAAATCGCCATTTTTGCTGCATCATCACACAACTTTCTTTATATTATGTGTGTCGTATGTGAGAAAATGACACCTTTTCTTTGCTTATCTAAATATAATTTTGGATTTCGTAGTAATCTTTCGGAAATACACCAATGACTAAGATTAACAGACTATGTAGCTCATCATTTTCAAAAATCACTACACACTTTATCAATATTTCTCTACACTGAAAAAGAATGGAGATAAAGTACGGTACGATGGACTAATTTACTACATAAGAAAATTTTGTTTCCTCATCCTTAAGATCATTCTAAATTTTCTTTCAAATAGAAGTTTTCTGGTAAAAATAAAAATATTATTTAAAATATAACATATTTGCTGACGTTCCACAGGGATCCCCCTTTCATCCTCTGTATTCAATACCGTATTTCGGAAGTTTCTAATTTTCAATACTGAGGAAAAACCTGCTCTGCAGAGGATCCCTCCTTGTACCCTTCTCAGAAATGATTATCGGGTATTGATAATCTTCAAACTGATTTAAATAATACCTCCTAATACCTGATAACATTGCTAATGCCTAATAATACTGTAACGAGCCACATGATCCACATATTTAATAATACAGTATTATATTTATTCAATAATATGGTACTTTGTTATGCATACAGAAGGGGTAAAGTCAACACATACAGGTTGTCAAGGCGGCAGGTGTAAATAAACAAGCCCGGGAGGGACGAACGCTCAGGAAGTGACGATATACCGGAAAGCGGAAGCAAAGCCCCTTGTAATGAAAATAATATACACTAAGTGATTAAAGTATCCGGACACGTGGCTGAAAATGACTTACAAGTTCGTGGCGCCCTCAATCGGTCATGCTGAAATTCAGTAGGATGTTGGCCCACCCTTAGCCTTGATGACAGCTTCCACTCTCGCAGGCATACTTTCAATCAGGTGCTGGAAGGTTTCTTGGGGAATGGCAGCCCATGCTTCACGGAGTGCTGCTCTGACAAGAGGTATCGATGTAGGTCGGTGAGGCCTGACAAGAAGTCCGCGTTCCAAAATATCCCAAAGGTGTTCGATAGGATTAAATTCAGGACTCTGTGCAGGCCAGTCCATTACAGGGATGTTATTGTGTAACCACTCCGCCACAGGCCGTGCAGTATGAATAGGTGCTCGGTCGTGTTGAAAGATGTAATCGCCATCCCCGAATTGCTCTTCAACAGTGGGAAGCAAGAAGGTGTTTCAATCATCAACGTAGGCCTGTGCCGTGATAGTGCCACGCAAAACAATAAGGGGTGCAAGCCCCATCCATGAAAAACAAGATCACACCACACCACCACCGCCTCCGTGTCCGGATATTTTTGATCACACACTGTATGTGTAGGAGGCGTAATAATGTGGAACGGGATCTGTCTCTTTTAACTACGGACCATCGAACCGTCAACAACAAATTTGGTACTTTGCGGTTATCATTAGGTGGGACGCATAGTAGATGATATTGCAATGCATTTAGTTGAGACATAACATCGAACGTTGGAGGGGAGTGGGCTAGCATGAGATTATAATTATTATTTTCAGAGTTGTAATAGTAAGAATTTGAATAATGTTGATGTCATGTAATTGTCAATTGAATTAAAAACGGAGTGTATTTGCGAATGCTAAAGTAGGAAAGAAGTAGATTTTTTCATACCTTGAACGATTATTTGAATTGTAAGGGAGTTTCGCGAACGCATAGTTATTCGACGAACTGGGAATAAATTGGCAGAATCACGCTTGACATTATTAGTTAACAATTGACAACTGGTAATATCGCGTTGAGCAGGGTGAAATACGAAGAGAGAAGACGTTGTAGACATTGAACATTCATCATCCGGAATTCAGCTGAGTTTTCGAATATATTAAGCCACGAACATTTAAGTTGATTTGTACAGGAAGGTTAATTGTCGAAATAATAGTTAATGCAATGAGCTCATTAAGAATTGTTAATATTTGAATTATGAATAAATATTTTATTTATTATTTGAAACAAAGGTTGACAATTTGTAGTTAATTGCCATCCATCAAAGAATCAATTAATGAAACAACTTCCAGAAATCAGTGATCTGTACAGACAGCCCGTCTGGATGCGACCAGGTAGTGCGTTGTATGTCGATACCCAAGAGTAAGAAAATATTAAAAGTACTAATCTAATCTATTGTACAAAATATTTGATTATAAAATAAGGACGGAGCAGAACAGGGAAACAGTATTATGTAAATATTAATATTAATAGGAAAAGGTTGCAAATAAATGGAAATATCAAATGTAATAAATGAAAACTTGTCGGAATTATCTGGTTCATGTGAATACCTTCAACTTCAATAATATACACATCCAGTCACATTAATGTGATCGCCGCCTATGTTCGACGAAACGTGCAATAACCCAGAGGACAGGTCAGCACTAACAGTGGAGGGTATATAACGTGACGGGTGGAAGTGGAAACTGCAGTAGTTTTCGCAGTGCAGAAATGGAGCGATCTATCGGGCTTCTAAGGAGCATGGCCATCTGCGCTTGAGGACCGAGAGCGGAAACATTTCCGAAACGGCTCAGTTTGTGAAGTGTTCGGAGCATGGCACAATGGCGATATCCAAAACCGGCGCCGAGGCAACTGTGGCGCACCACGGGCCATGGGAGACGACAGGGGATGACGACTGCGGAGATGTCACGTAATAGACATAGCCCTTATCCTTTCTACGAGATACGTCTACTTTCTAAGAGAGACCGGAAATACATCAGTATGTCCACTGAACCGAGGCGTATCTATGGTATGAAAGATATGGCATGTGCCATGGGCGCCATTCACAAAGGGGCGATATTTAGAGTATGCGCGCTTAAACAAATAACATCAACCCTAATTTCAAGTAATAGGTCAGGGGCGCAGATTCTTTGCTTGTCATGGGCGCCGGATTATCTACATATGCCTCTACCACTGAAGATAGGGTTAACAGCGGGGGAGGGGAACGGTCCCCGTTTTGGGGTACAAAGACCAACCTCTTGACTTCTCCCAAAGGCGGAAGGACCGTCCTTTTTCCGAATTTACCCTTCAGCGTGAGCGATACCATGTAAAGAGCGTATGGTGGTGTCATGTGAGTGACCACGGAAAGCGGTTTAGGACTGGAACGCATTGCGTTTCGGACATTGATGAAAATGACAGCGAAGACGGCGGTCGCTGTCTAACGGAGGGTCGCGCTTCCTTGCGACAACAGGTACATTCGCACTAGGCGAACGAAACTCTATATTTGCTCTGTACTTCAAACCATGCTATACTTGTATGGTTGCGCTGCGAATTTAGGAGTGGCGAGTGCCACTAGTTAAGCCGATTTTCAATCGGATTTGGGATCGCTCCCGCGATCAGGGGATAGTAGAAGGTCTATCAGAGTTATTGTATGAAATGTAACTATTTAAAAGTACATATTTGTTTTGTAAATATAACTGTATATAGGCAAGCTCGTGTCTGTGTTCGCTGTGACCATGACGTCACCAGACAACACCTTTCTTTAATTTATTTACGTTTAGCGAGCGTTGCTGTGTAGGGGCCTCGGCAGCAGGTGCCTGGTTCATGCACCCACGCTGACTGCTATTCATTGGCTAGGAAAGCTGCACTTTGCACGCCAGTACCGCAACAGGATGTCCACTGAGTGACGACAGGTGGCCTTTTCAGATGAATTACTTTTTCGGGCAATGGTCGTTGGCTTATACGGCGTGAAACGTCTGAACGCAAACTCCCTGCAACAGTCGCCGGGCTGGTCTCGGCCGGAAGAGAGAGCGCAATGGCGTGCAGCATGGTTTCGAGAAGCTCCCTGGGCGATCTTGTCATTCTGGAAGGTCATTTCGTATTCTCCGAGTAATCATGAAAGGAAATTAGCAGTGGGAAAATAGCTTTAAAATAATGCAGAAACCAGATAAAATTAGGAAATTACAGTGGAGAGAATAATCTGGAAATAGTACGTCAAATTTTATGAATAAATTGAAACAAAAATATTACAAGGTTTTGCCATTAAAAATCCGCATTCATTTTAGAAATATGAATGGAAATGGAAATTTAAAAGCGTATAACAATTATATATAGATATCTTTAATAAAAGTGACGTTTAGCAAAATTATTTTGATTTAAAACGATCTTTGAATGGAGAAATCAAAACAATGAGTGAGGAAATTGTGTTACACTCTAATTCATTAGAGTAGTGCTGTTCTCTTCCCTGCGGGAGCCAGTGAAGGATACCGCAGAAATTCGTCGAGGGGGGAATGTAATTTGTTTTCAGTTTATTTTGTTTTAATAAAAGACCACTCCCAAGTTCATGAATGGCAGAATTTGAAAAACGAATCCGCAGACGCGCGCCAACAAGGGAAAATTGGGCGAGGTAAGGGATTTCGGTGCCTGTGGCGCGTGCAGTGAAGGGAGCGAGCGTGGACGTTCGCCAGTGCTCGACCAGAACCAATCGGCTGCCGAAAGCTCTCGAGCATCCACTGTTAGGCGGCAGATAGCCACTCGGTCAAGGGAGATTGTTTTTCTACTAGTTGCAGAGTTCTGTACCTTTTCAACTTCAAATTGAGACAAATCAAACAATATCAAATTAGGAACAAGCAAAATCAAATTGGGAATAAACACATTCAAATCGAGAACAATCACTTCCAAATTGAGACTTAACAGGTTAAAAAGGAAAGTTAAATAAAAACCAGGTTACAATCATTTAGGGATATTATCTGTCTGATAATTTAAGAGGTGTGGCACATGTTCGTGTTTTCTTTTATTTACATCGCTGTTCATTTTTAGGGCGCTCTACAAATGTCTTTTATCATAAACATTAGGCCATCCGAATGTTGACGCAAATATTTGGTCGAAACAGTAACTTGATGCTGATCTTAAAATTTACGATTCAGTTCTTTTAATGTAATTCTAGGATTTTCCTTTATGTATTGAACCATTAAATCCCTGTGTTCATTCGTCTTCGTCTACCGCGTTGTCGTGGTATTTCGTCTCGACTTTTTACCTAACGATATGCAGTTAATTTTTTCACTCCAAGTGTAATGGCGAGCCCTCTCCAGTCTCCATTATTACTACATACTGCACAAATTTGTATTTAGTTCCTCTCAGCTTCCCTTTTCTTTATGTAAATCATTATAACACGATTACCTTACCCATACACGGCGAAATATATGTTAGTTTTGTTAACAAATTAAACCAGCAGATTCAACTTTGTTTTTTCTCGATTTGAAATTGTTACGTCTCAAATTGCTTGTGTTTAATCTCAATCTGCTCGTGTTTGTTCTCATTTTGAATGTGTTAGTACCCAATTTGAAATTGTTTGGTCACATTTTGAAAAGTAAACTGACACGAGCGCTGCGGGCTACCGATTCTCTATTCTGGTACCCAGAAGACCTCCATACTGATTGTGTTATGATTATTTCGTTCCTTTCGAATTATTCCGCACAGACCGATAGATAGCGGACAATTAATTTTCTGGAAATTTTCGCTGAAACTCGTCAAAGGAAACAGAACCCTTACTTGGAATATTTCCATAATGAAGTAAAATGCTCATTGATACAATCAATTTTTTTAAATCTCTTTGATGTAAATAAGACGAAGGCCAGAAGTTCCGCTGAGAAGTGGAATGCTCTTGGCGGCTGACCGTCCGGAGTTTCTTCCGGAGGAATTCGTTGGGTGGGGGTAGGGCGGCGCCTGCACCCTCTGAGTTGCGTCAGATCTTCCGGCTCCTCCCGAGCGCTGCCCTTCCCACGCGTTGCCCCACGGGCGGAACACGGATTCCGGCGGGGCGCGGGGCGGGGCGGGGCGGGGCGGGGCGGGGCGGGGCGGGGCGCACAAGTAGGCTGCCCCGCCCCCTCCCCACCCCCGCCCCCTCCCGCCGCGCCGCAAGGTCGCCGCTGGCGCGCGCGGCCCATTGAGCAGGTGCCGGAGGAGGGGAAAGGTCGACGCGCCGCCGCCCGGAACGCTAGGTGTTGCTTCGGCGGTGGCGCACTTATGTGGTTGTCCTCAGGGCACTTAGGAACACGTAGGAGCTATGACCGCACACACTTTCTCGTATTATTGATAACGGTCACGGATTATGAAATATTGCAATTCCTGTTGTACTTACACTTCAGCGCTCTTGGAAATTTCAAGCGATATTACTCCAAATTATATGAAAACGACTAAACTTTGAAGAAGTATATACGAAATGATTTAAAGATCTAAAATTAATGAAGGGATTTCATTGAGAAAAAAATATCTAATGTGAATATTGAAGTGTCAAGTACCAAAAATTAAAATTGCCACCATATAACTCATTATCACGGGAAAACTAATATTTTGTAAAAAGTGTTCATTAGTTTCTTTAAAAATATAATATTGACGGATAAATTGAATTAAGAAAGATATATCTTTAACAGTTAACTAGTAGGAGGGTGTCGAACAATTTTAGGAACTTTTGGAATTTTCGATTTTCCAAAGTTTTTAATGAAAATTGGACATAGTTCCATATTATTAAGAAACCTTTGCACTATTCGAGCAAAGAAGTTAAAGAAAAAATGTTGGGGCCCTTTTGAGAAAATCTGGTGTTTCACAAAAATTTACGAGAAATCTACTCGCAATTTACGAGAAATCGTCACACGCAGTTTTTAACTGTTTTTGACGTAAATAAATAAATAAAAATAAATAAATACTCATATTTTGAAAACAAAATGTGTACAGCGTAAAAATATAATAATGAAGAATAGATTTCACTAAGGGGAAATATCGTATCATAAGCAATATAGTCGCGGGGGGGGGGGCTCCAAGAAATAATGAACTTTCGCAATTTTCAATTTCTTTTTTCATTCAAAAACAAAGCTGAGTCATTTTTATAAGCTTACTTTGCTCTTTTCCAGCTGGAAATTAAAGAAAAACATGGAGCCATTTTGTGGAAAATTTCGAAAATTCCCTAAAGAGTACACGTAAAGTACCCCAAAAATAAAAAGTTCCGTGTCAAATTTGCAGGGCCTTGAGTGAGGACAGATTAATCAGGGAAAGCCCATTTTGCAGAATATCTTCAAGTGTTGTTCAGAAGGAAAGACGTACAGACATATTGAAGAAAGAAAGAAAAAAATAGTATATTTCCATCTAATTCTCGAGATGAATTTTTCTACATTACATAACTTTATTTAATCTTTGTAAACAAGAAAGTAAAGTCTTATAGAAGAATGTTCCCATGATGCTCCAGTATACAAATCATACTCGTGTCATTTATTAGTCATGTCGTTTAGGGATATTTGGCCAGCTTACGTCCTCCTGCCTTTCAGCATTCCAATAGTTTGTTTACGATCTTATATTTCTCGAAAATTAAAAATATTTTCTGCACGGTCTCCCAGAAGAGGGCAATGGGACAACTTGCCCCCTGGCCCCGACTTAGTTGGGGCATTCGAAAACTTTTTCACTCAAAACAAACAAATCTATTTACTTCTAAATCAAAGTAAAGGTTGTAATTTTTGTTGCCAGAACAAATTAATTCTGTTGATGCGCTGAGGAGGGGAGGGGAGTAGCAGAACTTTTGTTTGAATTAAGGGGACCTCGTGGTTCTACTGCTTCTTATTTTTTTAAATACCATCTCCTTTCCTTTTAGAAGGAAAAAAAGTCCGAAATTCGATTACGATTTAAAAATTAAATGAGTTCTTCTATGATTGATTGATTGCTAGTGATTCCGGGCGCATCAACTACTAGGGTCATTAATCCTGTAAGTGCACTGCATGTTTCTGCTCGAGATGTCTTCCCCCGCTGGATGATGAGATCCGGCGCCGACCTATCGTCGGCTAGCGTTGTTTTCCCAAACCAGGTATCTCCCACCAGCTCGGCTCCGCCCCAGCTGGGACAAGCTCTAAGCTCCCGATCGGTCTCCCGGCATTTGTGATAGTGTAGTGCTTGTAAGTGTATGTGTAAGGGGTGAGAATAGGACAAGGAAGAGGAAGGAAAGATTGCGCGCGGTCCTTGGCCCGTTTGTTAGTGTACTGCCGGCATTCGCCTGGTGTTGATCGGAGAAACCACGGAAATTTACCAACAAGAGCAGCGGGCCACTAGAATTCTCCTGCAGACGAGTGAATTCGACCTAGTTGATAAGCTAGTGTAGCAAATCCTGCCGCCGTCGGGGCTCGAACCTAGGACCTCCCGGTCAGAGGAACTGCAGTGACATCATTTTATGCCCTGAGCCGTCTCTCCTGGTGTGAGCTGTTCTAAAATTACGAACAACGTTGATATGAGTGATACGTATTAGTTAGCCTCTGCAAGTAATATATGCATCAGGATTTGCTGAGACGCAATGGCAGTTTAGTTACTGTAAATGTCTTGGACCCGCACTCCATGTGCACTCTTCGGAGTCAAATCTTTCCCATTAATGTAAGGGTTTCGTTCTGAATTGCGTCTAGAAATACTGAAACGATTTACGAAGCCGTAATAAAATAAATCTAAGTGCTCTTCGGATTTACGGAAATGAGGCCGTTTACTCCTTGAATTGAAGGTTTAGTAGATAAGGGAACCGAGACGATAGAATGAATAGAATTGCTAACCGGCAAAAGTGGTTCAGGGTATCAATTAATGTCACTGCTGTACTTCTGCTCTAAAGGTTCTAGGGTTCCAATCCCGACGGTGGTAGGATTTGCAACACTAGCTTGTCAGCTAGGTCGATTTCAAGTGCTGTATGGAGAAGATTCTAGCGGTCGGCTGCTGTGATCGGTAGTTTCTCGTGGTGTCCCTAAAAAAACGGGCTAAGGACTGCGCGTGATCTTTCCTTCCTCTTCCTTGTCCTATCCTCCTTCTTACTTACACAAACACTGCACTACCACATACGCAGGGAAACCATCCGGGAGCTTTGAGCTTGTCCCGGCTGGGGCGGAGCCCCGCTTATGGGAGATACCTGATTGGGGAAAATCCCCGAAAGGCGTAGGTCGGCGTCGAAGCTCGCCAACCTGCGGGAGATCACCGCCATCTCTCGCGATGAAAACGTGTACTACACTTAAAGGACTAATGACCTTAGCCGTTGACGCGCACGAAATCACTAATCAGTAAACCAATCGAAATGTAAGAAGCATTGAGTAATACAAGTTAATCATTGGATTTGATCATAAACTATCCCCAAAGCGCGTATCTCCAGATGTCTGGCGATCCTGCCTTGACCTTAAATTTATCTGATACTGATCACTTCAGCTCCTCGGGCCATTCATGCGAGTGAAATCCTTACTCTCACGTTGTTCATGGGAATCGACCGGGACCCTGGGGAGATTGCCTAACCTCTTCAACAAAACACAACTTTTTAAGAATGGATGCATAAAAGACATATAACGACCGCTAATACATTTAAGAAAGTCGGAGTTGCACAGCCCGCTTTTGAAACGGCGTGGAGGTTACTGAAGTAGGCATGCTTTGTTTGTGGAAGCAGACGCGACCCTCACGCGGGCGGTTCGTGGGGAGGGGCGGTCCATCGGGTAGAGCGTCTCGCCTCCGGACCGCGTGGCGCGGGGTAGGGACTGCTCGGCACGGCGAGACGCCGCTGCCGTCGTCGTCGACGCGCCCGCGGTACCGTTACGGGATTGGCTGCGCGTGCCAGTGGGTCAGCGCTCGCCTCACTGGGTTAGCGCTCCGCTCCGCTCGCGCCGCGCCGCACCGCGCCGCTCGGCGCCTCGCAGCAGTGTGCGCCCTGGCGCCGTCGCTCCCGCACCGTACCACCGCCTCTCGCCTCGTCTTCGCTCGCCCCCGCATCGCACCATGGACGCGCGGATGCTGCTCCCGCTGCTGCTAGGCGCTGCCGGTGAGTTGGAGCGGCGTCGGCAGCCTCTGGAGCCTGGCCCGCGCCCGCGCCCGCGCCGTCGCGGCCGTCGACCTAGGTTGAGCGCGTCGTCGCGACCGCTGGCTTAGGTTGAGCTCGTCGTCGCGGCCGCTGGCCTAGGTTGAGCTCGTCGTCGCGGCCGCTGGCCTAGGTTGAGCGCGTCGTCGCGACCGCTGGCTTAGGTTGAGCGCGTCGTCGCGACCGCTGGCTTAGGTTGAGCTCGTCGTCGCGGCCGCTGGCCTAGGTTGAGCTCGTCGTCGCGGCCGCTGGCCTAGGTTGAGCGCGTCGTCGCGACCGCTGGCTTAGGTTGAGCTCGTCGTCGCGGCCGCTGGCCTAGGTTGAGCTCGTCGTCGCGGCCGCTGGCCTAGGTTGAGCGCGTCGTCGCGACCGCTGGCTTAGGTTGAGCTCGTCGTCGCGGCCGCTGGCCTAGGTTGAGCGCGTCGTCGCGACCGCTGGCTTAGGTTGAGCTCGTCGTCGCGGCCGCTGGCCTAGGTTGAGCGCGTCGTCGCGACCGCTGGCTTAGGTTGAGCTCGTCGTCGCGGCCGCTGGCCTAGGTTGAGCGCGTCGTCGCGACCGCTGGCTTAGGTTGAGCTCGTCGTCGCGGCCGCTGGCCTAGGTTGAGCGCGTCGTCGCGACCGCTGGCTTAGGTTGAGCTCGTCGTCGCGGCCGCTGGCCTAGGTTGAGCGCGTCGTCGCGACCGCTGGCTTAGGTTGAGCTCGTCGTCGCGGCCGCTGGCCTAGGTTGAGCGCGTCGTCGCGACCGCTGGCTTAGGTTGAGCTCGTCGTCGCGACCGCTGGAAATAAGTTGAACTCGTCGTCGTGGCCGCTGGCTAAGGTTGAGCTAGTCGTCGTGACCGCTGGAAATAAGTTGAACTCGTCGTCGCGGCCGCTCGGATTTGGGATGAGTTGCGAAAAAGGAAGAAGATGAAATGTGATAGAATATAAGTGGGTGTGAATTTTTGGTGGGTACGATCACGAAGATCAGAAAATAGATAATTTAGTTATTGACATTTGCTAACGCACGTCCTAAATACCAGTCAGTAAAACGTTAATAAAACATCTTCTTTTAGTGAGTCAGCTGCCTAAAACGTTATTTCGTTCAATATTCCATACTAACTCGTACATCTACTAGGGTTTCCCCTCTTGTTTCTAGAGTTTCCCCTCTCATGTCGTACGTTCGTTTCGTCAGGTAGAGAAATGTATTTTTCGTGATTCCGTTTTTGTAGCGCCTAGCAATGTGAGCTCCGCTCCCGCCCTCGCTCCTCCGAAACAAATTGACCTGTTGTGTGAATCGCGACGCCTGAGAACTAGCGTTCCCAGGAGTTCTCCTTCTCATCAAAGGACAAATGGGATCCACGTCATCGGCGGCGGGAGGAAGAGGTGAAGTAGCGCGGTGGTAAATTTACTCCCAGAGAAGCTTCAATTTCTACGCGATTATACGGCCGGATTGTACGTGATAATACTTCACTCTCCAACCAGGAAGTGAGCTCAATTCACGTACCTGCATGCACGAGGCCAGCGATTCGCGATTCCATGCGCACAAAAACAGTGCATTAGAATGAAGCGGGTGCCGAGGGGAGAGGGATGACGAAGCGGCTTTGATTTAAACGGGCACGAGAGAAAACGGACAATAGAACGCCGACGATTATGATGCTCAAAAATATCAATGTCAACGTGATAGATAAGTAGTACGTATTCCAAAGAATGCCGTAGAAGAAAGGGTTTTGTTCTTTGGCGATATTGGGCCAGGGATTTTGAAAGGGAAAAACAATTTAGCAATAGAAAAAGTGTGACAACGGTGATGAAACTGTGGATAAGTTGTAATGCAAGGGCCAACAAAACATGATTGTCGGGAAACTACAGAGGAATAAATAAATAGAACAGATTTCAGAACGTACGTTACTAAAAAACTCGCGAAAATTTGAAATTTTTTCTGTAAACCAGCTGTTTTATAAGAAGGATTAGGTTGACAGATGTTTCCGGACTGCTATTCAACTGCTGTGGTCATTAGTCCTGTGAATGTAGTGAATATTTTGTCGTGGACGGTGATGTTCCTCCCACGCTGGATGGTTACATCTGGCGCCGACCTACTCGTCAGTCTGCGGGGGTTTTCCCCTACAGGTATCTCCCTCTAGTGGGGCAGCGCCCGGGCCGAAACATGCTCTAGACTCCCGACATGTGTGGTGGTGCAGTGTGTGTGTGAAGAGGAGAAACCCAGGAAGAGGAAGGAAAAATCGTTCGCGGTCCGTGAACCTGTTTGTGGAGGTAGTGCTTCGGCATCGCCTGATATTCGATCGGAGGTTCCACGGACAACTGGCGGTCGGAGCATCCAACCAATTCTCTTCCAAGCGCCGGCTGAATACGTGCGAATAGACGCGAGACAAACTATGTAGCTAGAATCGAAATTTTTCCACCGTCGGGATGCGAACCTAAGCTCTCCCGGTCTAATCACTGCAGAGACGCCGGCAACGCTGGCTTTGAGCTGAGCATGATTAAGTGGCAACCTATTCTTCTTAATATAGATTTTTTGAGTAGTTTTAATTTTTTTATTTCTGTTATCCCTGTCACTTCGAGCGGAGGAAATCATTTTTTATCGCGCATGACTCCTAGAGCCTTGACACCGCGCCGCGCCCTTTGGCCGAGCCCGAGCAAAGCTGACATTGTGGTAAACACGGCTGGTGAAAGATTAGATGGCAAACTCTTCTTCATACAAATATTTTGAGTACAGTGTTGGGCATTTTCATTCCTCTGGCCCCTGTTGCTTCGAGAGGAGGAATTATTTTTTTCTGCTCATGATTCTTGGAACCTCGTTCACTCCACGCCACGCCACGCCACGCCGCGCTGCGCCGCGCCGCGCCGCGTTGCTCCGCTCCTTGCCATGCCATGCCACGCCACGCCACGCCGCGCCCCCTGGCCGTACCCGGGCCCCCTGGCCGTACCCGGGCCCCCTGACCGAACCCGGGCCCCCTGACCGAACCCGGGCCCCCTGACCGAACCCGGGCCCCCTGACCGAACCCGGGCCCCCTGACCGAACCCGGGCCCCCTGACCGAACCCGGGCCCCCTGACCGAACCCGGGCCCCCTGACCGAACCCGGGCCCCCTGACCGAACCCGGGCCCCCTGACCGAACCCGGGCCCCCTGACCGAACTCGGGCCCCCTGACCGAACCCGGGCCCCCTGACCGAACCCGGGCCCCCTGACCGAACCCGGGCCCCCTGACCGAACCCGGGCCCCCGGGGTGCGCGCGCAGCTCAGGCCACCTGCGGGCGACTGGTCCACGCCACGCGAGAAAGCCCGCGGCGGCGGCACGGCCACCAATTGGGCCATTCGGGACACCAGCGCCGCTTGTGAAACGGCCCCGCGCCCGCGCCCGCGCCCGCTCGCCGTCCGACCTCTGCGGTCCCCGGCCGAGCCACATCTCGAATCGCAGACCTGCTCGCCTCCGCACCACCTCCCAAGAACAATGCGGAGGGGGGAGGCGATCATAATAATTGAACTTGCCAGATTGTGACACCGCCCGACGAAAGTCTCCGGGAGTTTTTACCTATCATCTACTGTTAATGTTGTACACGTCATGAGCGGGCAGGAGATGGAAGCAACCTCGGCCAAACTGTTTAAGAGGAAGACAGTTGTGTTTTGAGAATTACAGAAATGCTGTTGAAGACCGTTGAGAAAGAATGCTGTGCCCAGTGTACAAGAAGCGGATGTCGCCCCGTTTGACTTTCTTTGCGTGTCAAAAGTATCTTCAGCCGCGGCCCTGTTTGGACAACAGGGAAGTGAACTCTACAAATACACTCGTCATGTTGGAAAAGAGTTATGCGTAGGTAATTCTGCTTTTACGTTTGTCATAGCTTGTTGGCTGTAAATACAGATTTAGTTAATCACGTAAATTTAGAAACCCTGTACATCGGATGTACGTATGTTCATGTTCCAATGTACTCGTACTACATTCATTACTGGCCCCCTTCTCTAAAACAGAATTTTTTCCGAAGTAAACAGCCCTTTTTTTTCTTCTTTTTCGTTGTTAAAGCGTACAATTTAATGCTCTTTCTGAAATTAAAAACACAATTAGAATTATTATTTGTTATTGTTTAATGATCTTAATAAAACAGATATTGTAATTTTATAAAAATTTATTGATTGTTATACATATCCTAATGTTTAGATGAATTTTACGTCTTGTATCTTAGTCGTCCAGATAAATTTTACGAAGTGACAAGTTTTTATATAAAAGTCACATTTTTTTATTAAAATGCTTCCATTTTATCTAGGACGTCAAATTCTGGACACTAGATTTTGAAAAAGACCCCAAACAGGGTCGAAACGTTAAGAGATGTTTAATAATCAATAAATTGTTATAAAATGACCATGTCTGTTTTATTAAGGTCATTAATCTATAACAAAGAATAAGGTATACAACAGACGTATATCGTCGTGGTAACCGCAATAGGCCGTATCAGAAAAAAATTTTTTTTTGTTTAGTTTTGTTTATTATACCATTGTTATGAGACAAGACGACATCAGTTGCAATAGGTCGTAAGACGAGGGGAGTAATGGAAAACCGAATAGCAAGCTTCTACATTTGTGAAAGCGACTGTCAAGACATGGAGAGCTAGGAACATTTTTCGTTCTTCCCGAAAACTACGGTAGATTGGACAAACGATCTATTGCGGTTACTACAATTAGAATGAAAACATCCGAGCTGCGCCGAGCGTTCGCTGGGTTTGCGCGCGTTGCGGGAGCGTCCGAAGCGGTAGCGACGCCGACGCCGACGCCGACGACGCATCGCGACGTCGCGTTGGCGGCGAGCGAGCCACTGACACACTTGGGCGATCGGAACGCCGTAGCGGCACGACAGCGCACCGCGCGGCGACGCTGGCGCACTAATGCGGCGCTCACGTGTCATTACGAAGTAAAGGTCTCACTGAAAGGGAGAATAAGGGCCCTCGACATCTTTTAGTCGTTCGACATGAACATCGGTCGCTCTAAAACTGTTAACCAATGATTCCGTTTAAAGAAGTAGGTTGTCATCGAGGTCGGGACTTCCTTGTAAATTTTTTCCCTGGCTGCGATGATCGCAACAATTTTATTCGCGCAAGATGTAAACTCAGCATTGTTCTACAATGTTCTGTATTGAGATTTTGCAGCTTGGAATCAATAAGTGGAAGCTTGGAAGATAGCAAATTTTCTTCACTGCTGGAACAAAATACAAACAACTTTCTTGACTAGTATCAAATGTAGGTGATGATCAAGAAAAAAAAGGTGTAAGGAAATAAGCGTATTTTTGAAGTGGTTTACAACACACCTGTTAGTTTCATGGTTATAGAGGATAGTGCGCACCTCTTAGAAATTCATTGCATTACACTGAGAGAGACTTCATATGTTAAGAGGTTACATTACCTATAATTTTCATGGAGAAAAAAGAAACTAATCACGATCGATGTGTTCAATTCCCAAGGTAGCATTGGATCCATGCCATTCACCTGGCTTGCAATCGTTTCCTACCATCACATTTTGATGTTACCCACTGAACTGTTGACTTGATGTGTTTTCGCTTGTATGCTAACCTCTCTCCCTTTCTAGTCTTTTTAAGGGTAATTCAGTAACACGTACGCAATCATAGCTTCTTCAAAACCTCTTTAAAACAATTAGTAGTCCATATTAACATTTCACTGATTTTAAACAATTTCTTTCGAATCATCTTCTATAACTAACTTGTCTCGACACAAAAGATAATTTTTAGTAAAATCTCGTAGTGTTCAACATTATATATTTGGGATTAATTTTTAATTACATCCTGAATTTGAAATTAATAAATTTAATCACACAAATGCAGTGAGAGATTCCTCTTACATTAATTCCTTCCTTCCTTCCTGGCTTTCACTCGAGTCTTCTTCGTGAGAAACCCTTCATCCACATTGCGTACATATTTCTCATTGAATGACCTCCTTTTTATCATGCACTAATGTTGTTTTTTTTGTTTTTTTAAGTGGTCAGGTGAAAGAGCAGACTAAATAGCCTGAGCTTCGCCACCAATAAAGACTATTTATTTATTTTTATGTTCACGTATAGGCCGCCTCGGACCACGCATACATGCATACTGCTTTTACCGGGGCTCAGAAACATTATCTCGGTGGCAGAGCATGAAACATCGTTAACGGGGTATCATAATTTAGCTGAATCTCATTTTTATCCCTCAGTGTTGTTAGCCCTGGGGGTATGGAAGATGAAACGATGATGATGATGATGATGATGATGATAGTGGTGGGGGTGAAAGTACGGCACACACATGTAGACATACACAAATATACCCATGTCCGAGGCGGGACTCGAACCCGCGACCCTGCGGTCCGAGATCGTCACGACACTACTGGCTTAACGATCTGGGCCAGGAGGCCGACTTATTTATTAATTTTATTAATTTATTTTATATAATTTATTTTTCATTAATTATTTTATTTATTTATTCTCACAATTGGCCGAAATGAACAGCGCTGTCGGTAACCGGAGTGAGGCGGAGTGCGGCGTTCGGCGGGTGTGGGAAGTGCGGAACAGGAAGTGCTTGAGAGGGCTCGCGTGCCGCTTTGCGGGAGTGTCGGCTGCGGTGCGTGGGAAGAGCCCGCGCAAAGGTGACGACCCTCCGCACTGGAAGAAGGCGAGGGCGCGGCGCGGCCCGCAGCTAGCGATTATGTCGACTCCCACACGTTTACCTCTTTCCACACACTCTCCAAGCGTGCCCTACGTCACAAAAGTGTGTTTTCTGGAAGGAAAACCGGACGTTACATTGTCTGAATCATATTTCTGACCAGTTGACAGCTAGCGGGGGGACAGGGGAAGGGAGTTATTTTATTCAATTTAGAGGTTTCAAATTGTGATGTCACTGCAGAGTTGCTAATGCTAATGAAGAAAGACATGAAATCTTTCAGCGTGAAGTAACTGAAAATTGAAGAGTGCCATTTGGCACCTTGACTTGTTCAGTTATTCATCGTGTGTGTTCTCATTACAATTTATTTCTTCTTACTACTGCTGCTGCTGCTGTTGTGATCTGATGCAAAAACTCACGAACATGTGTCTGCCACCGGAGTAAGTAGCGACATCGCTTTACCCCCACCACCAACTTTCAAGTAGGCAGACATATTATTCGGACTATAGAGAGATTACGGAAGGAATCGCTTTGACACCTTGTGCTTGGGCACTACTGCTTGGTACTACTACGTTCACAGTTAACTCATTTGTAAATTGGCTTCACCACTCTCGCTTGCAATGTCATCATGCATGACGTTTTTCTTTCCCGACCTATCAAAGACCCTTCTTAGTAAACGAACTCCTCTTTAGAGGTAATCTAGCATTGCACTGTACATTGTTTCATATTACTGTTTCTATCTGTCCTGTAATTATACTGCCAATTAATTGTGAAACAAATTGGTCTTTATCATAAGTACGTACTCCTCTTTTTATTTTCAAAACACGTGATATATTATAGATAAAAATATTTAAAACCTGTATTTTGGGAAAGAACATTAAAAATCTGAAATTCTGCATTCTTGAAAATTTAAATATCCTTTCCCTCTAATTTAAACTCTTCGTATCCCAAATTAATAATCGCCTTGGTTTCCTTATTTCAAACTTTCTCCTCCCCAAAATTCATTATCAGAGTTCATTTCTCCATGCACCAGAAATAACTTACAGCGTTAAATTTGGCTTGGAGATAAATATACCTTTCATTTCTTTTGAATGAAAAAAAAATTCGGGGCCCCAATTAAGTAGGGGCCTGAAGCAAGTTGCCCCAGCTGCCCCGCCTCCCCTTCAGGACGCCACTGTTCACGAATGCCGTCAATTTGGACACCAGAACTCGCAAGAGCGAACATGATTGAGTGCATTCTACCAGATATGGTTTGGAACAATGAAAAGAGTGGTTCGCTCAGATTCTCCGCTGTACAGAAAGTTCCGCCCATACTTGTATCACGTGTGTGCATTTGCTTGAGATGGTGTTTCTAGTTATGTTTAAGTTCAGTTATATGTTTTGCACTTCGAAGTTTTATCCTTTTTAGTTGTTACGAATTCTAATCAATTTTGTGGTGTAGTGAACATATTTCTAATGTTCAATGTAGGTTAAGTTAACTGATGACGTACGAGCGCTGCTTGCCTCCGTTTGCGATTACACCCTTGTTCGCCAACGTGGACGCACCTGTAGGATTAAAAATTGGATTCGGATACGAGAAAATTCTCTCCTATGAGTTTAGTCGCTCCTTATTAGTTGTTCAAAATTTTAAATTGGTAAATTTGTCTCTTCTGGTCTCTCACGAGAGAAAAATCCTGCCATGGTCATGAAATTCGACGTTGGTCTAAACCAGTGGTCGCCAAAATTATGAAACTTGTGAGCAATCATATCGTTTTCAATCCTACTGTGAGCTACCAAGAAAACAAGACAGAAAAATGATTTCTTGTTTTAAATCTTAACACTTAATTATTGTCAATAAACAAGTGTTTCTATTAAACATGGAACAAATTTTAATGAAACTGTATACAAGAAAAATAAATTGAAATGGAATTTCACATTACAAAAATTTAAATATAGTTAGTAACAGATTATGAATGTAAGTGAGATTTTTCATCAGACTTGTAAACCAACCTTGGCCATGACCGCGATCTACTAGTAGCATGCGAGCAAGGGTTTGGCGATCACTGGTATAAACAGTACATTTGTATTACTAAGAATAAAGATTTAAATTTTCTTAATGAATGTGGAAATACCCATCGTGTTGAATCACCTAAAATTCTGTGACTTTGTAGCAACCAACACCGTGACATAATCGTTAACTTTCACGTCAAGTAGAGATATTCAAAGAAAAGTCTATTATGAAATCAGCGTCTTGGCGCTGTGTTCACACGATCGAGAAAGTGACCAGTGACCAGTATTTTGTTGAGCGTGAAATAATCTTTTGTGCGTGCTATTTTAGAGATCATCGACAAATCACAAAAGAAGCCCTTAATTTTACACTTAGGCACACATCATTAGTGCGAATGACAAAGTTTCTCTATTCTATGCCACAAAGATTTCCTTATACCATGCTGTGTTAGAGAATTGATGTTCCAGAATGTGGAATGACTGAAGGAAATCTAGAAAACTAACTGTCAAGGATGGGATGCATGGCACACCGAATCTTTTTATAGTCTTTGTTATTTGAAATATAAAATATGAGTACTGTTTTAATGATTTGGAGACATGTAAACATTTATATTCTAATTATTTTGAAGGTATCACACATGTCACTAATATGACAGGTCCCATGCTTCCCACTCCCATAGGTTGAGTAAAACTGAAGAATTAATAGGTATTTAGCATTTTCATTAAAAAAGTAATTAAATTTGTTCAAAGAATTGGTCGGCCCGACCGGGATTCGAACCCGGGCCTTCTGGTTTACGCCCAGCTGCTCTGACCACTAACCTACCGAGTCAACCAACCCTTTGAACAGTTTTCACGAGCGCACTATCGCTCCTTATATGTATATATAATTGTCACCAACAAGGTGACGGGAATGGTGACAATTATATAAAAAAGTAATGGTATGTGGAGTGGGCACACTGGGACCGATTTATAGGCTTAATGGCAGTCCCCACTGTTCCCGCTACCGTTCGTTAGGTAACACCGAATAATTTTACATTTTTGCCACTTTCCATTTAAAGTGGTATTTTCCCCACAAATACACCAATGTGTTACAAACCAGAGATGTGTGTGATAGGAAACGGGGACAGAGGGTGTGGTATAGCGACTTATCCCTTTGTCATACCTCTGGAACCGCACGCAAAAGTGACAATTTCTCCAATTTTTGCACTGATTGTTCGTAGAAAACTGTGCATTTGCCCCACCACCTGCGTGAGTCCAAAATGTTACCAACACACCTTACTTCTAATACGTGTATGAAATTATAACCCAAAAGATTTTAACGTCCCAAGCTATGAGAGATACACGCACGTATCCATCCACACAGTCATCATGTTAAAAAAGTGTTTCATCTCAGGAATCCTCAAACTGGATTTTTATAACCAAAATCTGGACGTGGAATCTTTGGGCCGATTCTGTTTTCCTCGATAGTAATACGTATAGCAGTGGAAAAGTAACAATATAAAATAAGAATAATTTGCTGCCTCACATGTCGTAGACTAAATTATCGGTGTGATTAAGCTCACACTGGTTCAGAGCTTAGCTCCTAAGACTCTGAAAACCTTCGAATCCCTCCTTGGGACAGAGTCCAATGTCTTTCGTGTGTGTTGTGCTGTGGAGGGATCCACGTTATTGGTCCCTTCTTGTTTTAGCATGTTTTTCAGCTTCGGCTGGAAAACGGGAATTAAAAAAATTAAATGTAGATAAAAAAGGAAAATTTGATTGAATCAGTCAAATAATAAATGCCATTACCTTGTCAGGGACCTGTCAGATAATGAATAGGTGATAGATTTGCAATCCAGCAGAATTCCACAACAGCCTTGCACGTAGAAGATAGCTGCCTATCACGAACGGAGAGCCCCCGGGTTCCATTTCAGCAGCGCTTCATCAATCCATTCTTGGATCGCGTCCTGTTAAGCACTCGCGTATCTGTTCCCCTTTCACTCGGGGCCGATTGCGCGCTCTCGGCCGCCAGGGCCCATCGCCACTCGACGAGGCTGGCGCGAGCGAGCGCGGCGGGATGCGCCGTTCGGCCGCAAGGGCGCCGAGGGAAGTGCGCGAGTCATGCACCGCCTGAGAAGATGGCAATCGCAAGGCCGCTGCGCAGTCTCAATCTGCGCTGCGCCCGCTGCGGGGGCGTGTGGCAGATTGCCGAGCGACGGCCGGCTTCCTCTGCGCGTGGCCGCTTGCCCAACGCCCGCAGCCGCCGCCGACGACGACGACGACGCACACTGCGGTGAAATGAGCTGAAAATCGTGCGTTAAGGCGGCTCCACACATTCGCTGTTCGGCGAAGAACGAGCAACCGCTTGCCGAATCCCGAGTAGTGTGGGTGAGTTCTTGCCATTCGCTGAGTGACGAACATTCGGCGCTCGTCCTACCCTGCGCGTGTCGGTCTTAAGGCGGCTTCACTCATTCGCTATTAGGTGAACAGCGAGCAACCGCTCGCCGAATCCCGAGAAGTGCGGATGAGTTGCGAGTGACGAACATTCGGCGCACGCCCTACCCACCGCGTGTCGGTGATAAGGCGGCTCCACACATTGGCAAGTCGGCGAACAGCGAGCAACCGCTCTCCGAATCCCGAGTAGTGCGGATGGGTTACTTGCTATTTGCCGAGTGACGAACATTCGGCGCTCGCCCTACCCACCGCGTGGGTGTTAAGGCGGCTCCACACATTGGCTATTCGGCGAACAGCGAGCAACCGCTCGCCGAATCCCGAGAAGTGCGGATGGGTTACTTGCTATTTGCCGAGTGACGAACATTCGGCGCTCGCCCTACCCACCGCGTGTCGGTGTTAAGGCGGCTTCACACATTGGCAAGTCGGCGAACAGCGAGCAACCGCTCTCCGAATCCCGAGTAGTGCGGATGGGTTACTTGCTATTTGCCGAGTGACGAACATTCGGCGCTCGCCCTACCCATCGCGTGTCGGTGTTAAGGTGGCTCCACACATTGGCTATTCGGCGAACAGCGAGCAACCGCTCTCCGAATCCCGAGTAGTGCGGATGGGTTGCTTGCTATTTGCCGAGTGACGAACATTCGGCGCTCGCCCTACCCACCGCGTGTCGGTGTTAAGGCGGCTCCACACATTGGCTATTCGGCGAACAGCGAGCAACCGCTCGCCGAATCCCGAGAAGTGCGGATGAGTTGCGAGTGACGAACATTCGGTGCACGCCCTACCCACCGCGTGTCGATGTTAAGGCGGCTTCACACATTGGCTATTCGGCGAACAGCGAGCAACTGCTCTCCGAATCCCGAGTAGTGCGGATGGGTTGCTTTCTATTTGCCGAGTGACAAACGTTGGGCGCTCGTCCTACCCACCGCGTGTCGGTGTTAAGGCGGCTTCACACATTGGCAATTCGGCGAACAGCGAGCAACCGCTCTCCGAATCCCGAGTAGTGTGGATGGGTTGCTTGCTGTTTGCCGAGTGACGAACATTCGGCGCTCGCCCTACCCACCGCGTGTCGGTGTTAAGGCGGCTTCACACATTGGCTATTCGGCGAACAGCGAGCAACCGCTCGCCGAATCTCGAGAAGTGTGGAGTTGCTTGCCATTTGCCGAGTGACGAACGTTCGGCGCTCGCCCTGCCCACCGCGTGTCTGTCTTAAGGCGGCTCCACACATTCACTATTCGGCGAACAGCTAGCAAGCGCTCGCCGAATCCCGAGTAGTGCGGATGGGTTGCTTTCTATTTGCCGAGTGACAAACGTTGGGCGCTCGTCCTACCCACCGCGTGTCGTTGTTAAGGCGGCTTCACACATTGGCTATTCGGCGAACAGCGAGCAACCGCTCGCCGAATTCCGAGAAGTGCGGATGGGTTGCTTTTTATTTGCCGAGTGACGAACATTCGGCGCTCGCCCTACCCATCGCGTGTCGGTGTTAGGGTGGCTCCACACATTGGCTATTCGGCGAACAGCGAGCAACCGCTCTCCGAATCCCGAGTAGTGCGGATGGGTTGCTTGCTATTTGCCGAGTGACGAACATTCGGCGCTCGCCCTACCCACCGCATGTCGGTGTTAAGGCGGCTCCACACATTGGCTATTCGGCGAACAGCGAGCAACCGCTCGCCGAATCCCGAGAAGTGCGGATGAGTTGCGAGTGACGAACATTCGGTGCACGCCCTACCCACCGCGTGTCGGCGTTAAGGCGGCTTCACACATTGGCTATTCGGCGAACAGCGAGCAACCGCTCGCCGAATTCCGAGAAGTGCGGATGGGTTGCTTTCTATTTGCCGAGTGACGAACATTCGGCGCTCGCCCTACCCATCGCGTGTCGGTGTTAAGGTGGCTCCACACATTGGCTATTCGGCGAACAGCGAGCAACCGCTCTCCGAATCCCGAGTAGTGCGGATGGGTTGCTTGCTATTTGCCGAGTGACGAACATTCGGCGCTCGCCCTACCCACCGCGTGTCGGTGTTAAGGCGGCTCCACACATTGGCTATTCGGCGAACAGCGAGCAACCGCTCGCCGAATCCCGAGAAGTGCGGATGAGTTGCGAGTGACGAACATTCGGCGCACGCCCTACCCACTGCGTGTCGGTGTTAAGGCGGCTTCACACATTGGCAAGTCGGCGAACAGCGAGCAACCGCTCTCCGAATCCCGAGTAGTGCGGATGGGTTACTTGCTATTTCCCGAGTGACGAACATTCGGCGCTCGCCCTACCCACCGCGTGTCGGTGTTAAGGCGGCTCCACACATTGGCTATTCGGCGAACAGCGAGCAACCGCTCGCCGAATCCCGAGAAGTGCGGATGAGTTGCGAGTGACGAACATTCGGCGCTCGCCCTACCCACCGCGTGTCGGTGTTAAGGCGGCTCCACACATTGGCTATTCGGCGAACAGCGAGCAACCGCTCGCCGAATCTCGAGAAGTGTGGAGTTGCTTGCCATTTGCCGAGTGACGAACGTTCGGCGCTCGCCCTGCCCACCGCGTGTCTGTCTTAAGGCGGCTCCACACATTCACTATTCGGCGAACAGCTAGCAAGCGCTCGCCGAATCCCGAGAGGTGCGGATGCGTTGCTTGTTGGTTGCCGAGTGACGAACATTCGGCGCTCGCCCTGCCCACCGCGTGTCGGTCTTCAGGACACATCAAAGGAAGAAAACATTCGTCGAACACATCAGCTGGTCGGGATTGTCCGGCAGTCGCTCGCTGCACGGCGAATACCGAATATGTGGAGCCGCCTTTAGAGGAGTGAGTCAGTATTTCGTGTTTTCGGACGCAACTACTTTAGTCATTTGTGCCTTGAGTGTAGTGTTTGTTATTGCCAGGAGGTCGTGGGGTTCCTCCCCTACTCGGACGTTAGGTACGGCGCTGATCTACACATCCTTTTGCGGGATTCTCCCCTCCACGTATTTTCCTCGAGGGCACTGCTACAGCGAGACTAAACTCTTAAGCTCTCAACTGCTTTCCTGGTATGTATGGTAATATATGAAGTGTGGGAATGTACAACGGGGGGGGGGAGTGGGCAAGGATGAAAAGGGAAAAATCGCGCCTCTACACGGTTTTAAATCTATAGCTCCGAAATTCGCCTGGTATTGATTGTAGAAACCTCGTGAAACAACCACTCAGCCGAAAGCTACAATTCTCTTCCAGACTGTTTGAACTCGACCTTGTAATCTAGGTAGTGTAATCCTCCACCGGTACTTAAACCTGGATTTTCTAACCTCCCAGACAAATTGAGGTATTAACCATTTTTTGATAACGATAAAGCTCGCAAAAAATAGCTTCAAAGAAAACTGGATTTTCTTCCTCTAATTTAATGGCAACTTGGATCTTGTTTAAAAGAGCTTTAAGTTTTTTGAGTCTCAGTATCAAGCTGAACTTTTTTCGAAAGAAATGTCTATTTAAAGAGTTACACTTTTAAACTTGAGGCAGCTACGACCATCTGTGACGTGATCCTTTTACAGTTTGAAAAATTATTAAAAAGTTAGAAAATTGAGATTTCACTCGATTGCTGTTCAATAAATCTTACCACATTTCAGTAAATTATCAATTTAAATTGAATGCTAAAAACATACGTCATACTTTCCATTTTTCTGAAGGGAAATTTTTCTCTAATATTAGTAAAATAAGTACCTACAAGTTGCGTAATAAATAAAACAGCAATAAGTAGTATTTCATTAATAATTCCTAACGTCAAACAGCATGAAATTATTTATAATGAAAGAAATTAAATGTCGATGTAGCATTGTCTGAAATTTGCAGTTTTTAAATATTCTTACTGATGACTGCTAAATATCTGTGACCCATTTTGATTGATTGATTGTTAGTGAATCCGGGTACGTCAACTGATAAGGTTGTTATTCCCGTAAGTGTAGTGGAATTTTCTTGAGAAGTGGCGGTGGTCTTCTCCCGTTGGATGGCGACATCCGGCACCGACCTACTGTCGGCTAGCGGGATTTTCCCAACCAGATATCTCCCATAAGCCGAGCATCAGCCAGGACAAGATCTAAGCTCCCAACCGGACTCCCGGCATTTGTTATAGTGTAGTGTAAGTGTGTGAGTAATGGGTGAGGAGAGATTAAGGAAGAGAAAGGGAAGATCGCGCCTGGTCCGTGGCACTTTTGTTAAGGTACTGCCCTGATATGTGCCTGATGTTGATCGGAGAAACCACGGAAAACCTAGGGGGGCGGCCGGCCGCTAGAATTCTCCTCCAGACAGCGACTAAATTCGAACCAGCTGACATTCTAGTGTCGAAAATCCTGCCACCGCCGGAATTCGAACCTAGGGCCTGCAGTGACATCAGTTAATGCCCTGAGCCACCTCTACCGTTGACCCGCTTCGACATACGCTCGTAATATTTTAACAGAACTACGTGTGAAACAGATTGCGCGCGCTTCAGCTCCTTACAGCCCGCTGTGTGCCATCCCCTTCCCCTCAAAGACTTCACGTGTCTGTCCCCGCCCCCCGCCGCATTGTTGCGCCGCTGTCGTCTTTCGGAGCAGCCGTGTGCGGTGGCGCTTGTCCGCCCGCCCGCTGCGCCGAGAGGGATGGCGGCGGGGCGGGGCGGGGGGCGTGTATTGTGCTGGCGACGCGAGGCGACGCGACGCGGACCATCATGCGGCGGCGATTGTGCAGGGCTCGTTCAGCGCGCGCGCACCGCTGCGCGCTGCCCGCAGCGCGGTCGCCTCGCCTTGCGCCACCGGCGTCCAAGGCGCCTCGCTCCCTTGTTCTCGCTCCGAATTATCTTCCAGTCTTCTGACGTGCTACACGTTCACTATTTGTGGAGCTCAATGCCTCGACGCAACGGTACACAGTAGTAACGCGAACTCTTCTCTAAACTTTTGTTGTCGGGTCTTCTACGTGGTCTTACAAATCTGTAGGTCCACATATGCTAACCATTTGCTACATCTCTCTCCTTTTTTAATAATTGATCTCAAAATGACCCATAAAAACGCAATGTCTAGGCAAATAATTAAGAATTTTCAATACGTTATGTAATAGTTTTTATTATGATTATTACATTATCATAGTTGAGAATGTGACCGTTATTTAAAATTGAATTAAGAGAAGAAACCTGTGCTTAATTTTATTTTTTATTGAAAATATACTAATGAAAAGCAAAAGAGAATTTCTTAGCTCAATTGTTTTGTGTACTTCTTGACTTATTCCCGGATATAACTGTTAAATATTTAAATTCATCGTTGCTACTCGAAACTACGTACATACATCGAACCACACTGATTACAAATACGCTGGAATGACAAACGAGTTTCAATCATTAAATTTGTATTCAGACTTTTTCGAATACAATTTCTAATACACGGGTTGAAGTCAACGAAAAAATGATACATTTCGAAGTCGACGTCAAAAATGATACACTCAACTCCGATATGTAAAGTCTGTTATAGAGAACTTTTGGTGAGAGTGAACTCAAGGCACTGAACCCGATCCACCTACGTAAATAAGCAGTAGAAAATTTAGATGCAGTGAAGTCTCAGCAACCATTATACGGAACTCGAGTGGCTGCAGAAACAAAAATTCTGCTGGACATCGCCCCACAAAATGGTTTTCCAAACAGTAGCGCGCACACTCCTAAAGAACAGAAAAGAATAACACTACACTAAATTAAATGTTTTATCAAACACAGACTTCTTGGATTGTTCAATAACACAGAATAGTATTCACAAGATACACAGTTCAACAGTTATTCACGTACCAAGATTGTAAAAAAGATACTGTTCCATAACGTAACACGTGAATAGCGAATATGTAAAGGCAGGCGGCGTCTTCCTTGAAGCCTTGCTTTCTACATCAGCTGTGTCGTAAGTAGTGACACGCTGATCATGAGAATTGTTAGAACGCGCAGTGTTAAAAATTCGGGGAATAACACAATGAAATGATGCATGATGCAGTGGGATGATGAATTTTTCGGTCAAAATCGAAACTGTTCATGTCTTTTGCGGTTTTTGGATAGCTCACGAAGTCATAGACACCTCTCACAACACCAGAGGCTGCATAATTTTCTTTCAATTTCTGCGCACAATGGAAATTAGTAATATAGGTGTTTAATTTGAATAAGAAATAATTAAACGAAATTTATTTATTTATTTACCCACAACAGGGCAAAGCCCCAATTACAGTAGGCATTACTAGGAAACATATACAAAATAATAAAAAACAGTTTCAAATGAAATAACAAAACTAAATTACAGAAGTCCAATTACAAGAATACATCTTTTTGCAAAATTGATAAAACATAACACACTAGTAAGATAACCAAAAATGGAAACATACATTCAAAACAGTGATTACAAAAAAGGAACAGAAATGAGTATAAAAATTACAATATTACAAAAATGGAAAACGCTTCTTCAGAATAATCGGAACTTAATAGCGAGCAATACTTAACACAATAAATCCACATTCAGTGATCATTTGATATTTTATATAAATTCTGTTTATAATTTAGCAAAGAAAAACTAAAGTCTAAATCCCACACTCTACTGAATTCATTGAATTTTGAAGACATTCTCTAGAGTGGTGATAATTTGTGAGATGTTGTATTTGGTTTATTGAAATATAATAATTCTCGTCCTCTTAAATTTGATACTCGTGCAATAAATGACAATTGTGACAGCAAGTCACTGCTATCTAATCGACCATTAACTATTTTAAATAAGAACAATTGTCCAGCAAAGACTCTTCTATTGGCAAGAGTAGTTAGATTGAATTCTTTAACTAAAATAGTATAAGCAATTTCATAAGCAGATTGATTGAACTTTTTGTAATATAAATATCTCGAAAATCGCTTTTGAATTTTTTTCAATTTGGTTACTTAGTGATGTGCAATGAGGAGACCAAATAACTGAAGCGTATTCCAATCTGGCGCGCACAAGACAATAGTAACACCTAAGTCTTTTACAAAATATACACATTCTAAGGATTCATTATTTATTGAGTAACTTATTCTTAGATATGCTTTATTTCGTGTAAAAGTAATGAAACAACATTTTTTAATATTAAAGTACAAATCATTCTCTACGCTCCATCTGTACACGTTACTAATATCAGCTTGCAATTTATTTATACATTTTCAAATCATCAGCAAAAAGTAAACATTTTGAATTTTGAATTACATTAGGCAAATCATTAATATAAATTAGAAATAATAGAGGTCCGAGATTTGAACCTTGAAGCACTCCAGAGTCAGTTTTATCAACGTAAGATTTGTGTAGATGAAAATGAACATATTGCTCTCTATTTGTTAAATACGAATTCATTAAGTTCAACATTTGTTTTGAAAATCCGAAAAAAGACAGTTTAGATAAAAGTTTTTGGGGTTAATCTTGTCAAAAGCTTTAGAAAAATCTGTGTAAATTGTATCAACCTGAACTCTACAGTCTAAATTGCTTGAAACATTCTGAACAAAATTTACAAGATTTGTGGCAGTGGATCTACCAGTAATAAAACCATGTTGGTAATCAGATAAGTAGCATTTAACATGGTTAAAATTGTTAACACACATTATTTGTTCAAATACTTTAGCAGGAGAGGAATTTATTGAAATAGGTCTATAATTTTCAATTTTTATATTAGTGCCAGACTTAAGTATTGGACATACACTAGTAAGTTTCCATTTCTATGGAAAGTTTCCAATTTTTAAAATAAGATTGTAAATAATGTGTAAGAGATATGATAACGCATCATAGTAGCCTTTCAATATAAACGGTGGTAAACCATCAGGACCGCTACACATTTTTAGGTTTCAGTTTTTTTATAGCAATTCGAATTTCATCAAATGTGATGTTGTTGATGTTAAATGTGTTAGCCCAAAAGAGAAAAATCAAGAATATGGTCATTGATTGCATCATGGGAAAAATAAACTGATTTGAAAAAAGTGGCAAAACTATTAGCAATATCGTCATCACTATTTAATGGAATATTTTTAAAAGTCATAAATTGAGATCTACGAGAATTTTTAATCTTTTTCGATTTAATATAGTTCCAAAATAACTTAGGATTATGGATGAAACCTTTTTCAAGATTTTTAATATAATTTAGATAAGCGTCATTGATCATTGACTTCGTTATCTTTCTTAATTCTTTATATTTATGTTGTTTGTGTGGAGAGAATTTTGATCTCTTGCGATAATGCTCTTTAACTTTTAAATTTAGAATGATATCTTTTGTAAACCAAGGAGGATAATATTTTTTTACTGTTAATTTTTTTCTTGGGAACATACTTATCCAAGATACAGTTCAAACTATCATAGAAGAAATCAATGGCTTAATCAGGGACTTCAAATTCTTTAAGTTCATTCCATTTAACATGTTTAATACTACAAAAAATTTCTTTAAAGTTAGCCATTTTAAAGTCTGGAACAGTAATAGGAGTAGGTTTTAATGTTATGTTATGTTGGCTGCCTTTTATTTATTTATTTATTTAGTCAAAAAACAGTAAAAACTGTATATGACGTGTGGGGAAAGAAATTTATCTGCGCACATTTTCTTGAGGGCCAGAATTTTATTAAAAAAAAAAACGAAAACGAAAAAATTAATTTAGAAAATAATTATTTTAGAAAAATAAAGATATTTGAAAAATGTTTTTTCCCGAGTTATAGAAAATCAATTTCAACTGTAAATGAACTACAAGCAAAAGGAGTGCTCAACAAAACGTGCGCACAGTGAAGCTACATTTACGTCCAGAAGCAAAACAAGGGGCCATCTCAGCATTTGCTCTATGGATCAGGGAAACTGGACAAAAACCTGATCGAGATGGGGGTCATTGACCCGGAAGCTGAAGTACATTACTTGTTACAGGCGTATTAAATATTTTTTTAAATGTATACAATGCAAACATAAACTAATTCATTATTTATCTTTGTTTTGTTACATTATTTTTCTTTTTCACGATCAGTATAGTCTCTAATTGTATAGAAACAGTTTTGCAGCAGAAAAGATTTTACTTTTAACTTAAATTTGTATACCGACTTTAATTGTTTTATGTCATCTGGCAATGCGTTGTAAAGTAACGTACATGTATTGTATGTTGATTTCTTGTACTGAGCTGTTGATACTGACACTTGATGCACGTGATTTCTACGGCGTGTGTTGTAATTATAAATATCAATATTGCATGAAAATATGTTCCCTCCGTTAAGTAGGTCATTTTTGACAAATATTACAGATTCGTAAATAAATAGACAAGGCAATGGTAGGATTCCCAGCTCAATGAAAAGAGGCTTACAGGAATCACGTGGAAGACATTTTTTCATTATTCGAATAATTTTCTTTTGCAATCTGAAGGTCTGAATACTACAGGATGAGCTTCCCCAGAATATTATGCCATATCTCAGGCGGGAATGCACATTTGCAAAATAAACGCAACGAGCTGCATGAAGGCTGACAGAATTTGAAAGAATTCTGAATGCATAGCATAATGAACTTAATTTAGTGTTTAATTCTGTTATATGTACATTCCATTTGAGGTTTGATTGAATTGAAAGACCTAAAAATTTTGTTGCCTCAACATCAGCTAATTGCATATTGTTCATTTTCAATGGAACATGCGATTTCCGATTTGAGATGCAAAAATGCATTGAAACAGTTTTTCTTTCGTTAACAATTAATTTGTTATTATTAAACTAATTTGAAACTTCTGAAATTGTACTATTTACTGCTTCTTTTTGCAAAAAACATTCGTGTCATCAGCAAACAGAACCGTTCTTCCATTTTTAATAGACGAGGGCATATCTTTTACATATAACAGAAAGAGAATAGGACCTAAGATCGAACCTTGCGGGACCCCATGCACAATTGGCAAAGAATTGGAAATATAAGTATGTAATGTCCTTTCCTGCCAGTATGGTATTTCTACTCTTTGAGTCCGATGTTTAAGGTAAGAAGTTATCCAATCTAGGGCAATACCACGAATTCCATACGAAGGTAATTTTGAGAGCAAGATCTTATGGTCAATAACGTCAAAAGCTTTCGAGAGATCTAAGAATATTCCAATGGGTATTTCATTTTGGTCTATTGATGAAGCAACATCTTTGAGAAAAGAAAAAATGGCAGTTTCCGTAGATTTTGATTTTCTAAAACCGTGTTGTGAGTCTGAAAATGCTCTGTTTTTCCTGAGAAATGTTTCCATTCGTAAGTAGAAAAGCCTTTCTAATATTTTTGAGAAAACTGACAAAAGAGATATTGGCCGGTAATTTTGAATATCATTTTTGTTCCCTTTTTTAAAAAGTGGCTTAATTTTTGCTGTTTTGAAAATATCTGGAAATATTCCTGTACATAAAGAAGCATTGAAAATGTGAGTTAACGGATGTATAAAGGCAGGTGCACAAGTTTTTAATAAACAATCCGGAAATTCATCTAAACCAGATGAATATTTATTTTTTAGTTTACTGACTATTCTGAGGATTTCGTTGGGAGAAGTTTCGGGAATAAACATCGTATCTGAAATATTTTGGGAAGTGTAAAATGTTGAATTTTGTGATTTTGCCTTTTATATATAGTTTGATATTAATAGATAGGTGATACTTATCTTCTTTTAAAATGGGATCCGCGCATTTAGAGATCTCTAACAATTTGATATGTTAGAATTAAATCAAGAGTTTTGGAATATTCATTGAGAACATTATTTACTGATAGTAAATCGTGTAACGCTAAAAAGTTAGCGAGAGATCTTTCGCTACGACTACCATTTAACAAATTATGTGCAGAATCAGTTACATTAGACAAATTGAAACCACCAATTATTATAAGTTTAGTATCAAACACGTTAGGGAGACTTGAATCACATTCGTAAAATGACTGATAACGTTCCCTCCTAGAATTAGGGGGAAAATACACATTAACAAAGTAAAAATTACTTCTGTGAAGAGTTTCTTTTAAAGCAGGCGCTTCAAAATTGAGATTATTTAATTCAAATACAGTGGTGGCAAAATCATTACGTACTCCTCCTCTTTTGCTATCCCTGTCTTTTCGAAAAACATTGTAATCATTAGTAAATAGTTCACAGCTGTAGATTGATTCAGATAACCACGTTTCCCTTAGAAATATAAGATCATAATTGTCGCCAAGAATACTAATATAAAAGTCATTTACCTTTGTTCTGAGTCTAGGAACATTTTGGTAATAAATTAAAATATTATCTATTATAGGTATATTCTTTTAATTTAGTTATTGCGTCAACACTGTTTAGAATATGAACAGACCGATCACCTTCACGTATCTTCAGTTTGATATTTCCCGCATTATCAACCCACAGGAAGGCATAATCTCGTTCATTCTTTAATCTTCTAGCTTGAGATAAAACTAATTTACGAAGAGGAGTAAGACTCTGGTTGATGTAAATGGGATCATTATTTGATCCGCCTAGATGACTCATGTTGAAATTTCTTTTCACTTTTCTTCTTTGGAGAAACGTGTCCTTGTCAATTCTTCTAACAAATCTTACAATTATTCCCCCTGAAGTAGAATGTGGTAGTTTTTTCATACGATGGCACGTATCAATCATTTCATCTTTCACTTCAACGTTTAGAGCACGACCAATGTCTTTAACAATTTCAACTGGATTCTCGTTAGTAGTTTCCGGAACTCCATATATTTCTAACGTATTTCTTCTCCCGTATTGGTTTAGTTCATCTAGCTGTCCTACTGCTTCCTGTAACTTGTTTTTCAATAATGAGTTTTCAGACTTTAAGTGTTCAATTTCTTCCAGACATTTGTTTAAACGTTCCGATTGTTGTTTAATCTGAGCGCTATTGTCGTCCAGCTTTTCATGAATCGAATTCAATGACTTGCTCACATCGTTTTCGGTTTCATGGTGCCATTTTTTAAAATTAGTAAGATCGTCTTTGATGCTTAAAACCAACTTGTACAGATCCGTTGCAGATGGAGTGTCCATTGCCTTTGCGTTTCCAGTGCAGTTATTACAACACCAAACCTGATTTTCCTTCAATGCCGTTTCTTCTGCAGATAAATGGACACATCTGGCATGGAATGTATTATCACATTTAGAACATAGTATCTTGAACTTCGTAAGTCTCTTATTGCACTTATCACATACTCATAATGTCGTCGATGGTACTCCGTTTACAAGTTCTAATATTTATTAAAACATTGTCCCCAAAAGTCAACTTTCGGAAACATTTTTCATCTTCAGTGAGTCTTTAACAACCAACGACCATAGTGTACCTCTCAAAAGGCCGGAGGTTGCATAGTTTTATTTCAATTTCTACTTTCATTGGAAATTATTAATTAGATGTTTTGTTTGCTTCCCCAGTTTCTAGGTATCTAACGAAATGATAGACATCTCTCAAAAGACTGAAGACTGCATATTTTTTTCTTAAGAACACGTCCCTTTGAAATTATAAACAACAGACAATCTTGAAATATTTTTATTCGTAAAAATTTAATTTAATCCAATACCTATTTTTTAAAGTCTTCAACGTTGTTTCGGGAGCTTTTGCGCCCCCATCTTCAGGTCTAATGACATAGTAAAATTCGTCTTAATCTCTAAATGTATACCTTAGCTTAAGTTATGTTAATTATCTATAACTCAACCAAACTTATGGAGGCTGCATAAGTTTTCTTGCAATTTTTGTACGCATTGGACATTAGTAAAATAGATAATAAGGAATACCAACAAAAACAGGATTAAAACTGCCCCTATTCCTCGAATTCTCATAACACCGGTTTAATGTGGGAGTCTTGCGAATCATTTTTGTAAAATTTACGGATTGAGGAAGCATGCCACTGAGGAATTGTTTTAGCTCATCAATGGCGGTTCTTTCCAGCGCGAAGACTTCATCGTTGCAGTCAGCAAGTTGAAAACAAGTGAATTCCGAGCTAACTGGGGCATCATGATTGTGATAAATGAGTTTACCAGAACAGAGGAAAACGAGATCGATGCCGAAGATGATACAGCGATGAAGAAAGTGCTCCAACAGTGAAAGGGGCATTAAAGGGAGTTGCGATTGCACAAAGATATTTAGTGTATGGACAATGTAGAATTAAATATGAAGAAAGCTGGAATATATTGAATTCACAGTGATTGGATATTTTATTATACTTGCGAATAATCATAAAAATAAAAGCGGAAATAATATAGTTGAAAAACTATATTATGTTTTGCAATTATCGAATTTCGTAAACCTTTATTTAGTGAACGTTATATGTTAGTCTCCAGAGACTCACGATATCCGGACTCGATCGTATATTGGATCTGAAATCAATTAAGAGATTTAAGGACACACATGGGGCTTTCTTTACAATCCAGGATTAGAAAGAAGATTAGTATATACTATAGCTAAGTGTGTCTTGCAAGAACAAATAATTTAAGGGGAAAGAGTGCGAGATAATTTTATAAGAGCGTCAAAAGTTTTATACTAGTTGAATGGTTTTCAAAAAAAACAAACACGTGCACATGTGTAGATAACGGGCACTAACAAAGTTACTAGGCTTCGGGGAGCTACAATATTTTAATTGCCACCGCTGACGCGATGACTATGAGAAACATGTATTACGTTTATCATTATTATCAAGGTTCATTCACAATGAAACGTAAACGCAAAAGATCAGATGTCATGTGTTTGAGAGGAACTATTCCTATTCGTGAACGTGAATGTACACGTGGACATAAACATAAGATGAAACCGTGAAAGTTCGCAAGCAGCAATCTCGGACGTTCGCATTAACGTGATCTGATAGCAACACACTGTCGTCTACCATAACATGATCTAAATAAATTTTAGCCTTTCATTAGAATCTAATGCAGTTTGTAAGAGCATAAATTGACGTACGTCGACATCATCATCATCGTCATCGTTCACGAAACTCTCCACATATATAGGAAACCCTGGAATTGCGAACTAATTGGAGGTGCGGTCTGTTCGGATTATCCGAAAAAAATGGACCGCACCTATACAAATACGTCTTTAGGATTACCAGACACAATGCAACGTTTCATGCGATGTGAGAAAACGCAGCATAGCAATATGAGGAGGTGGCAATGTTGCGAAGAAATGAGTACAGTACTAGTCGCGCGACTTTTCTTGACGTCTCCCAGCGCGGGGTGCGGGGTGAGGACGTTACAGTCTACGTCACATCAGACGGGTGTTGCCAACTATAACATTATTAATACTATCCGCGCCTCTTTCGCTGTTAACACAACATGATACTATAGACGATAAAGTAGAACAAATAATAAAGTAATTAATAGCAACCATAAGTGAAAATAATTAATGATGATATTGCTTATTAATGAGATATGATATTAGTGTATGCACTTAATTTTCATTTTATGAATAATTTGAATCATCGTTTGAATCTGAAAGCAGCGGTAGGTAGCCCTGATAATTTTGCCATGCCGTTCCGTGTGAAACCAAGATTTTGACCAGGCCGTGCCGAGTCGTGCTGGGTTGAGTACTAGGGAGCTCAGACGTCAAGAAAAGTCGCGCGAGTAGTACGTAATACATAACCTATCGCATGCGGTAGTGATTGCTACATTGTTTAGAAGAGTTGAAGCGCAGTTTGTGTTGCAGCTGTTAAAGGGTATTTTACGCAGTGCAGTAAACGTTTCATTTCGACAACTTGTGTTTCAAAAATTAGTTCTTCAGTTGTACAGTAATAATAAAATCCTTTCCTCACACTACAAAATAAGTAATTAATTTATTTTGCTTTTTTTTCCTCCAGATCTAATTTTGTTCAGATTATCCGAAATTTCGGATTCGCGGGGTTCTACTGTATTTGAAACGCTCTGGCTCTAACAGTTGTCATATAAACAAGATTGCGTCCATTTTTCTAAATGTCGGTCGATTGTTTGTACGATATTTATTGAATCGTTATCGACTAGAGGCTGTGTTCCCATGTACCAGGGGTTCCGAATGGGGCTGGTATCGACCCCTTGGAGGAGGTGAAACTTGAAGGGGGAAAGTTATGATCAAGAGGTGGAAAGTTTGATTAGGGGTCAATGGTCGAATATACACTCATAACTGGTCGAGATAATGAAGACCAAGAGCCTATTATTTACAAAAAATACTAATGAAGTTGCTAGAGGTGTTGCTTTCTTGCATAAATCTTCAAAACATCCAGTAATAAATTAGAAATTCGCTCCTCTTTCCGCATTTCACACCATTTCCATTAATGATTGTCGTGTTTTACGTGCGGTACGTTATAAGTGTAATTTCACTTTCGTGTAATAAAAATGTTATTTTATTTCTGAAAATGCAAATTGGTAAAAATTAAAAAGATAATGGCACAAAAAATTGTAATTAACCATTTTTCGAAAACTTTTGTTCGTATTCTTAGTCTAATTGTTACATTGAGGTCAAGTATGTGCAATATTGATTGATGTTTGCTATGTATTATAGAAATATAACTGAAGGGAATCGATGGTGCAAACCATTATTGTAAACGGGGTCGCTGCGAGAAAAGGTTGGGACCCCTGACGTTTACGTTCAGTCATTATGAATGGTACGTCTACGTTCATGTTAAAAGTACGCGTTCGTGTCATCACCTGTGCGTTAACGTCTTCATTGTGAGTGGCCCTCATTGGATGATGAGCAGGACATCGACAGCGGCTGTCGGCGAAGCGAGCGAGCGCGCGTGCATTACACTCGGGTTTTTATTCCTTAGCGCATGGGAGCGTGTCTTCACGATGGAATATCTCACGGTATTTCACGTCGTTCTCAGTCTTGCCGCTGGGAGTCGCATGATCCCGAGTGTATCGACCAGTGCTCACGATCATGCGACTCCCAGCGGCACGACCGAGAACGACGCGAAGTACCGTGAGATATTCCATTCAGAAGACAAGCCCCCACGCGCAAAGAAATAAAAACTTGAGTATGCAGGCGTGGAGAAAATGAGCCCCACGAACGCTCCCCGCAGGGCCTGCTGTTTCTGATGCGCCTCCTCGATCACACTCGAGTGAAAGCCAATTGCGTGCCCATCTCTGGGCGCTGGCGGATCCTATCTGTGCAGGGCAGGAAAACTTTGCATTAGATTGCGCATGCAGTCAAACGTACGAGCGCTCGTGTCTAAATGGAGTTGAGAAACAACTAATTCAATGTTGTATAGTTTAAAACGAAGGCGTTTGTAAGTGACAAATTCGAGTTAAAACTTTCAGTACGGCCAATTAAAGGGATGGTTTGATGCATTTTACGCTCTAGTTATTGTTTTTAACTTTTAAGTTAAATGTTTAATATATTTTAGTTGTTTTAAGTAAATGTTAAGAATATTTGATCCACATGAAAAAACTGTCAAAAGTCATTGAGTTACTTGTCAGAGTTTGAAGAGAAGAAATTAATTATTAATTTGTTATGTTTTACGAAAGCAATGCCAAGGTCTTGCACAGTTATAAAATCGTTTCATTAGCCTTCGCTACTTTTTGTGGATTCTGCTGTCGTCGTAATGTATTTATTGTGTCATAATGATGTAATCGACGATGATTTAATAGAAGTGTATTTCTAAAGAAAATTCACCTTCACAGAACCTCTCATATTTAGTCTCTGGATTCTCAAGAAAAGTGCTGTGTGAAAGGTTTGCAAGCAATGTAAATATTGAAAGTGCACTTCGTCTGGTGAAAGAATTACTAAAATACTGCCGATTTCATAGTATCGTAAATAAACAAATAATACGTAATGCATTAAATATAATGTTTATAGTCAAAGTAATGTTACTCTTTCAAGCAAGTTTTGACTTGAAACCTGAACCTGAATTTTTATTTTAAATATTGAATTATTCAAAATTGTACAACAAAGCTGAGGGAACCTGAAATCGATTTATAATTTGGTTGAAGGATCAAACAGCATTTTCCTTTTGAAGAAAACATTATGTGGAACGAAAGCTTACCCTCCGTGTGTGACATTACGTGACTTGTATGCGGTCATATTAAATGAATAGCGATTGCAGAAAACCGACAACGAAGAATTGAGGGTTCAACCATCGTCCTGTTTTGGTTAAGACCAGCCCCCCGCTTTAACTCCCAATCCCTCGCCCCAAAGTCCAAATGCCCAATTCTAAACCCATACCTCCCGCCTAACTCACAGCATCCTGCTGATCGTCCAAACTGGTGCCTAAGAGCGCATACAACTAACAATTCCTTCAACCGCCCGCCCCCCCACCTAAACTCCCAAACTTCCGCTCATCGACAGAACATGCCCACCTACATCCAAAACGGCCGGCTCAACATCCAAACGCCCCACCAATCCCTCCACAACTTCACCCACCAGTCGTAACTCCAAACGCCGACCAAACGCCCGACCAATCCCTCTACAACTTCACCCACCAGTCGTAACTCCAAACGCCGACCAAACGCCCGACCAATCCCTCTACAACTTCACCCACCAGTCGTAACTCCAAACGCCGACCAAACGCCCGACCAATCCCTCTACAACTTCACCCACCAGTCGTAACTCCAAACGCCGACCAAACGCCCGACCAATCCCTCTACAACTTCACCCACCAGTCGTAACTCCAAACGCCGACCAAACGCCCGACCAATCCCTCTACAACTTCACCCACCAGTCGTAACTCCAAACGCCGACCAAACGCCCGACCAATCCCTCTACAACTTCACCCACCAGTCGTAACTCCAAACGCCGACCAAACGCCCGACCAATCCCTCTACAACTTCACCCACCAGTCGTAACTCCAAACGCCGACCAAACGCCCGACCAATCCCTCTACAACTTCACCCACCAGTCGTAACTCCAAACGCCGACCAAACGCCCGACCAATCCCTCTACAACTTCACCCACCAGTCGTAACTCCAAACGCCGACCAAACGCCCGACCAATCCCTCTACAACTTCACCCACCAGTCGTAACTCCAAACGCCGACCAAACGCCCGACCAATCCCTCTACAACTTCACCCACCAGTCGTAACTCCAAACGCCGACCAAACGCCCGACCAATCCCTCTACAACTTCACCCACCAGTCGTAACTCCAAACGCCGACCAAACGCCCGACCAATCCCTCTACAACTTCACCCACCAGTCGTAACTCCAAACGCCGTCCAAACGCCCGACCAATCCCTCTACAACTTCACCCACCAGTCGTAACTCCAAACGCCGACCAAACGCCCGACCAATCCCTCTACAACTTCACCCACCAGTCGTAACTCCAAACGCCGACCAAACGCCCGACCAATCCCTCTACAACTTCACCCACCAGTCGTAACTCCAAACGCCGACCAAACGCCCGACCAATCCCTCTACAACTTCACCCACCAGTCGTAACTCCAAACGCCGACCAAACGCCCGACCAATCCCTCTACAACTTCACCCACCAGTCATAACTCCAAACGCCGACCAAACGCCCGACCAATCCCTCTACAACTTCACCCACCAGTCGTAACTCCAAACGCCGACCAAACGCCCGACCAATCCCTCTACAACTTCACCCACCAGTCGTAACTCCAAACGCCGACCAAACGCCCGACCAATCCCTCTACAACTTCACCCACCAGTCGTAACTCCAAACGCCGACCAAACGCCCGACCAATCCCTCTACAACTTCACCCACCAGTCGTAACTCCAAACGCCGACCAAACGCCCGACCAATCCCTCTACAACTTCACCCACCAGTCGTAACTCCAAACACCGACCAAACGCCCGACCAATCCCTCTACAACTTCACCCACCAGTCGTAACTCCAAACGCCGACCAAACGCCCGACCAATCCCTCTACAACTTCACCCACCAGTCGTAACTCCAAACGCCGACCAAACGCCCGACCAATCCCTCTACAACTTCACCCACCAGTCGTAACTCCAAACGCCGACCAAACGCGCAACATCCGCCGAAAGCGGCAGCTCGTTTCTTATGGGCGCCACCGACCTACATCGCCCGCAACTTCGGCGGCGGTGGGCGGGCGGGCGGGCGGGCGGCGCTTTCGCCCGAGCCGACCACTGTCCAGCCGCCTTGGGAGCGAGCCCCCGTCAGAAACCGTTCATCGCGGAGGAAAGATACACAGCACAAATGGCTGGTTGCGAAAGGAGCAGGTGGTTCTCGCCGTAAAAGAAAGGAATACATTGCTGTCTTCTTAGTATTTAACGACTGTGAGGTTACAGTGGCCGATCCCTTGTACGTCTTGAAGAAGCGAAACCCTTGTGGTAAGCGAAAGGTGCGGACGTACTAAGAAAATGGGAAAGGAGACAGAAGACGGCACTGTTGTATGATGCACGATGAATACACAAAGTCTTGACTTCTCCAGCTATATTCATTTCATTGATATTGCACATAGTTGTAAATTTTAGTACAATTGTTTGTCCATTAGTTTTAATACACAGGACAATAAATATTTTGTATATAATTTACGTTTCCCCTATCTGGAATGCTACTAACTTTTAAAATATAAAGGTTATCTACATTTGCACTACCAAAATTGACGCGTCTTTACGTAAAGGTGCGAAGTAAACAATATACATCACTCATCCAGAAACACAGACTTTCTGAAAACTAATACATACAAACGTTGAAAATAAGCACACTAATTCCTATTTAGGAGGCTTAAAACGATTCAGAAACTTTCAAAACTTCACACGTTTTACCTTTACGCAAATAAATGTGTGGTCGCAAGCCTTTCAGATAAATGTGTAAAACTGAATTCATAGATAATTTTCTCTCGCTATGATGATATTCCTTTATTTTAAAATGTACCAAGAATCGAAATGCCATCATCCGCATCATTACTTGCAGATATTAGTGAGCTGTAACTCTTTTCTTGACAAAGGTGCCAAAACAATTTGGAAAAAAAATCATAAAAGTGTCAAAAGATATTCTCGCCAGTCGAAATCATTACTTGAAAATAGCAATAAGGATACATGACATCTCTAAATAATCACGTATTGAAGCAAACCAAGATAAACAAATTATTTTAATACGTTGCTGCATAAAAAAGGAATATAAAGTTCATTTTATTGCTCATTCGCTCGTTCATTCACTCGTAAAAATTGACTCCCTAATTGCAAAACATTTGAAGACGCACATTTTTACAAAAATCTACAAAATTTGCTTCTCTGGAACTTTTTATTTCTTCAATAGATGTAGACATACTAAATGAACCAAATAAGCGGAGTTTGGCGTTCCCAAATGCTATATGTCTATTTAATCGAAATCGCTAGAGCATTGTACGCTTCTGGACAAGGTGTATTTTTTAACTTGCGTCAGTGCAAATCTTCATTTAAATCTGTGCTTAGCTGCTATATGCCTTTGGTTAAGGTCTAACGACTTTGTTACTTTTTCTTAAAAAAACAAATGCTCATATAACCAGCTGTTGGCGCATGAGAGCGCTGAAGTTGAATAATTAAGCACCATAACAATGTATTAGCACAAGTTTGTATTTCTGGAAATTATTTTCAACAAATTATAAAGTTTTCGTGACATGAAAATAAGTTTTATTCAAAAGAATTTTAGGTTTGTTGTGTCGTGTTTTGTATTAGACTCATGTATCGTGGATTTGTTCTTTCTTTCATTTACAAACTAAGTCGGGCCATATACAAACAGCGTGGTGGTTCGCCGTGTTGGTTCGTTAGCCGGAGTGGTGGACCGTCGTATGTCTATTGCATGGCATCGGAGTCCATGCAATGACTGTCGGGTCGCGATAATCTGAGGGAATTGGGGCTGGTGATACCTCGGATTAATGTAACTCTGATTAAATGTAAAAAAAAGGAAAATACATAATGCAATTTTTAACTGCAATGTATAATGAAGTCAAATTTAAAGTGCATAAAAATTACTTATAAATAGTGTATGCATTAATGAGCACGAACCAATCACAACAATGTAGCAGACAGACTGACATTGATACCGACCACTGCACACCTAACCTTCGACGTAGTGTTGCCAACCCCTCCACAGCTAGCGCTTGGTTATCGCCGCTTGCTTTGCTTGTTTGGTCACTTGGCGCTCATCAGGCCATCTCGGATTACCGCGACTCCATTGTCATCGCAAGGCATTCGGATCAACCTGATGTCACTGCAGTCCCTCTGACAGGGAGGTCCTAGTTTCGAGTCCCGACGGCGGCAGGATTTTCGACACTAACTTGTCAGCTAGGCCAAATTCAGTCGCTGTCTGGAGGAGAATTCTAGCGGCCGGCTGCTCTGATCGGTAGTTTTCCGTGGTTTCTCCGATCAACACCAGGCGAATGCCGGAGAAGTACCCTAACAAACGGGCCACGGATCGCGTGCCATCTTTCCTGCCTCTTCCTTGTCCTATCCTCTCCTCTTACACACACACACACACACTAACATGCTTACACTACCACACATGCCGGGAGGCCGGTCGGGAGCTTACAGCTTGTTCCCGCTGGGGCAGTGCCCCGCTGGTGGGAGATACCTGGTTGAGGGGAAACCCCACTAGTCGACGGTAGGTCGGCGCCAGATCTCACCATCCAGCGGGGAAAAGAGTATCGCCACCTCCCGAGAAAAAACACGCACTACACTAACGGGACTAATGACCTAAGTAGTTGACGCGCCCGGAAACACGAATCAATCAAGCAAGCAAGCAAGGCATTAGGGATGTTTGCGCGAAGAGAAGCTGCTTCTTGGGAGCGGAGGAACCGGGGAGTCCGGAGGGAGGGATCAGGTGCTTCAACGAGCAGCCACTTACGCGATTTCTCATCACCTCGGGGCCTTTGGCGTCACAGCTGCTGAGGCGTAGCGACAGGGGACGGCAGCGTCAACGCACATGAGGAAGTCTATAGTCCTCGCACCTCCACTGCACTTTACCATTAGTCGTTCGCGCGGGAAAGTGAAAGTCACTTCGCACACCTTCGCCAGGTTCATACTAGAACCGTGACCCTAACCTTGAGTACTTCTACAGGCGTAGGTTGAATTGACAATAAGCCGGTGGTTTCTTCTGTGATCATGCGATGTTGAGAACAAATACACAGACAAGGTCTTTTTATCAGCAAAAACTAATGCCAGTCACCTTCATTATTTCGAACATATCGATGAGACGGATTTATCACTCTAGGCATTATTTTTCTGTCATGTTCTACGCACACCGTTTATATAAAAATAGGATTATTATTCATTTGGAAAATAAAGATTGTCGGTCTGAATAGCCGAGGTCGCTAAGGCTGAAGACCTGAAGGGTCGCGTGTTCGAATCCCGTCCGGGACATGGATGTTTGTGTGTCCGTATACCTTACCGTTACCCCCAAAGTTAGCGTGGTCGCCATATGACCTTAGTAGATGAAAACCGACTTTAAATGAGAAAAAACAACAACATAAAGATCGTAGAGTACCTATGAACAACGTCAGGTCAACAAATTAAATTACTTTTCTCTTAGATGTACTAGAACAGCTCCTGAAAATTCTTTATGTCACAATACAACTGCTTGTGATTGGTAGAGGTGCTGATTGGTCGGTTTGATTTGTTTTCCCGATTCTCAGATGTTGTGTGGAACATATTACCATCAAGTGTGTCGCAACTTCTACCGATCGTTCAGGATCTTGTTCCTTACCTTCACTCCTAATGTTCAATTACTTAAAAATATTGACTCAAGAACATGAGCACTTAATCATCTGAAAGTCCTAGATATAATATTTATTTGTAATTGGCTAAATATAAAAACCTCTCGGAAGGACGTTGAGCTACTCGAGATAGAACTATATTCTGATTTGAAGAATTGAAAGGATGTGGTATAAAAGATTATCACCATAAAAGTAGTTACTGAGATGCTATACTTGTTTACCCTTTCCGTTTGTTTTCGCGTAAAGCGCATCGCGAGGGAGGACGCTGGCCCTCGCCGTGGCCCTGTCAAAGGCCCGAGAGCCGAAGTGCGACCAAGAAAGAGTTGATGAGTTGTGACGGCGAAGCGGAGCGCGACGAGCGGGAAAGAAACGGTCGGACCTTCAGCCTCTTCTTCGTTTCGCTGCTCTCTAACAGGACAGCGCTCCTCTTCCAGTTCGAAACGTTTTGTTCATTTCGACGGTCACGGGACTCCTCCAGCCTCATCCGTGACTTGCATGTTTTCAATCGAAAGTCACCTGCCTACTGTGCGCATTAAATATTATTTTTGTAACTAATAAATTAATGGAAAGCTGGCCCTGTGGCCGAGATCGCTAAAGCAGTACTCGTAATGTAGAGGCGATCTCGGACCGTAGGGTCGCGGGCATGAGAGTATTTGTGTATGTCTATACGTGTGTGTGTGTGTGTGTGTGTGTGTGTCTGTGTCTGTGTGTGTGTCTGTATGTGTGTCTGTGTGTGTGTGTCTGTGTGTGTGTCTGTGTGTGTGTGTGTGTCTGTCTGTGTGTGTCTGTGTGTGTGTCTGTGTGTGTGTGTCTGTCTGTCTGTGTGTGTGTCTGTCTGTCTGTTTGTGTGTGTGTCTGTCTGTGTGTGTGTGTGTCTGTTTGTGTGTGTGTGTCTGTTTGTGTGTGTGTGTCTGTTTGTGTGTGTGTGTCTGTCTGTGTGTGTGTGTCTGTGTCTGTGTGTGTCTGTGTCTGTGTGTGTCTGTGTCTGTGTGTGTGTGTTCGTCCTTTTACCTCTCATATCACCACAATTCATCTTCCATATCCCCAGGGCTAATAACACTGGGGAGTAAAAATCGGATCCAGCGTAATGCCGATCCCCCAAAAGAATTGCGTGCCCAGCATGCCTGCGTGGCCGAGAGTGGCTTGTTCACAAAAAAAATGCAGTCTCATCGCAGAATACTTCTTCGCTTCTCATTTCGCGAGGTGATCTTTGAATATCTATGAGATGTTTTGTGGTTCCTTCTAACAACTGAAAATGCCAGGTAGGGACCAATAAACTGCCTCAGCTGTCAAGTGAAGTTTTCTTCTAACGTTTCTCCTGCTATTACTTTTTACATGAGCTCCTTTCTTATTATAAGAGAAGATTACTTTTGTATTGCTAGCTCGTGTGCAACTGCAGTTAAACATACCCATGCAATTGCACACGCAAATTTATTATCATATTGAGAAATTAATGTAGATTGTTGTGCGTTTTAAGGTATAATTTTTCGAACTGAGAACGTATGTGTCCATTAGAGTTTTTCTCACTCCTGATTATAAATATCGACAATCGCTACTTGCTTTAGAAAAAACAAACAAAAACAAAATGCAAAACGTCTGATTGCAGAAGATGCAAACGTCTGATTTAACGAACATAGTATGCATTAAAATCTGCAAGAAAAACGAACATATTTGATGTTTACGAACTCGAAAACTAATAAAAATGTAGGAGTGCTAATGAAAAAAGTAGAAAGAGACTGCACCATCATTGTCTTATATTCAGTTTAACACTCTTTATTCCCTCTGCAATAATTTTAATTACAGGTACTACATAGCAATAACGATAATACATATAATAATAATAATAATAATAATAATAATAATAATAATAATAATTACATCCTATATTTTTCAAAAACTAGTCATTCCAGCTTGTTTAAAGCAGTTACTGGAGAATCTGTCAAATAAATGTATACACAAGTATTTTAATTCTAATAGCTAGCTTTCGCCTAACCACATTTGATTTTTATATTTGTATGGTCGCGTATAAACAACTTATTTCTTCCTCCTCGTGAGGAAAATAAAAACCGTGAACCTAGTGGTTGAAAATCAGGATGAGAAACGTTATCCGAAACGTAATCATTGGCGGCTGAACGACGCTAATAAAAGTAAGAAGTGAAGCAAAAACCAAATCTTGAACTCTTAAAGATACTTCCTGGTTGGAACGTCAAGTTTCGCCCGGGTCGGCTGGTCGTTGACCGTTTACCGCAAGACTTATGCGGAACCAGGAATTACATAAAAACCAGAATTCCTTGCCTTCAGCGGCATGGGAACCGTTGGCTTCGCAGCACTGAACGACACTTGCCAGCTTCTGCTAAACATTTGATTACTTCCCCACATCCGGTACCCGTAGAACATCAGGGCGTTTCACGTCAACTAACCTTACGGCTGTCAGCTGATGCTCCCTGCCCTCAGTTACTACCCCTGACCTTTTTTGACAAAAAGAATCTCTTGACTATAGCTTCCATTTGTCTAAGATTATTGTGTATTGTCTATTGTGTATTGTCTTTATATCCATATTTGTAACTTGCCACCGGACAACAGTCCATTTGCAAGATGATAAACTTATTATTTCCTTGCTCGGTAGTGGCTCAAAAGCCTATTCGTAGGTAGAGCGCCTATTCCTGCCGCTTATGGCTCGTAAGCGGGGCGGCGCTTGAACCCGATCACAATGACACGTTTGGTGGCGACCAGGTAGCGCGCACGTTGCGGCCCTTGAGCCTATCAAGGAGCTTTTCTCCCCTGGCACGCAGGCAGTCACATTCACAACATTCAGGCAGGAAGAAGTCTGGGACGGAATGAGGTTTTGAAGGAGGTACGTACATGGTGGTTTGGATGAGGCCCCATCATGTCACAACAGCAAAGCAAACATCCATGTCCAGGCGGGATTCGATCTCGTTGACCCTGCAACTCGCGTCCTCCATCGCTGCGGGACCCGACGGATATTTAATCTACGGAGTAAATAGTTGAGCGATGTTGGAAGAAAAATTAAGGAAACGTGGAGATTGTGGAAGAAATGTTTCCCAATGTTTTGTCTCTTTATTTACATTAATAAGAGGGCTGTAATTTAGGAATTGACGTTCGTTTAATTAGTACAATTGTGTTTCGTTGATGGAAATAGTGTTCAACTGCCTTTATCGTATGAAGTGTAATAGTTTTCCCATAACGAATTAGGTCAGCAAATGTTTGGATAAAGAAAGGAGTATAAACTTAAAGGAAGTTTCTTGCACTCTCTCTACATTCGTTCTGTATGTTGGCTTGAACATATTTTTGCCGTGTGTTAGTGGACATTTATATTGCTTTAAAAATTTCATTTACCCGTTCAATATTGATAATAATAGGACAATTAAAATTCCTTGCTGTTTTAGTACTTAATAATTTTGCTTAAATCACTGTTAATATATTGTGCTGTTCTCAGATATTTTGTAGAACATGTTACGATCACATTTTGCTTATCGTTCATGTTCTTGTGCCGCTCTTACTTCCACATACTGGTTGCTTAAATTCATTGACACAAGGGCACGAGAACTTTATATCCATAAGTGGTAGATATACTATTTATTTGCAATATACTAAATGTAAATACTTCTCGGAACTTCTCGGGAGAGCAGTGAGCTACTCGAGATAGAAAAGAAAGAAAGAAAGAAAGAAAATTTGAAGAATTGAAAGAGTCGTGAATAAGTGATTATCGCCATAAAAATTGTAGTTGCTATGTTGCTTTAATTGTTCGCCTTTTCTATTTGTTTTCCCTCCAGTGTAATACGTGCACAAATCGATTTATCGCTCATAAATTGCCTTCTGTTTTTGTAATTTTTATGAAATTCATTTAAACATCTTACAAAAACTACCTTCACTTGTTTATATCTTAAATGTATTTCATTGAGAATCATCCGAACCCTTCTATTTTCTGACATTTTTTTGAATAAATTATATTTTGTTCATTGTCTTTTTAAATTTCTTTCAAAATTCAACACATAAATCACTTAAAAAATAGCCAGGCTATTTACAGTATTTCTGAAAATATACGAATGTAAGCGGAACTTAATATTTTAGTTGATTATGAAAAACGTTTTTTTGAGCGAGAAAGTTTTTGTCGCTGGAGATGATTTGTGCTCAAGATTATTTAGGCACATTAAATGTTTTTGTGTTTTTGTTATTTAAGGTCCCATCAACATCATTAGCGACCACTATTGGATTTAACGTTATGTAACTGAAGATGACATGATATGGTGATGCTAGGGGATGAAAGGACGAACACAAATACATCCATGCCCGAGGTGGACTCAAACCCGCGATCCTTGGGTCCGAGTTCGCTACGACACTACTGCTTTAGCGATCTCGGCCACCGGGAACATTGAATGTTGTATTGGATGCCATAAACGTATTGTTTTTTGTTCTTTTTTGTTCATCAGATGAGAGAAAGTTGATCGTGTTTTTATAGATGTCTTGACAAATTATCTAGGAAATGGTTTGTCATACTCCATGATGCAACATGTTGCCAGACACCTTTGGTTTTAGCATTATACGCTCGTGTGTCATCCGAAAGTTGCCACATCAGGAAATATTTTTTCTTAAACATCGCTCCTAAACGTTCGATTGTTTTTGTTTGAAGTATTTATGTCATGGGTCCCTGCGTCTTGGGAGGCATTGTTGCTTCTTTGTGGCACCAAGCGCCAGTTTTGAAGGCAAGGCACAAAAGAAAATTTTACTCACAGCGCATGTGCAACTTTGTCTGTAAATGGAAAAAGTAAAATAATGAATGGAGTTTATACAAAATAACTTATAAATATATCAAAAAATCTATAAAATTTGTATGATATGTTTAACATTAAGTAAAAACTCAATCAAAAGTTTATTCCTAGAAAAAAGTGAGTGCAGTTTAATAATAATCACACTTATTATTTTTTATTTAATAATTCGACTTTCATTTGGATGCATTCCTTTCTCCCAGTAATGGGCTATGACACCTACTGATACATTTCATTCAGAAGGAAGTACGGAATGAGACAAAAGAAATAAAACAAAACATCAAGAATAGAATGAAAGCCTTATTTCAGTTGATGGCAGTTTGTGGAAATCACCGCTGTAATTGTTTGTTCCGTGCTGCTTCGCCCTTGCAGCGCACGAGCGGCCTTGCCACGGGCGCCTGCCACACTCCGCCTTACCCGCCCCGCCCCGCCCCGCCCCCGCCCCGTCCCACCCGCCCACGCCCACGCCCACGCCCCGCCCCCTCCGTCTCCACCCGCCCCATCCCTCACTGGCCGTCCCGCGACGTCACACCACACCACACCGCCCCGCCCCTCTCCACACCCCGCTCCGCACCGTCCCCCGTCACGCCCACCGCCACGTTCCATCACGCCCCACTTGCATTCCGATCCTACCCGTCCCATCACGACCCATCCCTTCACGACCTGTCACGTCACGCCTGTCCCCGCTCAGCCCAGCCCCTCCCCATTCCCTCCCCGCCAGGTCCCACCCCGCCCATCCCGCACCCCCGCTCGCGACACCCGCGTTGGGCAAGGCGCCGCTTGGGACACGCGCGGACAAAAACGCAGCGCCTGCTCCCGCGCCTCGGCCCATCGCCCGCCACGCGCCGCCCAAGACTCCTTCCTCCCCCTCCCCCTCCCCCTCCCCTCCCCCCCTCGCGCTTTCACGCGCGGCCAAAGCGCATTGCGCCACGCGCCATCTGCGGTCCCCATCTCCCCACACCTGGCAGGCGCCCCGCAGGCAGCGGACGCCGGCGCTTATCTCGGGGCCCGACGATAACGGCCTGCTCCCACCATCGTGAGATGCATTTTATACGAAATTCAACTGTGCATGTTAATTTTTTTAAAATAAAGAACATGTTATACATCTAAAAATAGATACAATGCCTCCTATGAACGATGCAGCAATATAGAGTAATTGTTTTCGTAATATTGTGCGGTTATATGGAGTTAATTCAACCAAATAAACGGAGAGTTACTCTTTAAAGGCCAAGGTCCGTTAACAGCAATCCAAACAAATTAGTTGTTGCTAAAAATGGCGTAGGCACACAACGGCTGATAATAAATTACGACTCAGACTCAGTATGTGTGTGTATGGGTTTGTGGACCTCACGATGTTAATAACATAACTCAATGATACAAATTTCTCTTAATGCTATTAAGTCGCACATTTCTCCACTTCATTGTGATATAACAGTTCATTTTAATGTTATTGCAAAGTAGGTTTTCACCTTTGAATGTACAATTTTTATTCACAAAAAGACGACAAATGGTTCTCAAGTTTTCTGCAGAAATGAGGGCACGTTCACAACAGTTCTGCTCAACTAAATGTACAACTTTCAATAATGAATGCTTTTGCAGCCAAATAATTGCAGCTACAGAAAAGCTGCGAACAGACCTACTTTACTAGGGTCGCAATTTTCGCCAAACGGAATGATTCAAGAAATGAAGGATTCTGCGCACACTTGTTTCTTTCAATAGCAGTTTTGGGCTCTGAGAGACTATGCTGGTACATGATTACTTCTCGAAGAATGTGAATAATGACAAAGGTTTCGAAAAATTAAGATAATCTCTAGCACAATATAACGATGGAAATGCCGTTATAAACCAGGAAAAAATATATGATAAATATAAATTATTTACATAAAATAGTAAATTTGATTCATTTTACTTGGCGTATCGGCCCGTGTACAAACCGCGTCCCTGCCTCGCGGCCATGGGTTAACGGGGGTACGTATGGTTAGCATGAAGACATCCCCATGCCGTATTCTTGTCTTCTCAACCTGCGAAGTGAGTTTTCTCATAGTCACAGAGTATACTGGGACACGCAAAAGAAAACGCACACTATAAACTTGCCCGACCGGGAATGGAACCTGGGGCCGCGTAATGGAAAGCGAGCACGCTGACCAATGAGCTAAACCGCCAGGGCAGCTTGTAAATACAAAGTAAAGTTAAAGCAAAGTGGACAGAATTTCAAATACCAGTGGAGAAATGTATGCTACGATATGGAATTGAAATTATTTATCTGTTTAAGAAAAGAACAATTCCTTATTGAATATAAACCTTGCAAGTGGCGAATTTTATCTTTCACGACTCTGACTTACAATGGGATTAACCCAACAGCTCTTCTTGCGCGCTTGTTTGATTTTCAAAAAGAGTTGTTGAGTTACAGAAGAAAACGTTTCTGTAAAATACACTTACAACAGAAATGTTAAAATATTGACACAGTGTGCGTATCTCTTTATTTTTACGACAAAACATTGAGCCGTTGAGAGCAAAAGTGGTGTAAGTCAAAAAAACATTCTTTCGGGGAAATGACATAAACGAAAAAACGCTGTGAAACTATAATGCTTAGAAATAAATGACTTAAAGTGTTATAACATGTTAAGGAAATATTTTTCCCTTACTACAGATATTTTGGACTAAAACATTGTTTCTTAAGTAATTAGCTATTTTGTTGACTTTCACCACTTTTGCACCACCAGTTTCTAAAAGCCATGACTTAAAAGAATTTGCATGCATAATTTTCGTCTGAGATAGTAATATGATGGGGGAAAAAAAGGCATTGTCACGATTTTCAACCAAGTGAGCGCAATTTTGAAGTTGCTATTTAGACCTGTGCACGTATCACTAAAAGACATTAAAACATTTAATTTTTCGAGATGCTTTTTTTGTGATGGGTTCAGATAAACAAGAAGCTATTTCTTGGGAGCCCCCGAATCTGTTGTTTCGTCTCACCTGTGACTTACACTAAAATTGCATACAGCGGTATGAGAAACTTGTTCGTTCCTTCTGCAATGTGCTGGTCTCTAGCAAGAAATATTGAAGTTTGACTCACACCATTTTAGCCCCTGATGGACCAATGTTCAAACCATCTACCAGTGCATCTAACTCAAATGATGTATTATCCTTCCCAAATTGTCTCATTAAACTTAACTCTGAAAGATCTAAAACTCTGTACAAGGTTATATTAATCAATTCGGAAATTACGAGCATTTATTATAAATGAATAGTTCAAACTAAATACCACAGGTTGTAACATTTGATATATGTTGTTCTGTAAATATTTGTATGTTCTGTTGTCTTAATTCTTTTGTATCTTATGTCATTGTACTATTTTGTAACTGAGTTACTATATTATTTACACTTGTGTTATTTATATTGTATATTGTGCTAACTACCTATTCTATTAGAAGTTATTCGTAATGAAATTGTTTATGATAGAGCTGTGAATAAACACAGCAATTTGTATCAGGTTAATCCTGTATACAAATTAACTAATAAAATTGCAAATTGAATCTAACTCAAATCTCCCAAAATTGACTTACACATCTTTTGCTCTCAACGGCTCATTGCTTTTCCACGCGCGGCAAGCGGCAGTATGTCACGTGTACGTGCTTCCCTCTGGTGCGCTGCTCCGCGCGGGCGGAGGCGGGAGCAGATCCGCGACGGGCGCGTGTTAGCTCTGCGCTGTGGAAAGTAGTCGCGCGGAAAAAGTGAGGTGGCTCCCGTTCCACTGGGAGATCGGTCGCGAAGTCGTAAGGAGGTCAGGAGCCAACAGTCGCAAAGGCGCGACTCTGATATGGAGAAGACGTGCGAATGGCGATGGAATGAGATTCACTATACCTCATTCTTAAGACGATTTATCTCCAGAGTCGACATGCACGTGAAATTGATGGGCGAACACTACTCTCTTCTTTTTTTATCTTAATGCGCGAATAATTTGTTGTATTCAGAGGAAAGTTTGTTAAAATTATTTTCCACACGCCGCGTGTGAAAGATGGTTTCCTCGTGTTTATTTTCCGTTCGCGAACAGCTATTACTTATTTATTTATTTTGCGTCAAAACCCGTTAAAAACAGTGTGTGCCGTGCTATGGGGAGAAGTGTATTCTGTGCACGTTTTCTAAATTCTGGGATCCCTAAACCAGAATATCCAATCAGATATATCCGATCAGATACCAGACCAGAAGTTGAATTCTCAATACAGAAAGAAATGAGCGTTTTTTGTTAAGAATTGTTAACAAAACATTCGCTCCGTTGTAATAAAATACTTTTTCAAAGGCAAGTAACCTGTAGATTTAGATATTCTTATTCTTCAACAGATCTTTCGTGAAGGAATATAACTTCTGCCACGACAACATGGAGAACAATAATTTATTGTTTTATATAAGTAGTTTTATATAAGTAGTTTTAGTTATATATTTATAGTTTTTATATAAGTAAGTTTAAGTATATAAATATATAACTATATTTCCCATAGAACTCTTAAAAAAAATGCACAGATAATGAAGTTACATGTATACCCAGAAGGAAAATACGGAGCCGTCTCAGCGTGTGCTCAAGGGATCAGGGAAACTGGACGAAAAACCTGATCGAGATGGGTTGAGTCGAAAGATCTGATATAGTTTCTTTCATCCCAACTAATAGTGCGCGAAACATTGGTAATCGTGTGCGAAATATTTTCCGTACACGGCATGTTAAAAAAATAGTACATGCTGCACGAGGAGATTCGCGCGCTTGTTTTTTGTCAACCTCGCCACGTGTCTGAATCACCTGTTTCGCGAACTTGTTACGCAATATACTTTTCTTTTGGAAATTATTTCGCTATATGTCTATTGCAAGTTCATAGCAAATAAAAAATTGTAGACTGTTCCCTCAAAGCTCCTTTTTACAACTGTTTAAGTATCTGGTAAAATTTCTTTAGAAAAACGTTGGGGATGCCGGTGTGGATAGGCGAGGTCACTATGGCTGATAGGCCGCAGTTGCGTTGCCTTGACGGGTCGCGGGTTCGAATCCCACCCCGGGCATGGATGTGTGCTTATGTTGTTAGTATGTGTTCTCCCACCGTTACCGCAAAGTTAAAAATTACAGTGGTCGCTTTACGACCGACCAATTGAATAGAGACCTTAATTAAAATTTTAAAAAACTTGGGGAAGTTCACTTACTTATGACTTTATATTAAAGAAATGGGAACTGAGAATGTCGAAAACTATCAGGGAGTTGTGTGGAAGTTCGCGTAGACAAGTCCTGGGAGACAAGTAAATTATTCCCAAGAACTATATGCTCTACATATTTTATTTCACCTTCCTCCAACACTATTTCACCATTTATTCCTTTTTTCATAGGCTTCATTTTACTACATTTTAAATGTTCTACAACTGTATTTGAATACTCATATATTCACTCACTACAATTTGTCTTCGATATTCATAAAAGGAAAGAGGAAAATGAGTTAATATTGTATCAACGCAAAAACTTGTGAGGATTGATTAAAGAAAACGGGCCTAAAATGATGCAAAATAAAATTTAAATTAAACCAATTTAAAGACCTAAGAGGGCCTACTTTTCCGACTGACCAGTGTGATAGTCGAGGGAATTGTTGAAGAAGCTTGAAGGCCAGGAAAGTTCTACACATTCTTGTGAATGTCCATTACATATCTACAAAAAGAAAGAAACCGCATGGGAACAACGGAGAGCTAATGATGCTTATACCACACACACATCTCTCGAGGCAACAGAATAAACCATTCAAGGCTGTAATAAAACGATTGCAATTAAATAGAATTGATTGATGTTCCCAGCCACGTCAACCGCTATGATTATTAGTCCCGGTAGTGTAGTAAGCGTTTTTGCGTAGGAGATGGCGGTGTTGGATAATGAGATCAGACGCCGACCAATGCTTTAGCTCGCGGGGGATTTCCCTCTCTAAGTATCTCCCACCAGGGGGGCACCGCTCCAGACAGGACAAGCTCTAAGCCCCCGACTGGTCTCCCGACATGTGTGGTAGTGTACTGCGTAAGTGTGCGTGTAAGGGGGTGATGATAGGACAAGAGAGAGGAAGGAGGATCGCGCGCGGTCCGTGGGCCGTTTGTTAGGGTACTGATCCAGCATTCGCCTGGTGTTGGAGAATCCAGTAAACACTACCGATTCAAGTAGGAATTTGCGGAGTGAGTGTGCACTTATGATCGTGGGCTCTGACTGTCGGCCGGCCCACGTGCTTGCCGCGAGCGTCCACCAGGGCCTTGTAACTCCCATATAACGCGGTGGAGACCATTGCAGTGGCGCGCTCTCACCTTCTTAAATACGAACTGCTGCCAACGATACTTCAAACGTGCGTGGCTGCTGCGAAGGCTCGCGAGACGCAAGCAGGCGCGTATTGTTACGAAAAATAGCGTCTTTACCTATTATTTGTACACTATATATATATATATATATATATATATATATATATATATATATATACAGAATAACTGAACATTTAGAAGGCACTTTTCCTATTTCTCAGAAATCAGTCAGTTTTTATGTGCGGATGCCTGCGAGCCTAACCTGCAGCTATAACCGGCGGCACTACCGCCTCCTACAGTAGCACCCTCAAGCTTTGTGTCCGGTTTCGATGGAGCGTTGCAAGGCCCTGGCGTCCACTGGCACCGGCGCCTGCGCGCGCCGCGCCGCGCCGCCGGCCGTCGTGCTTTCTGCGCGTCCTTTCGCCGCCGCGCCGGGCGGGCGGGCGGGCGGGCGCGCGCAGTGAAACCGCGCGGCCGCGGCGCGCAGCGGCCGTGGAAACGCGTCCAGCGCAGCGGCCGCGTGCGCATGCGCATGCGCCTGCGCACGCTCCACTGCGCAAGTGCGCTCCAGGCCGCCCAGCCCCGCCCCGCCCCGCCCCGCCCCGCCCCGACTCACCGCATTCCCGCCCCGAGCCGGTTCGCGCATTTTTCAGCTCGTTGGTCAGGACAGACCGCTCGCTTACGCGCCCCACTCTATGGCAACTGGAATTCAAATGTTTGAAGCCCCTGGTTTGATTAGCGCTTTCACGGCAAGTTTGTTCAGGAAGCGCAAATTAAACCAGAGTAAATTGTTGCCCTGGGGTACACCTAGAAGGGGAAATTCCCCCAATGATGTTAGGTCGGTGTCGGATCTCACCGTTGCTCGGGGAACGAATAACTTCACTTTCCGGGATAAGACCTTCACTGCACTGACGGGTCTAATGAGCAGTTTACGTCTCCAGAAACATTCAAACTAATTCGATTCCCATATAAATATTTTATAATCATTATTTGTACATTCATGGGGGATGGATGTCATTGAATGAAAAAACACTGTGAGACTCAAAATCTCTCCGTTTAATGTGTGAAGGAAATGTAATTAAAATAGGTAATTTAAATTATGAAAAAATTTATTGTATGAAGCCATGAAAATTAATTTGACAATTCGAAACTAAACCTTTGGACCAGCAAAGTAACCCTTTCGATATTTTAAAATAAAATCACATACTTTGAAAAATCAAAATTCCACCGTTTGTAAATGAAGTCATACTGAAAAAATACACTTGAATCATTTTGTCTTGTAGCATTAAGAGTAGTTCATCTGTCCAAACCCAATAGAATCACAGAAAACTTCCTTTGTCTTCTGCATTTGACATGATTAGTGTCGAAATGGCCGTGGGAGGAGCAAAGATATTCTTGCACAAAGACAGTTTGGAGGAACTGAATCTTGCGAGCATAAGTTTGCCGCAAGATGTACGCATAAAATGTACAGCATCATTCAAAAAAATTCTTTGAATAACTGTAAAAATTGTTAATTTTACTAAAAGTCGACGATTGTAGAACATGCTTTTTGCTACACTGCTGTAATATATGCGAAAAGAAAACACCATACAGATGCCATACAGATTAGATGGTTATCACTGAGAAAAGCATTAATCCAGGTATTGGAATTATAAGGTGAATTATAAATATATTCGTATTTTATCGTATATATCGTAAATATATCGTATTTTCAGAATAAACATACTCCGTTCTCTTTGTTTTAGAATAACGAGTTTATGTTGATGTCTTAATTAGACGATGTATTTTCGCATTTAAAGATCCATGTGGATTTATTAGTACATGTTAATATTTTATTAATAACAAGTTCTTGCTTTTAATAAGATGCTTGCAATCTAGGATAATCGCATTGAAATAAAAAATGTGGATATGTTTCCTCTTCCGATTATATTGAAAAAGCGATGAGAACACTATTCTACACTAAATTTGGATAGCAGGGTTTGTGTGAGCTACGTTTTCTGTTAGGTGGGGTATTTCCCGAAAGATAAAAATGATTGTTTGAAGAGATGGGTTGCTGGATCGACTAGTGAAAACTTGCAGTTGTTAAGTGGCCAGATGAGTCTCTCAATCACCTCATCGAAATATCTGCGGACAAAACGTTACAACCAACCATTTTAGCTTGCTCGTCGAAGTGAATATTTGCATTTAGTCACAGAACTATTAACAATATTTATGCCTATTGCCACGTCTTGGGAAAAAAATTTTGTCAAGTGTCTTATTCAAGTGTCAAAACTAAATACCGGAATCGTTTTTATCCCTACAGACCATTTGCTCTTGTGTGTTTCTAACAAACATCTGCGAGTAAAAAAACGTTTAAATGAACAAACGTAATCAAATCATTAATTTACTTTCTTTGCATATGTGTTTTAAATTGTAAGCAAAAAGTTTTTAATAAAGGCTTTTCCTCTTAAAATTTCATTTTTTTACGTCTGGAGTTGTAGGCTATCTTCGGGATCCCATATCACCTGAAAGGGCCGAGACCCCCACGCTGAGAAATACTGCACTAGACACACAATTGACGTGGTTTTATACGTCTGCAAAATTGCATTTTTTTTATTCAAATGCGAATTAACATAAAATCAGGTAGAAAAAATAAAATTAAAACTCAGAATTTATGTGATTTTATCACCAAATTTTCAGAATAGCTTTTCAATGAAATGCTAAAAACTGGTACTAAGACATTAAAAGGTTTCCAACTTAAGAGAGTACCATTATTCTGATCATATTCAATGTATTTCTGATGCATTTAGTCACATTCATGTAAGTTTTTTGTTGTTCATTTTCCATTTTGAATTGTGTGGAAAAAAATGAGTATTTATCTGTAGAGATTTTAAATAAGTGTTATTTTGTGTGTTTTGGCGTTACTTGCAACACAGTTGCCTTGGTGAGAATATTGCGATTTTAATTACGTTTATTTTCGGAGCGTATTTGTGCTATATTTGGCTGCATTGTGTTCTCGCTGGTCCCGTTTATGAGTACTCTCCTTTTAATTGTCAGCGTTATGTCCAGTTGATGGCTTGTCGTATTTGCCTGTAATTACACCAGTGAGTCTAGACGCTGGCTGCGTCGTGACACGGCCATGGCGCAGTCCACGCCACGTGGACCGAGAAATTACGTAGGTGTGTCGCGAAAATAAATTAACAAGAAAATACGAACTCATTAAACTTGGAGTCAAGGACTACACAATTGTTCTACAAGATTACCCATTACAAATGGTCTGTCGATAATTATATTTTTGTAGTGTAATGGGATGTGGGATAGTTTTCTCTCGTGTCATAGCTCAGTTCAGTACGGGTGAAATTCTAGAGCAACACATCCATAATTATTCACCCACAGAAGAAAGTTCCTGGCTTTTTTTTTCATTTTAATGTGAACCTGTTCAGAAAATCCTCTTTCGCATAGGTGTTGGAAACAGACCTACAGGCAGTAGCTTCAGAGTCCTAATGCAAACCGGTTTGCTTCTACTACGACTGCCACTGTTTACCATGTCGAAAGAATGTGCAGCGAACCAAAACGATTTGAAACCCGCTGAACTATACGAATTGGAGAAAGTATTGGTATGTTAGGTTTTCCGATATTTTTTTCGAGTCACTTGTTTTACATCAGTATTTCTATTATTGGATTTGTTCAGTGGATAAAAGATTCAACCGTCGGCCGGAGACGACTAAAACTTTCGTATTGCAAATTTACTCGGGATTATACTTGAAAACTTTCGTAATTACATCCTTTTTCTCACTAATACCAGCTTGGAACCATGTGACAATTTTAATTTATTTGTAGAAATTTTCTTTTCGTCGTTCTTTCGAAGCTGTGAAACCTTTAATTCCTTCCATTTTTTACATTTTCTTTGTAATAATTACCTTTTCCCGTATCTTGTATATTATTTGTTTCCAAATATATTCAATATCTTTTGCTTCCAGATTGTCATTATATTTTTTTTAAATAACGTCCATATTATTAACATGTTTTTAAAAGAATATTATCAATGTATTATGGATGTTATTTTTAAACCAATAGGTTATTTATGGGTTCTTTATATTAGGAATCAAGATACTATGTTCAAGATTTGATTTCACGTTGATAACTTACGTGTTTTACAATAATAAATTACTTTTAAATAGGACATGAAATTTAAAACGGAAGTTTAAAAACTTTTATTTTGCAAAATTTCGGAAAACTACGCACAAAATTGCGTCTCTCATCCCTCCAATCACTTTCTCTGAACTCTTATTCCCTTTGGTGTTACAACATACGAACTAACTGATTCTAGTTGTGCAACTAAGCTTGAACTCTCGCGGGGGAGGCGCCGAAGAGATTCTCGTGGATGACCCGCGCGCGAGGTTCTCTCCTAACAGTGCATCGAGGTCTCCGCCGCTGCTGTGGCAACGACCCCTTGAAATAGCGCTTTGCTGCGAAACCCAGCCACTCACCCAAAGCAAATAGATTCAAAGGTTTTCTGAGCTCCAGAGGAATAAAATACTTCAGAATGACGCAAACTTTTCGTCTAAAATGGAGCAGTTTCTGAAAGTTTGAAAAGTTTAAAGTCGAATGAACACACAACCGTTCTGCGCACACTCCTCATTCTTCAATTTTGAAATTTTTATTCTTCCTACGTATTCAACTAGCGTCCATTTCCAAAATCTGAAGAAATCCAGTAAACTTTCGTAATTCTGCTTTCTGTTCTGGAATTGCCGACGCTGAAATTGCAGAAATGCAGAACATTTGTCATCTTACTTTGGTAAGAGAGCTGTTTGGGAGGATTTGCCGAATCTCTGTCACGTAAATATATAGATAATATAACCTGAAAGCATGAGAAAATGAATGTTTTAATTATTAAGTATTATTTGCATATATTGAAGAAGCAAGTGACAAATTAATGCTGTAAGTCTTACTAATTAAAAAGAGAAATATTTACAGCATTTTTAGAATCTGAAACTTGTATAAAATCAAAGTTCATTGCTACGCAATAGTTACGACACTAGCGTGACGTAATTGATGTCAACTTGATTAATGTATCACAAGTAATTCCACGAGTGGGTTGGAAATTGTCGATAAATCACCGATTCGCGAACCGAGGAGGGAATTTATCTGGGAATTTCCAAAGCCCGAATGGTATTTAATAGGACTATTCCACGAATGAAATTATGTCCAACAAGAATTCCAAAATGCGTCAATTATTGAAAATAACTGTAAGCTGTGTTAAAATCATAGAGGTTAACTTATGTTATAGTACATACGCGGTTAATAGGACATCGACATAGCGATCAATGTAAACCTCCTCCTAAGAAAGATGAGTCATTGTTTGTGATTGGCCAGCAGGGAGAAGTACAGAAATCGGATAGAAAAAGCGGTAAGGCATTTGAGATACACCGCCCTGATTGGGGCGTTTTGTATGTATAGTTTTAACACTATTGGTTTTAATTTCACGAGTCAGTAGAACGCGCCTTAATTTTGTGTTCCCTTGACTTGTTTTTTGTGGTGGGCTACTTTGTATCTCTCACCCCAAAACTTGTGTAATCGCACCTGCCATTTAATCAGGGCTGTGTGTGCCAAGAGCAATGTGGTCCGCGTAACGGGCCATGCTTCACCGAGTGCCTGGCTCTGACGGCGGCGTTTGCTTGCAGGCTGGCTGTGCAGCTGGCCGCCCGCCGACGCCACGTGCGTGCTGGACTCCGACTTCGGCTTCATCCTCAACTGCGGCTTCAAGAAGTCCGGCCTCTTTCGCGTGCGCAACCTCGGCGGCGTCAAGGGCTACGTAGGCGTCGGTGAGTGAGCGCAAAGCGCAATGTGGACGTACTAAAGGTACAGAAAGTGTGTTTTAGCCAGCCGGTTTCAAAGCTTCTGCTGGGGCCATACCCTCGTTTCGAGGCGCTCATTATACTCCGTTTTTTCTTTCTTGGCGCACGGGGGGGGGGAGCTGTCATCAAAATGAAATATATCGCGTCGTTCTCCGTTGTGCCGCCAGGAATCGCATGATCGCCAGCCCTGCGACATGCGACTCCGCGACAGTCGCGATCATGCGACTCCTAGCGGCACAAAAGAGAACGACGAGAAATACTGTGAGATATTCCATTTTATTGACACCCTCCCCGTGCGCCAAGAAAAAAAAACGAAGTATAGATCTAACCCCTCAAAACATGTTTGGAAAGAAGAAATAAGATGAGAGGACGGCCTAACTGTTTAGATCAGGGGTGCCCAACTTGCAAGGCCTCAAGGGCCACAAAAAAGGGCCATGTTAAAACCTTTAATATGGTTGCGGGCCGTATTTTCATTACTTGGGAGGTCCACACCTGACTTCCTCGTAATGCTGATCTCGACACCTTGCCCGGCTGCGTGTTATCAGGCCATGCCTTGCATAAGGCAGAGAAACATATTGAAATGATTTTGTGAATTTCTGAATTTACTAGAAAAAAAAGTTCCTTAAATCGATAATTCACCTATTTTAACATTAAAAAGGGTTGACCCTGGTAAGCGCGTGCGCTGGGCTCTGAAGATCCTCGCTCGGCGTGACGGCAAGGGACTTTCGTTTCGACCGGTTTCGACCTTCCGCGGGCCGCAATAAATGGCACCATGGGCAGCCAGTTGGACAACCCTGGTTTAGATGGAAAGCATCACGATCCATGAGGGAGGGACCAGTGGATTTCTTCTCCCGCCAATTAGCATTTCCCTAATTACAATTCTCCCAGACTTCCTTGCTAAAATTCTCTGTAGTTTCCGAATGTCCGTGCCGATTTCTCAAAACATCTTACTAAACATGTCATTAACGCTACTTACAATGCTCTGTTATTCTTCAAAAGCACAGTAAAAGATTCGTTACAACGTGTAAGTTTTCTTCGTCTTTGACTTTCACATATGCTTCATTTTAGAAGTACTATTAAAATTACAGGTAGATTCAGTTTCCTTCTCACAATTTCCTTACTCTTTAAATATTATTTCGTTACCTTAGGTTAATTTTATGTAAGATTTTTTCACGACTAAATGTAATGAATGTCAGAAATAACGAATGTTCTGTTGTGTGGATTGAGACAAGCCGTATACTGTAATGATATATTCGGCAATAATGTGTCGTCACGACCCGCTAATTCAAAAATTCCGTTATTTGGAATACGTGCTCTTACATAATTCTTTTTAATAAACCCAAGACAGCGTTCCAAGACACTTGCAAGCGCAGACATTTAAAGCACTTTAATAAACCCAGGAGAGTTTATTAAATTAATGCAAGTGAGGACGTAATTCGCTGCGAGGCCGTTATTAATCTGTCTGCTGTGCGCGGCGAAGTGGTGAGTGCGCAAGCGCATCCCCATCGCCACTTTCGTTGCGTGGCCTTCGCCTTCGGACGCAGGAAGGCGCGTGGCGCGATGTTTCGGTTTTGCACAACGCCTCCTGTTGCGCCGCCTTCCCCTCCATTTCCATTTCATTCGCTCCGCAACGACGCGCCCGCAGCAGTTCAGCTCCGGCGGTGCCGCGCCCCCGTTGACTCAGACCAGGCCGGCCTGACACTCTGGACGACGCCCGACACCTCAAGCCGCTTTCTTTAAACCTGCACCGGGAGAGATGGCTCAGTGCGTCAACTGATGTCATTGCAGTCCCTCTGACCGGGAGGTCCTACGCTTCCTCTCCCGACGGTGGCAGGATTTTCGACACTAGCTCGTCAGTTACGTTGAATTCAGTCGCTGTCTGAAGGAGAATTCTAGCGACCGGCTGCTCTCATCGATAGATTTACGTGGTTTCTCCGATCAACACCAGGCGAATGCCGGAGCAGTACCCTAACAAATGGGTCACGGACCGCGTGCGATCTTTCTCGCCTCTTCCTTGTCCTTTCCTTGTGCGTACATATTTTCATTGAATAACCTCCTTCTAGCATGCACTAATGTAATACAATTTTGAAAGTGGTTAGGCAGAAGAGCAGGCTAAATGGCCTGAGCCTCGCCACAAATAAAGACATTTATTTATTTATTTATTTATTTATTTATTTATTTATTTTCCTCACCCCTTACACAGACACTTACACTAACATGTACTACACTACCACACATGCCGGAAGACAGTCGGGAGCTGGGAGCTTGTCCCGGCTGGGGCGCTGCCCCGCTGCTGAGAGATATCTGCTTGGGGGAAACCCCGCTAGTCGAGGTTAGGTCGGAGCGGGTTCTCGCCATCTAGCGGGGGAAGGTCTCCGCCACCTCTCGATGGAAAAACACGCACTACACTTATTGATGACCTCTGTAGTTGATGTATCCGGAATCACGAACAAATAATTAATTTAACCCAGCAACGGATGAGTTGGGTCCCCTCGACGTAACAAAAACTTCAGCCACTCGCATTCAGATAATTCCATAACCCTGTTCGTCTCCCTACCTTTCTTTTATTTGCAAATGAAACGTTCAGTGTGCCAGTTATTGCCGTACAGGTTGTACACGTGATTATATGCGTAATTTGTTTCCTGCTTCGGTCTCTCAGACCCAACCCATCCGTTGGTGTAACTGTAATCGAGTAGGCACGTATTCATATTGTTAGAATTATTTATTCTAATAATTAAAATATATTATATTAAAATTGTGACATAGATAATTTTTGTTGTATTATAACGAATAACTTAAGTCAAATTGAACTGTAATGTCAGAAATGAGTCCAAAGTTTCAGTGGAATGATTAGGATGATATTAGGAGGGCGTCATTGCGCTCCTTCTTAAATTTTTTGATAAGAATAAAAAATGCATAATATATTAACCAAAATGTTTTCTTTCATATCAAATTAACATAATGAAGTCCTTTAACAATGACATAACAGAATATTTGCTATGTAATTTTTGTTTTTTAACCGGGTCTCTCAGACCCAGCTCATCTGTTCTTGTTACATGTTTGCACCCATCAGTTGCCGGGTTAAAGTCCCTTCGTCAAAACGCTAATACGATTAACGAGCTGTTTGATTCCGGGCGCGTCAACCCCAAAGGCCATTATTCCCATATGGGGATACTACTTGTTCCATCCCGGGACAATATTTAATAATACTTGTTTCATCCCGGGGCATGGCCGTGATCTTACCCCGCTGTATGCCGGGATCCGGCGCCGACCTGCACATCGGCTTGCGGGGTTCTTGACGATCAGGTATCTCCCACCGGCGGGGCACCGCCCCGGCCAGGACAAGCTCTAAGCTTCCGATGGTCTCCCACCATTGTGGTAGTGTAGTGCATGTTAGTGTATGTGTAAGGGGTGAGGATAAGACAAGGCAGAGGAAAAGATGGCGCGCGGTCCGTGGCATTTTTTAGGGTACTGTTCTGGCATTCGCGTGGTGTTGATCGGAGAACCCATGGAAAACAATCAGAGCCGGCCGGTAGAATTCTCCTCCAGATAGGGGACGAATTGTATTATCTAGTGCCGAATATCCTACCACCTACGACCTCTTTCATCACGTTATGACTATCGTGTTATCACCAAAGATACTCGTCGTGACCGTGGCCCATTTCACTTTAACACATTACGACCGGCCGTTTATGGATGCACGAATATATTTTTAGCCAACTTCATTGTTTTTCTTTGTCATCGTTTTTTAATCATCGGTCACACGTCATATCGACGAGTTTTGGAATTTCTGTGTTCTAGATGTTGATTTTGCCGAATAGGAAGCATTGAACTTCCTCCTGGCCATTGACGTCTTGCAAAGATTCGAATCCTCTCAACTTTTGAGCCTTTCTCCAGATTTCCTCTCTTTCTAGTTTGATCCTTCATTTTTACGTACAAGAATCTTTCCCTTTTCTTGCTCTGTACTCCCTCTGCGTTTTTTTCTTTTTTTTCTCCTAACGGCTGGGATGTGCATATTCGCCACATCAAAACGTGGTTTCACTACGTATGAATATATCTGAGAGTCGTCGTCGTCGTCGTCGTCGTCGTCGTCGTCGTCGTCGTCGCAGTGTTGTGGTCGGCGCCGGGAGAAAGGGCGCATGTAGGCCGTGGGGGGACAGGAGCCGCCCCCGGACCCGGATCCGCCCCCCCCGCCCCCGCCCCCCTCCGCTTCCGGCGTTCGCGTCCCCGCAACCGGGCCAGGCGGTCCGCCGAACCGGAACGGCGACTTATGGAACCAGATTCGCCCTGGGGCCTCAGTCGAAATGGAAAGCACCGCCTTCGTTTCCACCGTCAACAGAGTTTTGCCACCAGAATGCGAACGACTCATTTCGATTGGTGTCATTACAACAAACATGTTTTTGGATTACGTAGTTCCCTCAATTTCTAGCTGTATGTTTTTCAAAAGTAAATATTTTGCACTCTTCATTTAAAACTTCGCCTTCATTTCGACCATCAGAATACTTTTACCATCACAATGCCAGCGACTGATCTCTAGCGGTCACTTTCCAAGAAACAAGTTTTTGATTTACTTGGAGCACACAGTTGCTAGCTGTATGTTTGTCAAAAGTAATAATACTTTACCCTCTTCATTTAAAAATACAATAATCTCGGTACGAAAAGTTACTGAAACTGATTTAGCTAATTTAGGAAGTCCAGACTTCCTACCTTTTCATGTATTTAACTGAAAAGCTTCGTTTGTCCATGAGACCCCGAAGAAAAGAGCGTCGTCATGTGCGTAGCAAACAAGTGAAGAGGGTCGTGTGAATAGCGCGTTGCCATTAGCGGAATACCGCAAACAGGATGGGCCCGCGCGTGGAGTCGGCTTTTCCGAGTACAGTATCGGCAATGTGTCAGCGGCGAGGAGTGACTTGAGGCGGCGGAGAAAGTTGGCTGAGCGCGCTGGGCGCCGCGCCGCCGCCGTGGGAGGAAGAAGCAAAAAGAGCGCCAACCCGTCTGGCGGCGTCCGGGAGCGGCGAGGCGGCCAACCCCTCTCGCCTCTCGCAAAAAGCGGCGCCAGGCGGCAGCAGCAGCAGCCCCTTCGCAAGAGGTGACGCCTGCGATTGTTCCGGGGTCACCAAGGAGGCGACACACTCCCCCGCGTCCCACGCGACACGTGCCTAGAAAAACACGTACCGGCTGTTTCACGCACTAGGAAGTATTACTTCAAGCAGCGCAGCGCATCCAGAGGGTCAGGCTGGCAGGGCACAAGCTCATCGCTACGTGTGGTTTTCTTTAACAATGCATTCCAAAGGGCTTCAAGATTAATAGCATCGAGTTTCATGCGCTACTTTTTCTACGACTTTTATAAGTTTGACAGTTGATTCAGCAAAGACCACCTAGTGGACAGCTCCCGAACCCTACCCTCGCATGCTGCCGCAGGTGGCTGTGGTTACCTGTCCGCCTGCAAGGGAGTACTGCGGTACTCAAATAGGATCAAAGTAAAATTACGATCTAATTTAAGTAATATTACACATAACAATTAATAATAATAAGAATAATAATAACGGAATTGCTAATAATAATAATAATAATAATAATAATAAAAGAAATTAAAACTGACAAGCATAATATAATATCAAATGCAATTTTAATATACACAATCGAACGAAATATTTACTAGAACGATTATCAATTATGAATTAAGTGTGAATACTTCGTTTGTAAACGTTTCTGTGATTGGTAAAAAACATGTATCATAATGAAATTTGTATCGTAATGATTATCGTTAGGCAACTGGTGACGCCTGCGATTGTTCCGGGGTCACCAAGGAGGCGACACACTCCCCGCCTCCCACGCGACACGTGCCTAGAAAAACACGTACCGGCTGTTTCACGCACTAGGAAGTATTACTTCAAGCAGCGCAGCGTATCCAGTGGGTCAGGCTGGCAGGGCACAAGCTCATCGCTACGTGTGGTTTTCTTTAACAATGCATTCCAAAGGGATTCAGGATTAATAACATCGAGTTTCATACGGTACTTTTTCTACGACTTTTATAAGTTTGGCAGTTGATTCAGCAAAGGCCACCTAGTGGACAGCTCCCGAATTCTACCCTCTCATGCTGCCGCAGGTGGCTGTGATTACCTGTTCGCCTGCAAGGGAGTACTGTGCTAGTCAAATAGTATCGAAGTAAAATTACGGTGTAATTTATTTTAAGTAATATTCCACGGAAAAATTACTGCTAATAAAAGAAATTAAAATTGACAAGCATAATATAATATCAAATGCAATTTTAATTTATTCACACTCGAACGAAATATTTACTAGAACGATTCTCAATTATTAATTAAATGTCAATACTTCGTTTGTAAACTCCGTGATTGGTCAAAAACCTGTATCATAATATTTTATCGTAATGAGTATCATTATGCAACCGGTTGCAGCCATCAAATGACATTATACAATGGGAGTAGAAAAAGATTATTATTGATATTCAGTGATTTCACCATGATGAATAACAAGTGTATTGGATCTGCCGGTAATATTTCTGAAAGCTTCATTCAAAACCTTGCAGTAACCTTGAATTCATATCAGGGTACAGCCAGTCAGCAAATTTTCATCTTTTACTTGCCTGCCGCTGCATACTCCTGCATCAATAACACAAAAACTTCGAACATCAACACGAACACTTGCCTTCGCTGGAAAAGTGTGCTTGAGGTGTGGACCTTCCTACTCCACTATATGTAACCCAATTTACTCTTCTAATATACTGTTCTTCTACAGGATCCCCCTGGTCATATGAGCGTAATTGTGAGATGTGCAGTTTCTTTAACATTACTTTTTTGTATTTTAAGACTTTTTGCTATGAATTGATATATTTTTATATTACTAAAAATAATTTATAAACAACAGAAGAAGATACTTAAATGAAAGAAGTGTAGACCTAGTAATGTTCAATACAAAATTGTGATTTCCACAGAACTCAACAGTCGCAAACATTTCGTAATGTGTAGCGTGAACATGCCTGTATAATTGAATGAATAGTTTTGATTTCAAATCAAAAACCATCACTCGAAATGCCAATCACTCAAAACTGTTCGCTGATTCAAATACACGCATGAGTAAAGAAGACAGAAGCGGTAATTGCCAGAACAGTCACTGGATACATGCTGTGATTTTTATTGAATGTGGGGATGAACAATGATATACAAAACCTTTGCATATAGAACTCAAATGTTTTGATTATTTTATCAGGAAAGTTGTTATCAGAAAAGTTCCATTCGAAATACTTTAATTTAGGAATTGTACCATCCTCGCTTCCGTAAGCGAGCTGCTGCTGGCCAGAATTGAAATATTATTTTTTGATAACGCTTCAGTTCAATTACACAAATGTAAATAATAACGATCACGTTCAAACTGTAGGTTATTTGCCTCTTAATCAAATACATCCACGGTGATTGCATCCATCCATACATAAAATTTATCTACTGTGATTGACTTTAGTCGAACTTTACGAAATCAGTCGTAATAAGAGTTATTAGAAAACAATTGTTCTATTAATTCATGGACAAATATTAACAACAATGATCAGTTTCTTAATTTAAGTAATACTGAAACTAATCTATGGTCTCCTATTAACTACTATCAACGTCTATATGTCACCTTTCGCTCGATAAATGGTCAAATTTAATACAAAATTGGTATTTTAACTAATTGGGTAAAACGTAAAAATGTTGATACTAGTATCGTAATATCTTATTGCCAACCTGGATGGCGGATGTTGTCAAGAGCGTGTGCCGAGTCAGCGCAGCGGTCCGAAGGGTGGCGGGTTCGACTCCCGCCTTGGATGTTTGTCCCTGTCTCTCATGTGCGTGTTGTCGCGGAGGGCCTCCCGTTCTGCTGACCCCAGATCAGAGGAGCCCGCAAGTGTGTCTAGGGTATGGTCGAATGTGCGTCCCATTGGGACGTAAAGGGTATCCGGCTGTCGGCTGGATATAAGCCCTAGAAAAAATATAAATATTGTTTCGAAAATGACAACTGTTTGGCGTATTGTATTTTTATCAAATGCATATTCCTTGGTATTTTTTATTTTTTTCTTTCAACTAGAAAAACTTATTAAAATTTAGAATAATAATTATATTCTTATTATTTCAAATATTTAAAAACCTGAATAATAATTAAGCGTTACTGATGTTAATGGATGTGGAGCCAGTGATGGCGTGGCAAGTGCCAAGCAGCATCCGCATATTTGCTATTAACATAGACCAGGGATTCCCAACCTTCCTCTTTCTTCGGCCCCCATTTAAATTTTGCTCTGTCGATCCCCTTACATTATTCTCTATAATATACAGATCATACGCATAGCATCATGTATAAAATAAAAGAATTGCACATTGATGTCTTAAAGGTATCAATTTCATACACCAATATTTTGGAAAACATATATGTGTATTCGATAATCGTAATCGCCTCCGCCTCTGAAAAGCTGAATTTCTAATTTTATTTGTTGTGCAATGTTTACAAAAGGTTCAGCGATTTTTAACTCGTCAACACACTTCTCCAGTGCGTATTTCAAGTAAATATTTTCTTCCACGATAGAGTATATTTGAAAAATGTGTAGTTACAATTGAGTTTTCTTAACATCCTAAGCAGTTGCTTAGTTAATTCTCGGATGCCCCCCGGTGCAGAAAGTTGAAATGAGCCTAACTGCAAAAAATGTGAAATTATGGGTTTTAAATCTAATTGGTATAAGAATACGGTTGGTGCAATGGAGCGAACAAGCATTCAGTGTGATTTGTTTTATTCTTTGCCGAAATGCGCCCGCGGCGGCTGTATTATGAGTCCCTCACTTCGGTGGACCGGTTGCACCAGTCTAGCTCCGCCCCGATCCTCAGACTGAACGGCGGATACGAAAGAAGAATGAACTTCTAATTTATTGTTATATCTTTTGTTTCTTTATATCAAAAAAACAATTACTTACATTAAATGCATTAATGTTTCCTTGTAATCAATGGGATTTTTATTATCCCTACAAGTCACCGGTTTATATTCGATTATAGACTATCCCAACGCCCCACAGTGTGTAATTTTGGCCAACTAGCTGGAAAAAATTCAATTTTCAACTGAATTGAAACAGCAAAATTGTTACATTTCTGTGTAGTAATATGTCTGAACTATGAGGAAACGTTGTTAGTTTTCTCTTGAAGGTCACAAGGACCCCATGGTGCATGTCCAAAGACGTCCATCGCCGCTCCGCCAGCGCTCAGCTCCGAATGGCCCTTTTCAGTCCGTAAAGTTCTCTTGGTAGGAATACACTACTCGTCTCATTCTGTGATTTGTGGGTTTACTATTAGTAATCTACATGCTTTTACGATTATTTTTATGTGGATAAAATTTAAGTATTTATTTTTGATGTGCCTAAAAACGTTAATGGAAAAGGTGAGCGATTTATATTGAATGTGTTACACGTTCTCTAAATTCAATTAGAGTTTTAGTTTATTATACACCATTATACACCTTTCGGGCCATATACATTTTAAACCTAGTACTTTTGGGTTCTTAATTGTGAAAAGACTAGCTGCTTATATCTGCTTATCTGAATTATATGTACATTTTTACAGAAAGGGTCTTCAAGTTACCCGCAGGTTGTTATATGATATATGAGTAACAAATTCAATTGATAAGAGATCTGAAGCTGTATTAAATGTTTTCTTACGTGAATTAGGAATTATAGAACCTCACAAAGCATTTTTGGACAAAATTAAGTCTTACGTTAGATGTACTTGTAAAAAAGTTGAAACCGGATTGCAAAACTCCGTAAGAAGTAAAGAGTCGTTCTTGAAATATAATTCGTCCTGGCTACAATAAACTCTTACCCTTCCTGATTAAATGTTAAAGACAGTCCCAGGTCCATCACAAATAAATGTAAAAATTAATAGAGCTAGAAGACCTAATGAGTCTTTCGGGTACTGTGGGATTAAAGCTAAAACCATACAATTGAAAACTTTTGTAGACACTAGCTCAGAAAAGTTATCCATAGCTTTTGAAATCAAACTAAGGAAGAATGACAAAAAGATATGTGGCAGCTATAGATAAGGAGCTCTGTGAAGCCTCTTCCAATAGGAGAATTACAATTAACAAAGCTCGAAGATCCATTCTTCAAAAGCCCTTGGTACTTGCTTTAATGATGGATATCAATATTTCAACCCGCCAGTATGTACACATACGCCAAAAAAAATATTTTGAGTGCATTTTGCACATTTCTTATCGTTCAGAAATACGAACATGGCAAGTGAGTGTAGAAGAGAATAAAGTGAAAGTGGCGAAAAAGAACTAGAAAAACGTCAAGAGCAAACGCAAATATGAATTTGCTCCACCAGCTGCTTATTAGCTCAGATCCATTCAAGTCGAGCATACGCCCCAAAACTACAACTGCAGCCAAAAAAGTGAAACATTAACTTTTTGTGTTATTAGAATGAAGGTATAAGGCAAAAAAGAGCGGTATATTTAGAAGAATCACCGTCAGAAGAACCCACGGGTAGTGTTTCAAACTAATTTGTAAAGTTACGCGCCTACCTCTCATTTAATTTTTGTTTTCATTTTTTCATTTTCGGCTTTTTATTTTTGTATACTTTCATTTCATTTTTCATGCTTGTAAGTCATGCTAGTATGTCTTGTAAAATTCAAATATTATGTCCAATAAATTTAAACAAATTCAGCGTTTGAAAAACGTATACTGCTACGAGGGCTAATTAAAGTATTCAAATTTCCTAAATATTTTATAAAATATTTTGTAAAAATTTAAGTTTTACAAGCAGATTTGTTTATTTGGACATTATTTACACAACAGATCTCCAAAAACTACGAGAAATTCATTTCAAAGAGAGTTATTAATTTTTTCCTCCTAGATCGTCAAAATTACACACTGTGCGCCCCTTTGATTATCGTTGACCCCCTTCGACATTTATTCGACCTCCAGGGGGTCGATATTATCCGCGCACGATTTCTTGAGCGCCCGCTTCGCTCCCGAGAGGAGAAGAGAGGGGAATTTGGTAATTTTTACAAAAGGAAATTTTATGTCAAATTTGTAGTTCGTTTTTCGATGTAAAATAGTTTCTGTTACACGGAAGAGAACATTTCTGGTTATAAAATTTTGTCTACAAGGTTGTTGCTATCATTTATTCTTCATATCATTAATGTTATCAAAGGAGTGGGAGGGGTAGGGATTCCGATGCTCAAGAAAACGTGAGCTTATAATACCGATCTCTTTGGGAATCCCTTATATTGACGGGAAATTGTATTAGTATTATTTCGAAGGTACAGAGGGCTTTGGAAATGGGGAAACAAATGCAGGAAAGTCAGTGAGAAATCCTAACCTCCTAAGCCCCTAAGCAGATTGTACCTGCATTACATAGAAAAACGTGTAAAAAATCAATAAACAGATTTAACTCAGAGCGAACATTGCCTATGTCTCTATAGCGACTGTGATCTGGAGTTTCTGTAGTTAAAGTCCCGCCGGTGGCGAACTTTGGCCACTAGCTATACAGGTAGGTCGAATTCAGCCGCTGTCTGACAGTCTACTAGCAGTCGCTGTCTAGCATAGTTGCCGTGATTTCTTCGATCAACACCAGGCGAATGCCGGAACAGTACCCTAGCACACGAGCCATGGACCGACAGTTCCTCTAATCTTACATGCTCACACTTACACTTACATGCATTACACTACCTCACATATCGGGAGTCCAGTCAGGAGCTTACGGCTTGTAATCAATATTTATTTTCTGTCTATACGTTATTTTCAATTTTATCAGGATATATTGGCCATTTATTTAAAGATATAAAAAATTCTTTAAATAAATGACCAATATACCGTGATAAAGGTTAGTGCTTGTCGCGGCTAGGGCGGTGCTCCGCTAGTGGGAGATACTTGGGACGGGGGTGGAAATCACCGCAAGCCGACGTGTTGGTCGGTGGAATTTTCCACTTTCCGTGGAAGAATACAGTGGGAGACGAGCACTGACTCCTCCTGGGATGTACCATTCACTACACTAACGGGAAATGACCGAAGCAATTGATCAATCTGGAAATATCAATCAATGCGTTCCGTCCGTCCTGTCTGTTCCGTCCTCTTTGGCCCACCTATTTCGTCTGATCCGTCTCCACGTCGCTCAGAAACTCTCATCAAAAATGTGTAGATGCATTGCAGGTTGCATTAAACTGAATTTATATCATGTAATAATCTTCCTGTGTCTTTTCTCAGCCGCTCAAAGGAATTCAGAAGAATCTGGGAACACTTGCTACGAATCTCACCATACAGCGCGGAAGAAATCACCCCCCTCCAGGAATAAACATTCATTACGCTAACGAGACTAACGGCCATTGCAGTTGAAATGTCCGGGAACATCAATCAGTCGAAATATCAATAGTTCACAACGACTGAAATACTTCAGAATTTACAACACATTCTGCCGGACGATATTCATTTGATTTTTGCTGGTTTGTCAAAGTCAGTATTGCCATCCTCATGGAACAAAATTATGGTGTCGTGGACTGAAAATAATCGCGGAATAATGGGGTTTAATCTACACCACCTGCATAGATCTATTTAGGTGGCGTTGGTTCAATTCCCGTCGTACTCACAAAGATCGCAGCGCCAAAATATGAAGAAAACAACATGGTTTTGGCAATTTCTTGGAATCTTATGGCCGGATCGAAGACAACATTATCAGTTCCCTATCAGGAGACCGAGACGCATTCAATAAATAAATAAATAAATGTCTTTATTGGTGGCGAGGCTCAGGCTAATTAGCCTGCTCTTCCGCCTGACCACTTTCAGAAGTTTTTATTACAGTTTATTTTATGATAAAAGGAGACCATTCAATGAGAAATACGTACGCAATTTAGATGAAGGTTTTCTCACATGGGAAGCAGGAGTGAGAGCGAGGGAGGAAGACGTTGATAGAACAAGAAACGCACTCACAACATTCCTGTGTTTAAGTTTATTAATTTTACGTTAGGGTGATATTAAAAATTAGTCACAAATATATCAGATTGAAGCACTTCGAGATTTAACTTAAATTTTGAAAAACTGTTTTTTGACTCGTAAGTTAGTTACAGAAAAAAATTAGAAGGAGCGTGTTTAACACAGTGGCATGTTATTTAGTACTTCTAATTGAGAGAGCGTTTGAAGAAGCTGAAATTGCGTACGTATTTTTGAAGAAACAGAAAGGGAGGAAAACTCGTCAGCCTACAAGCGAAAAACATCCAGTAAAGAGTTCAAGTCTTGAAAGAAAGAAAAAACGAATCTATTCGGTTATTAAAATTAGGTAAATAAAAAAAAGAAGAAAAAAATCATAAACGTGGATACGATCAGATTAAATCTAGGAAAAGTTTAGAAACTTAAACTTTTCCCCAAACTAAAAAAACGACAAATTTTAAAAATGTATGAAGTGTTACCAATTGGAATATTCTCAAGACTTGAAAACCTGACCCAACATCTTTCACATGTATACCAACGATGTATACTACATTTATTCCTGGGACTGCAATGACACCTCATGCAGTTAATGACACCTCATATGTCTCGATTGGTGCACTGGAAGTGACGTAGCCGTGAGAGAGGGAACTGCAGAAACACGCACGCTAGAGGGGTTCACACAAATACTATATAGGGATTAGCTCTGTTAAATTGGATGTATTGTTGTAGAGTTTAAATGAGAATAATTTTTTTATCTAGTACTTTTGACAACTGTCTGGTAGTAGTAGACTGGACAAACGAACATTCTGCACAAGACACTTTTGAATCTTTCGTCAGTCTTCAACTACTAGCAAGCAATTGAGGTATACATTTCAGACACCATAATGTAAAACCATTTATATTTTTATTACGAATATCTTGATTGCTGGTGGTCTTCACAATTGAGATATCATAATATTACAGAAATCAGGAATTAATTTTTCAGACTTATTATTAACCTCTGGCTGATTTAAAAGCAACGACAATTTCTTTCTCGTACTTCCGCCGCGAGTGTGAGATGCCAGCAATTAGAGCTAAGAGCTCTGGGCTGACCTCCCGCCCGTGCGCACGCTAGTGGAACGGCCCGGGGCACCGGGAGCGGCCGCTGGCTTTTATAGGCGGTGGGCGCGCGGACCGGCACGCATGGTGCGCCGGTTGCGTCGCCGCGCCCGCCGCCGCCCGTTAACTGTGAGGCAAGCGCGCAGCCGCCCTTCTCTTGACACTGGAGCGCCCGCCGTCCCTACTTCCCCGCCGCCTCCGCCGCCGCCACAACCACAGCCACACCGCTGCCAGAGAACTGGATCGCGGCTGCGGCGGCAGTGCCGTTCGTGACGCGCCGTGGTAAAAAAATGTGGCCCCACCGGTGCCGTTCCAAATAGTTCTCACTACGTATCGATTCCTAGAAGCTGGGACACTTCGGCTCTGCAGATTCTCAGACTACGGGCCAGCTGAGGTGGCTCAGGGCATCGTCTGATGTCACTATAGGGCAGGGATGTCCAACTTAGAAATACATTATGGGCCACTGACGGAAGATCTAGTTAAGCCGCGGGCCGCACCGTCATTTAAAATGGTTTTTACCCTAATTACTGACATTATAATGAAACAAATACATATTACACATACATTATCATCAACATACTTAGTGATTAATGTACATATTTCACATTAATAATTATTTTTTTATTGATAATTTACGTATTTCACATTTATAATTACATCTATGTAATTATAAAAATGCATAACAGAATAATTAAAAAGCCTATTTGGTTGGTATAATAGTTATGATAGTTCTCGAAGCAGTCGCGGGCCGCACAAAAACATCCGGCGGGCCGCATGCGGCCTGCGGGCCGCAGTTGGAAAGCCCTGCTATAGAGCCTCTGACCCCTGGGGTTCGAGTGCGGATGCTACCAGATTTTCGACACTAACTCTATAGCTAGGCCAAGTCTACCCGCTGTCTGGAAGAGAATTCTAGCGGCTGGCTGCTCTCGTCGGTAGTTTCGAGTGGTTTCTTCGATCAACACCAGGCGAATGCCGGAGCAGTACCACTAACAAACGGGTTGCGGATTGCGCACCATCATCCCCGCAGGGGGGAGGGGGATGGCGCCTGCGAAAGGCTGATGCGATCTCTGGTGGAGAGTTGTAACCCGGAGCCTGAGTTTCATGGCGACACTCACGCCGTTAGCTTCAAGGTGGAGGCAGTCGGTAGACGATGCTAAGCTCTGTATTGCCGGGCCCCACCCGGCAGCCCACCATTTGCGCCCCTGGCGCGTCGACCTTTGGGCAGGATTGGGCGAAGGACGTTGTTTGGAATGCTCCGGATCCCACAGAAAGACGTCCGACGGAGACCCTGTCAGGTTTCCTAGGTTCTGGCGGTATTAACGTCAATTATCTCGAGGTGGAAGCATGAGGAGATGGGCAGGGGGCCCCGAGCCGCCCGAACCTTATATTGCGATTTTTCTAACTTTGCCTCTCAAGGCCTGCCTTCGCGATGGAATATGTTACGGTATTTCGCGTCTTTCTCAGTCGTGTCTCTAGATATCGCATTATCGCGATCGTATCAAGTAGTGCTGGCGATCATGCGACTTCTAGCGGCACGACCGAGAAAGACGCGAAATGCTGTGTGATATTCCATCATGGCCATAGGGACGTGAGAGGCAGAGTTAGAAAAAGCGCACTATAGTTCGGGTGGCCCCCTGTTGGGCTCTTGGCTTCGTAATGGCACTGGTTCGACACTTGTTCTAAGCTCGTGTGAGTAGCGCGTTGTCTGGACTCCGGTACTAGCCCAGATAGCTAGTAGCTCTGAGCTGGTAGGGCGACTGGGCATTGAATGGGGAGGTTGACGTGACGGCATCCTGATACCAGCCTGTCGGCGAACTTGTGCATCGGCGGGAGGTGCGGATAAAGGCGAAAAGTCATTAGTGCCCACTCCGGGTTCTTGTGCCCTCTGGTAGAACATATATAGTGTTTTGTGGAGTGGTAGCCCACGCAGGGTATACTCGAACGATATTTCGTTTCTCTTCCTTTTCCTATCCTCATTCCTCACATATATTTCCACTGACAAGCACTACACTACAAAACATGTCGGGAAAACATTCGCGAGCTCCGAGCTTGTCCCGACTGGTGCGGTGCCCCGCTGTTGGAAGATACCTGGGAGGAGAAAACCTCACAAACCGAAGCGACGTGTATTTTGACGAGGATTTAGGCCCTCCAGCAAGAACACCGCTACCTCGCGTGATGAAAAAAACACGCACTAGTCATAGCACTGTGCGACCGGAAACACGAAATACAGTAATTCTCTCGACATCCGTCAGTTCCGAAAATTAGCCATTTGAGAAATGCTACCGGTTTTAACATCAAAAGTACTAGATTTTTTAAAGCGAGTACATTTCATTTCCTTTATCAGCGTCTTCTGGAAAACGAACTTGGCAGACGTTGGAGCTCAAAGTACCACTTTGTGCAAAAATTTCAAAGTTGGAATGTCAGTTAATAGAATAGCAAAAATGTAAAATAATTTAATTCATTTGCGTCAAATTTGAAGTAAGGGTTTTGACCACATGAACAGAAAAGCCAGTCAGAATCAGTAAAACTGACATTATAATGGCTTCATTGAAGAGGAGCTTTGCGGAAGTCATCAGTGAAGAAGACCTCCTGGAAGGTATTGAGGGAGAAACGGAAGCGAAACCACGTCTTGGAGCAACTTCAATATCAAAACTGTTAATGACGTTCGAAAACTTCAATAAGCTCTGATGGAAAGGACATTTGAATGTGATCCGAGCATGCAAATAACTTCGAAATTTAAGAAAAAAATGCAGCAACTCTTTCATATTTGGATATTAGAACAACAAGGAGGGTGATGAAGTAGAAAATAACCAAATCCTATATCCAAACACTTTCAACTTTGAAATAAGTTTCAAATATTGTTTCATTTCAGTTTTAGAATGTTAATTGTGAATTCTGTTTGTAGTAGCGCTTATTCAGTTCTACTGTAATTGATTGTCAGATTTTTTCTTTCTTTTTTAAACAGTTTTTCTATTTCTATCTAACCCACCTTCCTTCATTAAAATATAGATTTAATATTCGCGGGTTTAACATTCGCGATGTTTTTTGGGAACCAAACTCTCGTGAATGTTGAAAGATTCCTGTAATCAATTAATCAAACCAGCCTGTGATCTCTATTTATTTCTTCTCCAATCTAAGTAGTTGTTCTCACTGGACATTGATTCTTAGAAGCTATGAGACGTCTCTGCACATTTCCAGTATGTTAATTGCAAATTGTTTTTTTGCGCGTTTGAGAAGCTTCACGTTTCTTTTTCGAGCATTAAATCGTTAAAATTCTAATAAAAAATATCTCGAAAGTTTAACTTAAAAGTTGTTGTTAGTTCACCTCCCTGGTGGTCATTTATCACTTCCTTAATATTATTGTTCTTAGCATTAATGTTAAAGGGTTTTTCGTATTATCTGGTACAGAGGCTGTACAGAAGAGATTCAAAGATTCGCTGTGTCCAGTGATCTACATTGCCAATCATGCGTATTGCTTCTGCCCCTTGTAATACCTGCTTTATGTTTTTTCGAGGTATGTCAAGGTAATATAAGATACTGTTGTTATCTTCTTGCTTCGTTGGCCTTGCATTAATTCTCCTTACACGCCCAGCTTTTGTCATGTCGATGGAGAATGCGTCAAGTGCAATTCTCTTTCTATTGACAGAAGAATGGAGTTGTAAACTAAGTATGCAATTATTCAGTTTAACAACAACTACTTTTTAATTAATAATAGACTGGTAAGCAATTTATTGTGATAACTGTTCCATATTTTATTATCGGGCACTGTAGCTACCCTAAGGATGTAAAGCCCTTTTCATTTCTCCTTTTGCAAACAAACTCATAAATAATCTGTGGTGTGTCAAAGTTGCCATTTAAAACGTCATTCCCAGGTAAAAATCTTGACGTTTTCTTAGAGAGGAAGCAAATCACGGAGACAATCCAAATGTGCATAATTGGAAATAGCAAGTGAATTTAGATTAATTGAGTAAATGACTACAATAGGTTACATTTTGAGGCAACTTTCACTAAGGGATTGTATTTATTGAAAATACACGGGCCTTATTTGATTGATGTAAAATTGCATATATTAAATAAAATAACAAATTTCAGCATTATTCATCCGCATAATCCTTTAGGTCCATTTGAAGTGAAAACAACACTATAGATGCACCCCACAGTGAACAATCATAAATAGTGAGTTTTCACACCGTAGGGAAAGCGTCACTGTAGACATGAGAAACTTATCTTTTTTGATGTTCAATGGGCATTTTACGCTAGTTTTCGCGCCCTGTTTTACAGGGCTGTGGACCACCTTTTCCAACACCAGAGTTCGGGAGGTCCAGAAGGCAGTAAGCCTTTTATCGAAAGTATATGTTTAAAGTGAACGAAGGAACAGAAACGATATTTTAGTAGATATCTATAATACCCACAGCTATGCGTCCGGTGCAGTAATACTTTGAGCATCATCTCTCATCGACTTCGAACTTCTGGCAACAGCAGAAAGGAAACTGTAACACTGACCCTCCGGCCGCAGATGATGGTTATCGAGGGGGCGCAGCTGTCAAAGACTTGCTCCAGCACAGTGATCTTTTTTATTGTTTTTTTTCTAAGCTGATCAGCTATTCTCGTCCTATTTACTCCCTTCATGAACAGTTACTGAAAAATAAGTTTAAAAAAATGTATCACCCCCACTCCTTCGTCCCCACCTGCATTCCTTTTCATACTCCACCTCGCTCTACTCTTTGATCATATTAATATATATTTTGATAATATAAAGGGATTGTCATTCATAAGACAACAATATGATTGGTTTACAAAGTAAATTATCACTACGAGTTTTTATATACTCATGGCGTTTGCTGTTTAATTCCCCACAGCGTGTAATAGAAATCCCGGCCTCTAAGTATTAAATATTTCGGTGATGCAGGAAGATAAAAGCAGTGTCTTATGTCACCTTCGGTTAGCGCAGAAGAAAAAATTACACAGTTCAATAGAAAGGTATTCTCAGGAGCAGATACCAAGAAACCTCATTGGCATCTCTGCGAGAGAAAAGTAATTATTATTAAAATATGTTTTTGACGGCTGGAGAGTTGAAGATTAGACGCCACTGTTATCACCAAAACTGAATCACTTGTTTTCTCTGCACGAATAGTCATTAGTTACTGGGGTAAAGGAAAACAGCTTCAAAGGCGAGTCCATGTTCGCAGTAACTGTTGCGAGCAGTGGAGATGGAATGTGAAAAGTAAGAGGATTGTGAAAGGTCACTCATGCCAACAGTGGGAATCGGAGATATCACGGCACTCTTCTAGTGGGTATTTACCTACGATCTCTATAAGGCAAGAGTGCCGTGATATCTGCGTCTGAGGCGTCTGTGAGTAATGGCGACCTAAGTAATTGCATTTTGAACACTGAAGCATTATTAAGATACACTATTTAATTTACCTACGATATCTACATGATTTAAATATAAATAGTGTATATTAATAATGCTTCAGTGTTCAAAATGCAATTACTTAGGTCGCTATTACTCTCAGATATCTATAAGACGTAATAGGACTTAAATAACTGACAAAATAAAAATCATTCGTATTAATTAGATTGGACTTAAATAACTGACAAAATAAAAATCATTCGTATTAATGGGATTGGACTTAAATAACTGACAAAATAAAAATCACTTGCATTGATTGGATTGCATCCTTGTGCCGAGGCTCGCAGCGGATGTATCAACGACGCTTCTTCAGCGGGGAGACTTTTGTTTGCTGTACATAATAATGATTGGCCGGCCCGTGTCCGAGATCGCTAAGCCAGTAGTGCAGTGGCGATCTCGGACCGCTCGTTTGGGGTTTCGAGTCTCGCCTTGGGCATGGGTGTATTTGTGTATTTCTTATATGTGTGTGCCGTCCTTTCACCCCTCACTATCACCATCATGTCATCTTCCATATCCCCAGGGCTAACAACCCTGGGGGATAAAAATAGGATCTAGCGTAATGCTGATCCCCCCCTGATGAATTGCATGCTCAGCATGCCTGCGTGGTCCAAAGCGACCTGTTCGCAAAACAAACAAACAAAAAAAAGACTGGTGTTTGCAATATCCCAAAAGTGTTCAAATTATCTTCGCGAATAACAGTTAATTTATGTATCCTAGTTGCTGGTTACTATTTCACTAGCGATAACTCTGAGTGAGGTGGTGTGTGTGTGCTCTGCGTTTTTTTCGATTCCCCCCCCCTCCAGTTACCCTGGAGAGGCGGGAATCTATTCAAGATTCAGGGTACATTTGAGCTGCAGCCGATTAGGCTTGTGCAGCAGGGAACGGACCTGATTTAAACGACTTAAAACTATCTTAAATGTATCTAACTAATACAGTGCCTCTTTGCGCAAAGGCTAGTTTTATACAGTTTTTATATATATATATATATATATATATATATATATCCTGCTAATGAATTTTCGCTCGGTGGCAGGATTTATACAGATCATATAAATATTCAAATATAACTTAAAAATGCATATTAAAGGAAACTACAACTAAGTAAGAAATATATGTTTAGCATCACACGCAGTTCCCTAGACGATTCCGGAAGCAATGCGCACCAGGGGGAAAAGTCGCTAGTGCTGCAGCAGGTAGATTGTTCCAGTCAGTTATTGTCCGGTTTGCAAAAGAGTATTTACCTACATCGGTTTTTTTGATTTCTATATTTAATTTTGTATGGATGGCCTCCCCTTCCGAAATATTGAGGGTGCCCTATTGTCAAAGACTACAAAAAAAACTTTAACAATTTCACAAAACTCTTGCAGTGTTGCGAAACAAAATTAAAAGCACACACTGACCAAGCGACGCTACCTGACTAACACAGCAAGCAAAAACCAAATGAATGTAACATTGAAAGGTTACGAGGCACACATGGCTGGGTTGTCGAACCACACCACTGTCACAGCACCACCGCTCCTACAAATCACACCGCTGTCTAGTAGAGGGTCTCAAATGCAGAAAGCGTGAAAAATGCCCTTCACCGCCGTGGATGCTTCATGTTCCCGGTCCACCATAGCTCCTTCCGCTTGACCCACACTCCACCAGCTGTGTCGCCCGCTGTCCGCGCGTGTTCTGGCGCTGCCCCGGGTTCCGACCCCGGGCAGGGCGCAGAGGGGCGGGCAGCCGGCTAGCTGGCGGCGGGGGGCGGACGTAGGCGGGGGGAGAGATACGGGCGCGACGGCGCGATGGTGTTGGTGGCGGCGGTGACGGTGGTGATGTAGTGACGTCACCGGTGTCGGCGGCGAGGGTAGCTGATTGCAACCTGGCAGGGCGGCGGAAGAACTGTCACATGCATCAAGGCGCGGGGAAACAATGATTTAATCAATGTCTTCATTCCATTTCATTGATTGATTGATGGATTGATTGATTGATGATGGATTTTTTTTTAAGTGGGACGCGCGAATTTTGGAATTGGCGCCCCCATGACACCCTGGTCTAGCATGGAACTCCCATAATTTAGCGGGAAGCACTCCAAAGAGTGCCCAGGTGGGAGGAAGTCGCAGGAACTTGTCCGCGCCGAGCAAAATGTGCTAACACCTATCCTGGTTCGAATGACGTTTAACGCTTTACATCCAGTGTACGCTTTGAAAAGATTTACTAGCCGAGCTATCTGTCGAGGTTTCCTTAGGTGTTCCCATATCTCAGTCTGATCATTGTTGTTACCTACAAGTTTTACCGCTCTCTCTTGGATACGCGGAGCTGTATTCCATTACCGGAAGTACAAGAGAAGTATACGCTAAGTGCTTTGTGTTCGCGTTTCCTTTCCTCAATATCCACATTACAAAATGGAGTGATTTCCAACCTTTGCGCGCAAGGTCATTGATGTGGTCGACCAGTTTAGATCGCTTCGAATAACAACCCCCAAATACTTGAAGCTACTTACCTCAGGCACAATTTTTAATAAAGATTTTTAAAAAGTTCTTGTTTTCTTCATTTTTCTTTTTCTTTTCGTGCGCGCAGGGTTCAGCGTGGGCGACGAGCTGCGCTTCAACGAGTCGCTGTCCAACGTGGAGCCGAGCAACCGGCGGCGCGCGGTCGCCGCCACGGCGCGCAGCTCCGGCGCCGGCCCCGCCCCCGCCCCCGCGCCCGCCCTCGCCCCCGCCGCCGCCGCCAACGCCTCCGGCAGCGCGGTGAGTCCTGCGCGCGCAGCGGCAGCGGGAAAATTGTAAAGTTTCTTTGCTGTTGAGGTTGATCTGGGTTTGCTCATTGGCTTAAGGCGTATAGCAAGAAATAATCCGAGCCGTTAATTTGCACTACCTGATGTAAATAATTCAACTTAATACAAATGCATATTCAACCAAGTAGTTAATAATAATAATAATAATAATAATAATAATAATAATACTCCACCTAGGGAGTACACGACCTTGCAGTTGGTGGTGGAGCTTGAGCACCCCCATGAGCCTGAGAGCTATGTCAGTGGTAGCCTAGCTACTGGTAGGACCTCCCTTACTGAATAGGTTGAAGGTGAGGGGTCCGACGAAGAAGTACTCCATTTTGAGGAGAGTGGGAAGTAAGTAGAGAGGGAAGGGTCATGAACCTTTGCACTTCCTGTTGTAGGCCCATGAAGGGTACAGGAGAGAAACTGGGTTGGCAACACCAGGCCACTGATTAGAGTGGAGGCCCGAACCTTGCATTAGCCAGCGAAAGGAGGCTGCCTTCAGCAGTCAGTGAAAATCCCGTAAGGTTTAGTAATGCCGACAGGCGATCGGGGGGACCCCTTGCTGGGCCCTGCGGGGGGATGCCCCGAGGCCACTATGGGTTGCAGTAACGGATGGCAGGAAACAACCCAAAGGTTAAGTGTGATCTGTGAACGCGAATTTGCTACCTGCGAATTTTCAATTGAAACCAATGAGCAAAATGGATAGAACAAGAAATGTAATGAACCTTAACGTGCCTTGTTCTACCAATGTCCCATACCTGCTCAGAAACCGACCTAATGTCACCTTGTCGACATCTGGCCATCCCACTGATGTTAGTCCCAGGGACCCAGAGCCGGCAGTAGCTCCAAGCCATCGTCAGAGATGGACCCGCGATGAATTAAAGGAGGTGATGTGGTGCTTTTACTATGCAAAAGCGAAAAATGGGGGCTCAGAAATAGAAGTTTTTAAGATATGGAGAGAGCGGAACCCAGATATGAGACCTACTCTAGACTCAAAGAAGCTTGCCAGTCAACGACGATACATACTCAGCAGTGGAAAATACACAGCAGAACAACTTGCAGAGATCCAGAGAAACGCAGAGTATGTTCTTCGATCAAACTATCCACATGACGAACATTCAGAACCATCTAATATCCCTGAAAACTATGGTCCCCTTGAAGGTTCATCTCTTCCAAATGAAACATCCGTCAGTGGTGAAAATTCATCTGGCTATGAGTCACACGATAAGGACATGATGCGGGACCTCCTCCGACGCGAGATAAAACGAGTTCGTCTACTTCCATTCGAATCTCGTGCACCGTTGAGGAGAATTTACGAAAATGCTAAAGCTAAGAGAGTGATAGAAACAGCGAATTCTGTCTTAAATGAGGTTGTAAAGACCTCAAGTAGAGATCTAGATATTACTGAAATCAATCACATTGTGTATGCAACTGGATATCTAGTATCTCAGATAATCTTGGGGCCAGCCAAGAATACCGACGGCCGACAGCCAGACAGAGTAAAAAACTCCGTACCTCCATGGATGAAAAGAATTATGAAACGGATAGCCGACACACGGCGTGAAATATCACTCTTCTAAGGGCATCTTCTAAGTCAAACCACACGTATAAAATTCAACAAAAAATAGTCCATGTTGAACAAAAATACCTAATTGACAATGACACAACAAGGCTAATGGTAGCTGAAAAGCTAAAAGATAAAATTTAAGCATGGGCTCAACGAATAAGACGGTACAAACGTAGAGAAGATTTCCGTGTACAGAACCGGTTGTTTGAAACAGACGCGAAGAGATTCTATCGCAGTCTCACACAAAAACCGAACGGCAATGCTGCCCCCCCTTCAAAAGATGACGTCGAAACATTTTGGGCAGGAATCTGGGAGGAAACCCGATTCTATAACAAAGACGCATCGTGGCTCCAATCTGAAGTTGATGCTGCCAATGGACTCGTGGAAACAGTGGAACATGTTCAAGGATTCTCGAAAGAGGACCTATGTCAAACAATTAAGAACATGGGAAACTGGAAATCCACTGGGGTTGATAAGTTCCATATTTATTGGATTAAGAAATTAACAGCATTACATTCTCATCTAGCAAAGGCTGTTAATAAAATTTTAGAAAACCCTAAGGAACTCCCCGAATGGATCACCATATCGCGGGATCACGTATTTGCTACCCAAAGCAGGAGACAGCTCTTTGGCGAAGAACTACAGGCTGCCTGTAGTTACTGTTACTGCTACTTGCCTGCCAATAATGTACAAACTTATAACTGCAGCCATATCTGACAAAATGTATAGGCACCTAGAAAAGAACCATCTGTTGCCAGTTGAACAGAAAGGATGTCGTAAAGGTTCCTATGGCTGTAAGGAAATCTGGCTTCTGAATAAAATAATTTTGAATGATGTAAAGAAACGAAAACGTAATTTGAGCATGGCTTGGATTGACTACCAGAAGGCCTTTGATATTGTACCACACGACTGGATTTTGAAGACCCTGGAGATCTATCGATTTCATCCTAGACGTGTTGAGTTTTGCAAGGCTAGTATGAAGTCGTGGAGCACCAGGTTACTAATCCACAGCGGAAAGGGAGTAGTAGATACAAGAAGTATTCAGATTAATAGGGGAATTTTTCAAGGAGATTCACTATCTCCTCTGCTGTTTTGCATTAGTTTGATCCCTCTATCGAGACAGCTGAAGCACACTGACTTTGGTTACGCGCTCCATGGTGATGAAAAGCCTGTATCACATTTATTTTACATGGATGATCTTAAAGTGATTGCTAAAAATGAAGCAATTCTCTTCCAAATGCTGTCTGTCATCAATGATTTTAGCAATGACATCTGCATGAAGTTTCGTCTTGACAAGTGTGCAAAAGTCAACTTAAAAAGAGGCAAAATGACCACGTCAGAGAACATTGAAGTTGATAGACACACTGTGATTCTTGAGCCAGGTAAAACTTACAAATATCTGGGAATTGAAGAATGTGAGACCATTTCGAACGACACAATGAAAGAGAGAATTCGCAAGGAGTATTATAGAAGAGTGAGACTTGTCCTGCAGTCCGCTCTGAACTCAAGGAATAAAATATCAGCAATAGGTAGTTTGGCGGTGCCTGTAGCCGAATACAGTTTCGGGTTAGTAGACTGGACTGAACAGGAAATTCGCATCATGGATCGAAAAACCAGAATGCTGCTTACAATGCATCATGTTGCCCACCCCCGAGCTGATGTACATAGACTTTATGTGTCACGTAAGAAAGGAGGAAGAGGCCTCAAACAAATTGAAGCCTCCTAGCACAATGCAATAACCGGGATGGGAAAGTATGTAGTCAGCCACCAAGATGACCCACTAATGAGTCAGGTCATGAAATCTGACCGAAGAATGGGAAACAGAGGCATTGTAAATGTAGCAAGAAGCATTGCGAACAAGACTATGCAAGACACCCAGAATGACACAGACACTGAACTTCTGGTGCTACTTAACATGAAATTTGTGACACAAAAAATGTTAAAGAAATTGTGGAGAGACAAACCACTCCACGGACAATACCTAAAAAGAATGGACAAGGTGCAGATCAATAAAGATCAATCATTTATGTGGCTTAAAAGGGGAAGAAAGAAGCCAGAATCGGAAGCACTTATAATAGCTGCCGAAGATCAGGCCTTGAGAACACATTATGATAAAGCGATTCTCAAAATTTCCCAAGATGATAAATGCCGCATCTGTCAGGAACACGTAGAAACCATTGATCATATTGTCTCAGCTTGTCCAATCCTAGCAAAGACCGAATACCTGAAAAGATACGACAGGGTTACCTCCACTGGCAGATCTGTACCGCCCTCGAAGTTCCGAACACATGCCCCAAGTGGTACGAACACTTACCGAAACCGGTGACGTCTGTTGGATTGTGTACGATATTGTACGACCAACAAATTCAAACTGATCGCACGATAGTGGCAAACAAACCGGATATAGTCATCCGGGATTTGGAGAACAAATCGTGTTTACTTTGGATGTTGCTGTACCTTGCGATCAAAACGTCGTTACCAAGGAGGCAGAGAAACGTCTTAAATACAAGAGTTTGGAAATCGATTGGGCTGATCAGCCGAATGTGGAGGGTAAAAGCACAGGTCGTCCCGATAGTTATCGGAGCTCTGGGATTTGTTCCGCAAAATTTGTTTAAGAACTTGTCTAAACTCCCAGGTAATTCAAAAGACTGGGAAGTGCAAGAAATCGCTTTATTTGGAACAGCCCACATTTTGCGCAAAGTATTGTAGAGGCACCGACAGTCCCTAGATCTACTCCTTAGGTAGCTGGTTGCAACCTGGAGTATATTTTATATTCAGCCGACACATAACATCTTTAGTCGTGATTTAGAGGAATAATAATAATAATAAACTAAATTTCAAGAAAAATCTAAAACAAATGGGATTACCTCAACGAATCCTAAACTACAGACAGAAAGCAGTGATCCTGCAGACATGTCATATAGTTCGCAAGTTCTTGAACTAACAAAAATGAGGTTCCCATATTGATCTTGAGGGTCAGAGTGAATTCTCTCTCCTCAGTGACTGAGCTCTTTCCTATTCGTGGCAGGATTGGGCAAATTGAACCCAACACAAGCAGCTGAGAATCACAAAATGATGATGATAATAATAATATAGTAATAATAATAATATAGTAATAATAATAATATAGTAATAATAATAATAATAATAATAATAATAATGATGTCTGTAGCCGATCCGGATAGCCAAGGTCGCTAAGACTATAGTGCCGTGGCGATCTCGGAAGGAAGGATCGTGGGTTCGAGTCCTGCTCGCGACATGGTTTTGTGTGTGTGTGTTTGTGTGTGTGTGTGTGTGTGTGTGTGTGTGTGTGTATGTTTCACCCATTATCATCATCATCATCATCATCATCTCTCATACTTCATTCCCCCAGGGCTAACAACCCTGTGTAAAAATGAATTCGGCATAATAGGACTGGAGGTCGGTGGGCCCGTTCGCGTGGTCCTGCGATGGCTAATTCGCGATCGCAAAAAATGACTTTATTTCTGGCGAAGCTCAAGCCATAAGTTTGCTCTGCCACCTAACCACTTAACTATTTTTACATTTACATAATTGCAATTGATGCGTTCCGGCGCAAATATTGATTGACTGAAATCTCACGTTACTTAAGAAAGTGTAATGATTGTATTCATTAACGGAAATATGCTGCACATCAAGTTTGAATGTATTTTCACTGCCAAGTTTTCTGAACTCTAATACTAATTTGATATAAAGGAAGCCTTTGCATCGCGTTTACTAGAAAGGCGTAATAAGTGAATAATTTACTTTTGCAAAATTTCCGAAGTCATGTCCTACACCCCAATATCTCAATTCTGAGAAAACTCGAAAAACAAGGAGGGTAGATTTTACATTTTATCTGGGATGCAAAACTAGGGGCCATCCCAGTATACGTTTTTATTGATAGGGAAGGAACACTGTCTTTGACTTGAACCTCTTCAAGATTTTTTAATTATTATTCCTACTATTATTTTCATTATTATTGTTATTATTATGACTACTATTCCTATTTCTATTCTGTCAGTTTTACGAAATGTAGTATTCGAAGATCATAAGATCTCTTAAACTGAATATCAGGTTTTAAAAAAAAATAAATATTGAAAATCATTCTGAATTGTTTCTGCCATTTTTACGAATAATTATAGTTTTCGAAAAAAACATGGTTCCAACTCAGCAGAAACTATGGATTCAGTGGCGGGGCTATTTCCCGAGACGCAACCCGCAGTACCCAAGAACAAGGGCGAATGAGAGTTTGATAACGCTTTATTCAGTTCTCCAAAGAGAATGAGACTCTACAATGAGGAAAATCAAGCATTCAAATAATAGTAATATCATTTATTCACAGGAATTATGGGTGAGTAACTGGGCACAAAATAATTAAATTGGTAGTCAATATTCGAAAATCGAAAAATTCATAATATTAAATAACAAATCGATTTACTAAATATAGACTTACGTTTAACAATGTAGGTAATAGTTCCAGGGGTTCCTGAAAAATGTTAAATTGTCTTATGTTCAAGTAACTTTACTTCTGATCAGGAAAATGTTCCACGCTTAATAGTGATGATCTCCGTTTAAAAAATAAATGATTTTTTTTCAACAAAATCAACTACAAAACACTGGCAAGTCAGTTACGTTGACTCACTTGCCTAGTTACTTGAAAATATTCCGGCGTCCTATAAATATCCATCACTGTGATGTACGATCGGTGTTCCTTCAAAGACAGATTCTAGGCTATTCCCGAAATAAAAGAGAGAATGTTCTACTCACTGAATGTTTCACCAAATTGGACTACGTTTCTGCTAAATGATTCTAAATAAATTTTCAGTTATAGCAAAAGTAGGTATGAAAATATACGTTCCAATGTACGTCAGAAACTAATAAAATTCTTGAAGGCAAATAATCTCCGTAGATATTGCAGAACAGGCATACCCTTCTTTCACATCGTCTGCAGAGTGACAGAGCATACTCGTTTTCTCAAGGCAAGGGGTGAACTCGTGAAGAGTACTGTGAGATATGAAGTGCTTGGTCAAGTGTACCGCAATGTGCGTTATCATAAAGCAGAGGTCTTGAACCTTTAGCACTTTCAGGAACCCTTCGAGCTCATGGTTTTCTTGAAGGAACCTTATGTTTTAGTGACAGATAAATAGTTTATAAAACCTTTTTTCTACTCAAATTTTCATTTTATTTAACAGTAAAAATATATTAAATAAAGTGATTGTTACACAATGTCAATAATTTAACACATGAGTATCTTCTTTTTTCTTTTTAGATAATCAAAATACAAAGTATTCAAATTTTTTTTTCATATATTCTAACAGACGACGCTTCGCTTAATAGTTTTATGCATAACCACGTGTGAACAAAATTCGTATTATGTAATTTGTTAGGAAATCCTTAATTGTTAATCCTTAATTATCCAAAAAAATCCATATTTTTGTTAATTTGGTTTTATCCTTATAATTTTTCAAATATTTTTCATTGATTAATCTCAACATTTTTGTACGTTTTTACCTTTTTTATTTCTAATTTATATTAATATTCTAATTTTTACATAAATATTAATGTAATATTTTAATACCCACTAATTTTAAGTCCCACTACCCCATTCTTACAAGAAAATTGCCTTGTATAAATGATTTCCATTTTTGTGGTTGTTGTTTTGTTTTTTAGAGCAAATAATGATCAGTTGTGGAACCCCTGCCAAGGTTCCAGGGAAACCTAAGGTTCCGCGGAACCCAGGTTGAAGACCCCTATCATAAAGGACGCCAGTGCTGCCTCGGGCTGATCTGACAGCTGATCTGACTGCTGATCTGACTGCTGATCTGACTGCTGATCTGACTGCTGATCTGACTGCTGATGCGACCGCTGATGTGACCGCTGATCTGACTGCTGATCTGACCGCTGCGTGGCTTCGCCTGTTTCAGAAGACGCAGAAGGCGCCCGACCGGCGGCGCGCGCAGTCCATCCGGCAGGTGCGGCCCACGGTGCCGCCCTTCCGCCCCATCGCCCCGGCGCCGCCCGCGCCCGCCGCCGTGTCGCGCCCCTCGCGCCTCGCCCCCGCGCCGCCCGCAGCCCCCGCCCCGGCCCCCGTCGCGCCCGTCGCCGCCGCCAGCGCTGCCGTGCCGCCCTTCGTGGCGCTGCCGCCCTCCATCTCGCGCGTCGCTGGGGCAGTCTCCGCCCCCACCCCCGCCGCCGCCGCCGTCGCCCCCGCCCCCGCCGTCTTCCGGCAGGCGCTGCACTCCGCGACGCATCACTTCCAGGTGAGCGCATCATCGTACTACTATGCTACAATGGTAATTGCGGAATCAACATTTAAGATTTGTTTGTTATAGTTCAATGAAATTAATAAAACAGACATGGTAATTTTATAACAATTTATTGATTGTTATACATATCTTAACGTTTCAACCCTGTTTGGGATATTTTTCAAAATTTAGTGTCCAGAATTTGTTGGCATCTGGGCACTAGATTTTCAAAAGACCCCAAACAGGGTCGAAACGTTAAGATATGTATAACCATCAATAAATTGTTATAAAATTACCATGTCTGTTTTATTAAGGTCATGAAACTATAATAAATAATAAGCTACACAACAGACTATATATTCATTATTATTTAAGATGTGTGTCTGTATTTGCACTTTGGGTCGAGAGTCGGACTTTGCCGGCTAGCTAAGCTAAGCGGACATTGCTCTAATTGTTTAATCGATCATGTCTAACCAAGCAACCTCTGCGCGATTATCCTCAGTACTACAAATTGAATAAAAAGTAATCAAACAAAAGGAAGATAATTTGTTTTATAAAAGACTTTTCCGTCTTAATTCATATGAATGTTGTACCAGAGGCAGCCGATGATGCCTACGTTGAGATCCTCGCTGCGGTTCTGTGGTCATTGCACCGTCTCTCTGCAATTTAAGTCGATACACGACGTAATACAAACACGATAAACAAAATAAACTGTGTGCGCTGTATTGTTACTAGACAAGTTGAAAAAAAATTAAAGTTAAGAAATAGTGTTTGTGAGCATCTCTTGAATCTTTTCGCTGAAAGCTATAAGAAATGGGCATTGCCGAAACTGCCGTGACCGCTGAAGCGTGGAACAGTATTGAGCGCGGCAATTGGGAGTCCCACTTCAGTATTGGGTTCAACCTACGTGTAGGGGCATGGCATGCTTGCCCAATTAGCGTGAATCACCTTACCCACAATATCCTTTCATTCCAGGTGGTGCAGGAGAACGAGTATGAGTCGTGTAAGCGTTGCTCTCGGACGGTGTCTCTTCTGATTCCCTTTTTGTTGAGGCAAGTCGGGAGAGCCACAACCATCACTCTCGAAACCTGGCTCTCCCCCCTCCAAACAGATACCCCCTGCACGACCGGGAGTGGTGGCTCAGAGCATCAACTAATTTTACTGCAGTCCCTCTGACCGGGAGGTACTAGGTTCGAGTTTCGCCGGCGCGGGGCGGCAGGAATTTCGACACTAAGCTTTTCAGACAGGAAGAATTCAGTCGCTGTCTGGAGGAGAATTCTAGCGGCCGGCTGCTCTGATCGGTAGTTGTCCTTGGTTTCTCTGATCAACACCAGGCGGATACCCTAACAAACGGGCCACGGACCGCGTGGGATCTTTCATCCCATTTCTCTGTCGTATCCTATCCCTAACTTACACGCACACACATACACCACACTACCACACATGCCGGCAGACCGGTCGGGAGCTTTGAGCTCGTCCCGGCTGGGACGGTGCCCCGGTAGTGAGAGGTATCTGGTTGGGGGGAAAACCGCGCTAGTCGATGGAAGATCGGCGCTGGATCTCGCCATCCAGCGGGGGAAGATCACCACCGCCTCCCGAAAAACACGCATTACACTTGCGGAACTAGTGATCTAAGTAGTTGACGCACCCCGAGTTAACCTATTGCACGATACCGTCAGCCAGCTTAGCTGAGATGTCCTCACGGGGCACCTCGGAAGCTCCCCTCAGCCACAAGAAGAAAAGGGGATGGGGATGGCATGAGGTACCTTCGGATGCTGATGAGAGGGCGAGCAAACCGGCACAATGGATGTCAAGGACAAGCTGGCGGGGATGGTTGGGCGCTTTTGAGTCGGGTACTCGTGTGTCTTGATTTAACGTGGCGTATATATAAGAGGAGCTTGCGACAGTAACTAGATAAGCCACTACAACCAGAACAAGCATCCCGCTATTCATAAATGTTCGTATTTGGATTTCGGTACTTTTCTTGTTACTACGTATATGTTTGTACATATATAAGAAACACTCTGGGCAAAAAGATGAAACACATTTCGACCAGAATCGAGATAACCATTGTAGGTTCACAACTATGCAGTAGAAATTGGAAATTGAGATCACGGAATTGGTCGGAGTAAATTAAAACGTTGAGTTTTCCTAAACTCAATGTTTTAATATTTTAATTTGCTCCGAGCAAATCCCGTGAACTCAATTTCCAAAATCATGATATTAACATTTTGTGAATACTGGGAGGCTTGCTGTACCTGAAGCGGATTATCTTGTTACTGCTCCAAGACCTTCACATATATACTTGGGTTTTTATTTCTTGGCGCGTGGGGGCTAGACTTCACGATGAAATATCTCATGGAATTTCGCGTCGTTCTTGGTGGTGCCGCTAGGATTCGCATGATCGCCAGCACTGCTCGATACAGTCGCGATCATTCGACTCCTAGTGGCACGTCCGCGAACGGCGCGAAATATCGTGAGATATTCCATCGCGAAGACAAGCCCCCAGGCGCTAAGAAATAAAAACCCAAGTATACACATACGTCCAAGACCGAGCCGCGGCGTGTGTGTGTGTGTGTGTCGCAGGTGCGGAAGGACGTGCTGATGGACCCGGGCGTGTCGGCGAACGCGCTGGGCCCCGAGCCCTCGGGGGCGGGCGGCGGCGCCGTGCTGCCCACCATCCCGCCCCCGCCCGTGCCCCCGGCGCGGGCCGCCCACCGCCACCGCCCCCGCCGCCGCGTCCGCGTCGGACGCCGTAGTGCTGGCGGCGGCCATCCAGCGCCTGGCGCAGGCCGCCAACGTGAGCGCGGAGGCCGTGGCGGCGGCGCTCGCGGCGCGCCGCCAGCAGCAGCAGTTGGCAGCGCCCGCCACCTCGGGGTGAGCGCCTTTATATATATATATATATATATATATATATATATATATATATGTGTGTGTGTGTGTGTGTGTGTGTGTGTGTGTGTGGTCACGGGGTAAAAGTTCTTAAGTCAAAAAGTTTAGTTTGGAGAAAACAAGGGTTAGATTAGGAGTCTCCTATATTTCCCAACGCCTTTTTGTCGTTAAAGAGGCAATATTGGAATTATGTCGTTTTACTAGAATAAAATATAGATACCAAACTTCTAGTTTCAGTACTTAACCCAATTTCGCCAGAAATTGACTTAAGAACCGTTACCCCGTGACCACAGATATATTAGTACATTATGAAACGATGATATATTGGTGGGAATTAATACAAGAGTGTGATATTTCGATATGAGCGAGGAACGGGCGAGTATCGTAAACTTCACACGAGTGTATAAAGCATTGAAGGCTTTCATGGCCGTAGAAAATATCCTTGATGTCTTCCGGGCTGATGGGCCGTGGTCCAATTGACTGACGTCAGTCGCCAGTAAGCCGCTGCCCCGGACACTTCGTCCGAGACTTCGCCACTGAAGATGCCCACCGCAGTCGTGGGCGAAACGTTTGGCAGTTCCAAGCCAATTGGACCACGGCCCATCAGCCCGGAAGACATCAAGAATATTCACACGAGTGTATTAATACCCATTACATCGAGTTCCATACAGTACTTTTTCTACGATTTTTTAAAGTTAAGCTTTTACATTGAATCGTTTCGTGGCCGTTGACATACGGGATTCGGCCAAGGCCGTCTAGCGGCCAGCTCCCTAACTCTACTGTCGCATGCTACCGCCAGTCCGCCTGCGAGGGAGTACTGCGCTAGTCGAATAAGATCAAAGTAAAGATTCAATTTATTTTAAATAATATTCCAAAAAATTACTAATAATGAAAGTAATTAAAACTTACGAGCATAATATAATGACAAATGTAATTTTAATATAGACAATCGAACACATTTACTAGAACGATTCTCAATGATTAATCAAGTGTCAATACTTGGTTTGTTAACTTCTTTGTGATTGGTCAAGAACCTGTATCGAAATGAAAACTGTATAAAAATGAGTATCATTATGCAACAGGTTGCAGCCATCAAATGCCAGCAATATACAGTGGGAGAAGATAAAAATATTTATTGATTGTTTGATAATTACACAGTTTAGTAATAAATTACACTATCATGTGTTGTGGGGGCTTACATTATAACTTATACTAAACTTAACACTTAACTACAGTACTCTTGGTGTAGGAAACTACAAGAGCCCCTACTTTAAACAGTCAGTGGAGAAAATTTGTAAGAAAGCTTCGAAAGGAAATCTGTTTTTAATTCTAGTTGGGAGGTCATTTAATGAAGTCAGGTTGTAGTGGACTGCTTGGTTTATTGTATTTAGGTTGGAATAAAAATTGTTGGAAAGGTGGACGATATGATTGATAATCAGTTATATATTTAGTGCTTTATGAAGTTGGGCGTTTGAAATGAACCTTGGGGCATGTTTTGCTATTTTTAGACATCTATTTTGCACAATTTGAAGTTTACTGATTTTGGAGATAGATGCGTTGGTCCAGATTGGGCATGCGTATAGCATTAAGGGTCTGACTATTGCTTTGTAAAGTACCAAAATGGCTTTGTAACGGCTACCAAAATGAATATCATATAATAATAAAGTGAAGTACTTTGATGTAGATGTGATTGATACCCTGTGAGTCTTCGTCTGCAGATTAAAACAACCAAAGTAAGGAGCAGAGATGAAGTGTTTACGATCCGGAAACCGGGAAGGAAACACTTCCGAGCCTGAAGATCTGCGGGAAGGAATTTGTTTAAAGCTGTCTATATGATTCCGTAGCATGCAACCCCTTGAACTGCATAGTAGCAAAAGACATCATTGCCTCGCTCTTCTACCCTGACCCCCATGAAAATACCGGGAGAGATGGCTCAGTGCAACTGATGTCACTGCAGTCCCTCTGATTGGGAGGTCGTAGAGTCGATTCCCGACGGCGGCAGGATTTTCGACACTAGCTTGTCAGCTAGGTCGAATTCAGACACTGTCTGGAGGAGAATTCTAGCGGTCGGCTGCTCTCATCGGTAGTTTTCCGCGGTTTCTCCCAACACCATGCGAATGCTACGGCAGTACCTCAACAAAAGGGCCACGGACCGCGCGCGATCTTTCCTTCCTCTTCCTTGTCCTATCCTCTCCCTCTTACACACACACACACTAAAATGCACAACACTACCACACATGTCGGGAGACCGGTTGGGAGCTTAGAGCTTGTCCCGGCTGGGGCGGTGCTCCGCTGGTGGGAGATACCTGGTTGAGGGGAAAACCCCGCTAGCCGACGGTAGGTCGGCGCCGGATCTCGCCGTCCAGCGGGGAAAATATCACCGCCACCTCCCGAGGAAGAAACACGCACTGCACTTACGAGACTAATGACCTCTGTAGTTAACGCGCCCAGAGTCACGAACAATCAATCAATCAATCAATCAACCCCATGAAAGTTGTTTCCGCTAAGGGGCCTTGCGTGCGCTTACCTCCCATGGGTGTGTCGGCAGGCCGGCTGTGGTCGCGCCCGCGGCGGCACCGGCGCCCGCTGTGGCCGCCCCCGTCGCCACCGCCGCCGCCCCCGCTGTCAGCGCGTCCGCCGCCGCGACGCCGGCGTCGCCGCTGTCGACGACGACGCGCAGCCCGCTGGCGTCGCTGAGCAAGGTGATGAACGCGCCGCGGGAGTACTACCCGGTGGGCTACGACAAGAACTTCGACGACAACTTCGCCTCGCGGGTGGAGCTGCCCGACACGTCCTTCTACTGCGGCGACCAGAAGCACTTCCCAGGCCTCTACGGCGACGAGGACCTCGGGTGCATGGTGAGATCTCACCCCGCGGGCCGCTCAGCCCCACTTGCTGCGTGCGGTGAATATTGTGTGTGGGGGGTGGATAGAGAGAGAGATAGAGAAAGGCAGGCAGACAAACAGGCTGACAGACAGACAGGCAGGCACAGGCAGACGGACGGGCACAGGCAGACGGACGGGCACAGGCAGACGGACGGGCACAGGCAGGCAGACGGACGGGCACAGGCAGGCAGACGGACGGGCACAGGCAGGCAGACGGACGGGCACAGGCAGGCAGACGGACGGGCACGGGATTTTTAGGGCATAAAAATCCGCTCCCTATTTATTACTCTAGTTAATAAGGGAGTGAAATAGACAGGGGTTTGGAGGATGGGGGCACGGCATTTCCACCCTGTCGAATGCCGGTCGGGACAACGCCAAAAATTTGAATTATTAAAATACATTTGTTAGGCAGGCCTATGAAACGCTCAAAACATTGATCGTCTCGGTAGCCCAGTGGTTAGAGCAATGGGCGTAAACCTCGAGTTCCGGGCGACTACTTCTTCGATCGGCTTTAAAGACATTTAATATGTGCGTGCATATTTATTCCCATTTCAGACTGTATTATTTGCATTTATGGAATGTGCTTGCATGCGCATGTCTTAGGAATCACGGATTTGTCAACAACTTCCGCGCTTATTTATTGCGCCTATATCATACCAATTAGTTTGTTATTACTTTGTCTTGATTTATATTTTTAATGGAAGTAGGATCACAGAGTTAGCCCGCCTAGCAAAAAACCGTAAACACACTGGTGACCCTTTGCCCAATCAATTTGGGTTTCGGGCCAATCAGCCCACTGAAGATGCAGTGAATACTCTTGTCGGAATTTCAAAAAATGCGCAACACAGGTACATGGCAGCAATCTTCCTTGACATAGCTGGTGCATTTAACAGCATGTAGTGGCCACGCATGTCATCTTTGATCAGTTTCGCGAATGGCAAGTCGATAAAGAAACATACAACTTGTATAAGAGCTTCTTTCGGGACCGCTATGCTCTGATCTCCGGCACGGGAGAGGAGGTAAAGCACAAACTGACGAAGGGATGTCCACAGAGGTCGAACTCCGGCCCCTTCGTTTGGAATCTAATTATAAACACACTCCTGAATCGGATTGTCGCTAAGCAGGTAATGGCTATTGCTTATGCCGACGATCTAAGGTCCGTTCGCTCTAACGTCTCAGCACGTAAACAAATGCGCGTCGTCGTCGCTTGTTCTCATTGGCTGACGGACACCACACTCCCCTTCAGGGCGTAGTGCGCTATAGGAGTTAGGCCGCTTTCAAAATTTATTTATTTCCTGACTCTCTACACAAACAGTAGAAATTATTTCTCCTTTGCCTTGATCAGACCCCGACCGTGACCATAACTGCCAACCTTCAGCTGCCAACGGACCTCTTTGAGATAACGTTCGTTCGCTAGGCCATCGGTGCCGCTCATGCCAAATTTGATCAGTAGCAGTTCCCTTCTCGAATGAGTAAGTTATAAAAGAATGCTGTATTTTTGTTTGGTTAGTGAAAGGTGAGTTTGCTCTTGTTTCCACATCGAACACAATAAGTGAATCAGTTATCGAGATAATCCGGTTTGAAACATTCTGGTGGAATTCAGGTGGAAGAAATGACTGCTGGTTGCAGGTGTCGGTGTCAGAAGTGTTTGCAAACTGTGTAATGAATTAAGTCGTGGGAAAGGTTCTCCACGTAAGAAGAGATGTAGAGCAAAACAGGTGGAGGGCGAGTGCGATGAATTTGTTAATCTACTATTCGTATTCGTGTGCACATTTTTTTGTAGAAACGAATTTCCAACATTAAATAAAATTCTTGATATTGTTAATGAAGATTCGGGACTGCCAAATTTTAAAAGAACGTCACTATGTTCTATTGAAATTCATGCTTCGGGCGGGATTTCACTGCATATTTTGGACGTTTTAAAGAACTGCTATTGAAAATAATATGCTATGACAGTTCTGGCTGTGACACGTGCCGGCATTTGAGTATGGTCGTGGCGCGAATGATGTAACCAATGACGAACTACAGAGCGAGGGATAAACTCAGTTTGTTTACATGCGGAGTGAAGTTACAGCAAACGTATCTTAGTAATCGTCGGGGAGGGGCACTCCAGACGAGACCTTGAAACAAATGCGAAGTCAGCCTTAATGGTCCTCAACCAATGGTGCAAGGAGAAAAGCTAACCATTGCAGCGACTAAGTTCGCCTGCGTGGTAATGACAGCACACGTAAGGACCTTCCCAGGTACGACCCTACCGTGCAAAGGGAGATCCTCGTGCATAAGATACCAGGGGCAAGTCTTCCGGCTGTCAAACACACACTTACTTGGGACTTGACTCTGCACTGACCTTTGTACAACATGTGAAAGCGTCATGCAGCAGGGCCAGGGCACTTTTTCAAAAACTGCGCAGAGTGGCAGGCACCTTTGGAACTGTTCACCCTACAGGCCTGGACACAATTTACATGACACGTTTCTTCCTTTAATACAATCCTGTGCGTCTGTATGTCTGGGCAGACAGGGCCCACACCACGTACATCTATCGTGAATGAGCGAAAACTCAGTGTGTTGCCCTAGTATGCATTACTAAAGCATACCGAACGGCGGCTACCCTGGGCTTCAGGTCATCACGGGGCACATGCCTCTGGATCCAGTGGCGGTCCTAATTCCTAAGGACACCACGACATTCTTCACTGCAGAATAATAGCCTAAATTTCTGAAGCATCTTTCATTATTATTATTTTATAGTAATAATAATAATAATAATAATAATAATATAATTATATCTAATATATAATATCAATATATATATATATATATATATATATATATATATATATTGCAACTACCCTCGGGTCTTCGGTTGGGCGCCTCAGACGGGTAGCCGGCCCGCCTCAGTCGACAGATTACCTGAAACGGCGAAGATGGAGGAAGCCGGTGGCCTAGGTTGAATGAGAAGTCAAACATGTGAATTTAGAACAAGTTGAATTTATTCATTAAAAAAAAGAAAATGCTAATGGTCTGGTGATGATAACTCTGGCGAGCATGCCCCCAAAATCGAAATAAAACAAAAAAATGAAATGTCATGCACATAAGAGAACAAAAAATTACAAAGTGATTACAATCAGATGAAACTCTTCTTCGCGCGCGAATTCCCGCTTGACGGCCATGCGCGGCCGGGAACTCCTTTTCGTCGCCCGGTCGAGAGGAAGTCAACACTGATTGTCTGATGTACTGTTCACACCTCTCGATCGCGGGTACGACATAAGACACTCAAACAGAAAATACCTCTGTTAGGCGGCCTGCGCCACCCACTGAAGTTGAACGACCTCAGGTCAGCTGGCTGCGAGGTTCGTGGCGAGCGAGGGGGCGCCGCTCGGAAAATGTAGGTCAGATCAGGTACTTGCGAGGGTAGCGGCCAAGGCGGCCGGAACACAAAAGCGCCGTCTGCTCGCTGCGGTGAATGGGTCAGCACAGTTCATTCACTGACACGGTCGGTTCATTCCCGGTCGATCTCACAATACTTTGATACTAATGAGCCCGTGAATTATCGCACAGATTCACTAAGGAAAAGAGAGTCTCGAGTTCGCACGTAAATCGGACGTAATATAATACGAATTGCTGTCAAATGTTCATAATACTGTTCTGCGGCCTGCGTTCGTCACAGAAGTCTTGTACCCAAACTCTACAAGAAACTTAATAATTTTTCTAAGTCCATCGAACCGAACGCCACAACAGAATATAACAGGTTCCCCCCTGCGGCCGCCACTTGCGTCCGATTCTGAACACAGCTCCCCAGCTTCTCTTTTGTGCCTCGTCGCTCCAAGTTTTAGGAAACCTCGTTCCCCCTACCAAAATTATCCCTGTGACTCTGGAATATTCTAGAACAAACCCGAATTCTGGTTGCTATTGGCGAAAGGGTACTGCGCATTAGATATTTTCTGCCCAATCAGAGGATGTTTTCGAGGCCGAGAAAAGAGTGAGAGAGGGGCTGGTTATCGCTCCCTCTCGCTTTAATTTTGCGTCGAAAAGGGGCAGTTATTAACGACCGGGGGGGGTGTGAGGGGCTAGGAATCTCTAGGGAGGTTGACGGAAGAGTTCCAGGCGTCGTGGAAAAATACTGAAGGGGTCGTGTGCAGAGCGGCTACCCAGAGTTGGGGCACACGTGTCCGCGACGAATTAGGGAGCGAAGGGTGCCGACACCGTGGCGCCTCGCCTGGCCCTCGGGTCGCCCCCGTGGCGCCTCGCATCTCTCGCGTCGCCGCCTGCGTGGAGTTATTTTGCGGCAGAATAAACTTGAATCTATTCGGTATCACTACATTGGCCTCCCTTCCCGCAGTAGAGATATGCATCGTGTTTTAAAATTCGTAAGGCGTGGTGAGAAGTTTTGAAACCTGAGATGCTTATCTCGTCAAAAAAAATTTAAAAAAGTGGTACCGAATTCTAACGACTAATTTCTGTGATAACAATTACATAAAAGGTCTTATTCAAATAATTACCCTTAAATTAAACTCATTAACCCTAATAATGGTGGAGTAATAAAATAAACTAATAAACTACAAGAAAATCTGAATTCCCTAATCTACGGTTACAAATATTATTTCTTAAACAGTGAAGGCACGGCTATCACGAACTACTCGGTAAGCTGTACGGTTCTGGCGAGTTTATTTTAGAGATTAATAAAGTTTGGAATTAAGTTTTCATTCTTTCATTGATTGGTAGAAAGGCATTCTAACAGTCGCCTTAAATGACAAAGATGTTCCTGAAAATTTCGAGATGAAATCACAAGGTCGTCAATATAAGGCGTAACGAAGCGTTTGAGTTCGTCACCTAATTTTCCATCTAAGCATCGAATGAAGGCTGCGCCACTGTTCTTTAGGCCGAAAGGCATCCGCTTCCAGACATAAGTGAGGCCGTTGTAAAGGAATCCTGTAAATTTTCTGTCGTCTGGGTGAATAGCAATTTGCCAGTACGAACTAGAAAAATCCAAAGCTGAGAAAATTTTTGTTTGGTTAAACTTCCAAAGAATATCATCAATATTCTGCGGCGCCTCATTTTCTGGAACGGTCACTTCATTAATTCTGCGAGCGTCTAAACAAATTCTGACCCCTCCGTCTTTCTTTTTTACAACGACAATCGGATTTAGATAGGCGGTCACTGATCTCTCGATGATGCCCTCGTCAATCATTTTTCTGACGGTCTCATCAACTTCCCCCCTTAAAGCTTGTGGAATAGGATAGTTTTTCATCTTAAACGGCGAGTCATCGGTAACCCTAATTCGAAAACAAAAGTCTTTAATTGGATGAACGGGGCCGACCGAAGACATGTAAATAATCAAGTAGCACTGTCTGCAACTGGGAGCGTTCATCATAGTTCAAAAAATCACATTTTTGCACATTTTGGCAAATAATCCCCTTCGTCGTTTCCCCCCCTTCCCAAGTTGCACTAGAAATGCTAAGATCAATCCTATCTTCCCCGTCATCTTGAATAATAATTTCTTTACCGGCACCGAAACTCATAACATTTCTGGAAAAATCTATTATTCCACCGTTTTCTCTTAAAAAATCAACCCCCAAAATAACATCATGATTAAGATCTTCAATTACTAGACAGGGCACATCAAACAACATATCTCCTATATTAATTGAAATCAGGACCTGCATTGAAATTGGCTTGCTTCGTTTTCTCCCAACCCCTATGACATAGCATCTGACGGTAGGTAATGTCGGTACTGGAATCCGCTCGCTTATAAGTCGCGCATAAAATTTCTTGACACAGCACTAATTTCACTACCAGTATCAATAAGAGCTTGGACACATAAATTTCCCATAAAGGATTCAATAATAGGGCATTTTCTGGCACGTTCTTTGATAGTCACATCCTCGTCTTCGTTAAAATCAAAAAAGGCATAATTCACTGATATGATCGCATGAAATGGTATCTCTAAAGAAACTCGTCCGTCACCCAGATACCGAGACAGCTGGGACGTTTCTAATTTGTTGAAGCCGGCCGGGATGAATTTTGCCGTCCATCTCTCTCATCGCGATGTCCACGGTTCTCACGGGATTCGGGCGGCGCTCGCCGATCATCTGCCTCGTTCCCTCCGGCCCTATTATCTCTATGCCACTGCGGCCTGCCTTGGTAGTTTCCGTCGGGCCTGCGATTTCTGTCGCGGTTCTCATTGTGATAGTTGTCCCGCGTTCTATCAAATTGTGCCAACAGTTCTTGGAAACGTTCTAAATCTCTACACTCCACGCTGTTGACAATATTCTGTACATACGTTGGGAAATGAGCTGTCAGTAACCAGATGATTTTTCGGTCGTTGCCTGCGGGTCACACAGCTTGATGGCGGAGATTTTCTCCATGGCGTAGTCTAAATAGGACTGCCCGTGGCGGTTTTCCCATCGCGATTCTAAAATCTTCCGCTCGAACTCATATCTCCGTTGTTCGCCCCAGTATCGATTCAGAAACTTCTCCCGAAACTCTTCATAATTTTGAGGGAAAGGGTTTAAAGCGGAAATCCAATAAGATGCATTGCCTTTCAACAATTCTTGCATAAATTTAGCCTTCAAGTGTGAAGGTACCGCCTTCGTGAGATTCATGTAATTTTCCGCCCGGTCAAGGAAAACTTTGGGATTTTCATCGGGTTTTCCGGAAAAATACAGGTTTTGCGGTGGAGCCCACGAGAAGCGAAGGCCTGAGCCACCAGAATTCGGATTTGGGTAATTCTCGCGTTCCTTTTCAATTTCCTCCTTTACCAATTCTAGGACAGTACGATCAATTTCCCTTTTTTAATTTGGCTTCTCTCTCCCTGATGTTTTCCTCACTAATATTGCCTACTTGCGCGAACTTTTCGTGGATATGCGACACTTCTGAATGGAGTTTCTGTCCGATTTTATTAAATTTTTCGCCCATTTCCTGCTTAACTTCAATGATCTTTTCAGTAACCGACTCACAGCACGCTTCTACTTTGTCGTCGCATGCCTGTAATTTGGTCTGAATTTCGATTTTAAAAATTTTGAAATTTTCGGTAGTTTCCGCTTGTGCCCTTCCCAACTCCTGACTGAGTTTTTCTACGTTCCCCTCTATTTCCCCGCATCTGCCTTCGACCTGATTCTTTAAAATCCCTATTTCATGGTTAAGTTTTTGCTCGAGACTTTCTAATTTATTTGCTTGGGCTTCCAAATGACTTTCGATTCGGTTAAATCTGTCCTCACACTTGCTCTCATGTGCTGTGAACCGTTCATCTAACATTTCCTGTAATTTGGCAGCGTTATTTGAGATTTTCTCCTCTAATTTCGCGGCATTATTTGAGATTTTCTCCTCTAATTTTGCGACATTGCTATCTGACTGGTCTTTAATTTCTTTCAATTTAGCGGCGTTGTCTGAAAATTTCTCCTCAAATTTGGCAACAGTGTTATCTGAAATTTCTCTCATAACGCGCAAGATCTCACTTAAGGTGGGACCTTGCGTCGACGGCTCCTCAAAACTGTCTTCACCCGTCACGTCAATACCTGATTCGTCCTGCATTTTTACAATGTTACGCGGTTTCACTTGTTTTAGTACGCGCACACGGTATTCACACAACACAACACAACACAAGACAATGACACTTACAAGGAAAACACAGTACAAAATGACATCCTCAACAGACCATAAGTTATTAACTTCTCTACACCGTGCTTCCATCCATCATCTTAATAATTTAAACAATTTAATAATTTAGGCAGAGAAATCTCAGGGCGCTTATCTGGGATATTAAAAAATGAAAATTACGATTATTTCGCGTTAATCGAGCCCCACGGTGGGAAAGCCAATTGCAACTACCCTCGGGTCTTCGGTTGGGCGCCTCAGACGGGTAGCCGGCCCGCTCAGTCGACAGATTACCTGAAACGGCGAAGATGGAGGAAGCCGGTGGCCTAGGTTGAATGAGAAGTCAAACATGTGAATTTAGAACAAGTTGAATTTATTCATTAAAAAAAAGAAAATGCTAATGGTCTGGTGATGATAACTCTGGCGAGCATGCCCCCAAAATCGAAATAAAACAAAAAAATGAAATGTCATGCACATAAGAGAACAAAAAATTACAAAGTGATTACAATCAGATGAAACTCTTCTTCGCGCGCGAATTCCCGCTTGACGGCCATGCGCGGCCGGGAACTCCTTTTCGTCGCCCGGTCGAGAGGAAGTCAACACTGATTGTCTGATGTACTGTTCACACCTCTCGATCGCGGGTACGACATAAGACACTCAAACAGAAAATACCTCTGTTAGGCGGCCTGCGCCACCCACTGAAGTTGAACGACCTCAGGTCAGCTGGCTGCGAGGTTCGTGGCGAGCGAGGGGCGCCGCTCGGAAAATGTAGGTCAGATCAGGTACTTGCGAGGGTAGCGGCCAAGGCGGCCGGAACACAAAAGCGCCGTCTGCTCGCTGCGGTGAATGGGTCAGCACAGTTCATTCACTGACACGGTCGGTTCATTCCCGGTCGATCTCACAATACTTTGATACTAATGAGCCCGTGAATTATCGCACAGATTCACTAAGGAAAAGAGAGTCTCGAGTTCGCACGTAAATCGGACGTAATATAATACGAATTGCTGTCAAATGTTCATAATACTGTTCTGCGGCCTGCGTTCGTCACAGAAGTCTTGTACCCAAACTCTACAAGAAACTTAATAATTTTTCTAAGTCCATCGAACCGAACGCCACAACAGAATATAACAGGTTCCCCCCCTGCGGCCGCCACTTGCGTCCGATTCTGAACACAGCTCCCCAGCTTCTCTTTTGTGCCTCGTCGCTCCAAGTTTTAGGAAACCTCGTTCCCCCTACCAAAATTATCCCTGTGACTCTGGAATATTCTAGAACAAACCCGAATTCTGGTTGCTATTGGCGAAAGGGTACTGCGCATTAGATATTTTCTGCCCAATCAGAGGATGTTTTCGAGGCCGAGAAAAGAGTGAGAGAGGGGCTGGTTATCGCTCCCTCTCGCTTTAATTTTGCGTCGAAAAGGGGCAGTTATTAACGACCGGGGGGGTGTGAGGGGCTAGGAATCTCTAGGGAGGTTGACGGAAGAGTTCCAGGCGTCGTGGAAAAATACTGAAGGGGTCGTGTGCAGAGCGGCTACCCAGAGTTGGGGCACACGTGTCCGCGACGAATTAGGGAGCGAAGGGTGCCGACACCGTGGCGCCTCGCCTGGCCCTCGGGTCGCCCCCGTGGCGCCTCGCATCTCTCGCGTCGCCGCCTGCGTGGAGTTATTTTGCGGCAGAATAAACTTGAATCTATTCGGTATCACTACAATATATTTGTTCCTATTTTAGGCGCAGCCGTACCGTTCATCCGATTGCGATAAAACTTTGTCAACTTATTGCTTGCACTTGCGCGAAGAATATGGGCGTATTACAACGGGAATATGCGTATGTGTGTCACACATAGTTGCGCGTTGATGATGATTTTACGCGTTAATGCCGACTCAAGCGCCCCTGAACAGAAGATCTACGCAGCCCGCCGCACCTTGAAGTATTTAGCGCGTTTTTGCTGCATATTTTGTCCCTACGAATGTGAAATATCGGTCGAAATTATTATTTGAATGTTATCTCGTACAAGTACATCAAATTTCTCCATGACGGTGTCATAGGGAATGCATTCTCAAACGTGAGGGAGAACTTTTTAACAATAGGCTAATGACAACCATGTCCAAACCAGGGCATAGCACAAACACATTCTCGCGAGATTCTTTCATCTATTAAAATGTTTTAATAGCTTAGCGTAAAACATGATTACCCATTTGGTGACCAATAGCATGTGAAGTGTAATACATTGCAATAGCGAAGCGCTGTCGGATCCACTAGAACATAATTAAAACCATTTTTTACTTTCCCTATACATACGTATATAAGGCATAATATACGTAGTATATGGAAAGTTATCTAATGCGGCGCGAAAAAAAACGGCAAATTTTCGGAAGAAAAAATTCATTGCTGGGCTCTGATAACGAAAAAGTAGATAAAACCGTTTGCTAATTTAAGAAAAAATCCTCTAACACGTGATGTAGCCAGAATCCCTGTTTTGTGGGTCCTTGATACCGAAAAAGCAACTGAAAGCAAAACGTCCGTCCGTTCGTTTCTCAACAACATTAGCGCTTAAACCATACGTACATTTTTTTTCAAATTGAAGAAACCCCTGTCGATCTGGCTCCAGTTGAAGCTTTGAGATTTTGAAAAAGATTCTATAAACTTTGAGGGTACGTTTCATGAAGCCCTCCGGACATTTTGAAATATTTCTCAAAAACTGCTCCATTGTTTCTTTAAATTTCTCGTTTATTCTTTATTAAAGTTAAATCGCATTCTCACAATTATTCTTATAAGAAAAGCCTTGTAGGTTAATTTGTGGAAATCAGAGTTGACGTCTATTACAGAAAGAAAGGAAAAAGAAGGGATGAACTGGTGCGTGGACGAGGAGTGGGGTGGGGTGGGGGCTGCTTTGTCGAGCCACGCGTCCCATCGTCCGCCGACGAGGTCTCCCACGCGCCTGGGAGCGGGAGCGCGCGGATCCAGGCCGCAGATAGGGTCACGGAGACCCACGGCCGCCCCGGCCGGCACGGGCGCGATAGGGCCGATGACACGGAAAGTTCTCGCTCATGCAACAGGCGTTCTGTGAATCTGCTGCAAATTCGGACGCTTCTTAATGTACGAACTTATTGACAGATTCGTAGGTAACGAGCAGTTTAGAAAGTTACGAAGCAAACTAACTAGGAAAGGGTTCTTAACAAGCACTTAGCGTAGTAGAACATACAATCCACATGACGACGAGTCAAAACAATGGAATGAAATGTAAATTACATTGTACGATGTAATGTGAAATGGGAGCAGAGGCGCTTTCATACGTAATATAGGTTACTAGGAGGATTGTAATAAGCCACAAACGTTCTCTCGTATACCGTTGCAAATAAATGGTCGTCTTGGGATACTCACTGTAAATTATAATTTAATATAATTTTGCTAACATTTTCATGTACGGTAACAAATACAACCAATGCACCCAAATGAGCAAATACTTTGGCTCAATGCTATCAGTATCAGTCCTTCATGATACTGATAGAGGTTTGAATTGTCAGTGGCCAAATTGTGAATGCAGAAATTATTAACTCCTAATTGTACGTAAGAAAAAAATTTCCTGCACAGATATGCGTGGTAAATAAAATACCCGCATGTAATCAAAAGCAATCCCTAACACATAATCTCTCTCCTTGCACATTTTTTATCGTTTCAATTTTGACATCTTCCAGCGTACGTAGATGGGCATATTAGTCTTACATTAATAATTTTTACTTACTTAGATAACTAAGCACAATATTAAACACAAACACAATCTGCAAAATAAACACGTACTCCTAGCCTCTATCAAAAAAGGAACAATAGTCGATTTTGTGCAGCGAATAACAGAATGTTCTCTTATCAACTCAGGGAGCTACCAACTGTTGAGAGCAGAATGGGCATGAGACAACGACTCAAGCCCTTTGAACACTCAAAGAGAAGACACATTGAGAGAATTTGACATGTCTGTAACTGAGACTGGGCTAGTGGTACTCATGTTCGTTGTACACCCAACAATGTCTGGACCTACAAGAAAATAGATAATGTTCAAAACTCAATTTGTGAAAAAAGGTGACTCATGCCCTTTATGAAATCACCGATTCAATTTAGCTTCAAGTGTCATCACGTCTGTACCTATAACTTCTAGGGCTGCTTAAAAGTAAGGCTCGGGTCTCATTTTCGTTGAACTATGTGAAGTTTCGAAAAATTGCAAATTTAGAAATAATACGAGATAGTATGTGCTTTTGAAACGCCTAGTTTTGTTTATTGTAGCATCGAAATAACCCATTGTAATTTACTTAACATTGCGTGATAATAAAAAAATGTCTCGCTTACGTGCATTTTCATAGTACACGTTTTTCTTCAAGTACTATAATGATACTAATCACATCTGCACATGCCAGCGACGTTTCTAGTTGTATAACTTTTGTTGCAGATAGTGCGTAGTGCGTAATAATTATTTTCTCAAGGAAATACCATACTTTCGCATGCACACGCACAAAGCTTTGTTTCTCAAGTTGTCGTTCCAGATTTTTTACTCTATCATTCTCCCTTCATAATCTTCTTTCAGCCTAGATGCATTTTTCCTCAACTGCACGTAATCCGAACGAGCGTCCCTAGACAACAGCTGAAAGTCGCGCCGCGAGTTACACGAGCACAGAGAATACCTCTTATTAGCTGAATGTGGCGTCGCCGACGCTGTAAATTGTTTTAAAAGTATTATTCATGTGATGAAAATTTCTTTAATACTTCATTTATTTCATGCCTAGCTTTGTTCAAATATATTCTTAGAGTATCTGGCATTGGACTTACCAATGATTCGTAGTAGCCGTTAATGTTATACTCCAGTTCAAAAATTCCCAACACACAATGGCCTTGTATATTAACTCCAAACGTGATAAGAACTGGTCATATTGCAATTTCAAAATTATAATCGCTGTAAAAAAAATACAGGTATAGGAAAGATGCGACACCACAGCTATATTTTTTACGTTTTGTTTTCTAATATGAACATAAATGATCACCTGTAAGCTGTTCTGCGTTATTCTCTAATGCTAATATAAGATCATTGTCATCATTGGGAAAATTCTGACGCAAAGTCTTCTACAACTACATTTGATTCCCCTGAGTTGCTTAACACTTCCACATTTTGTCCCCTATTTTAAGATTTTAAAATTCCACAAACTCGGACTGATTTTTGTTCTGAAGGCGAAATATATATAAGCATTAAAAGGTTACTATTTTGTATGTTTATGTGTGTAAGTTGTAAATCACATTAAATTGAAAATCTATTTTTGCTCGCTTAAGAAATGTATAGTTTAGTGTTTACAGTTCTTGTGTCCTTCGTATTCATTTCACGTTCTTCACATTTAGTGTTCCAAGGCAAGTTGCAAATTCTTTATACAAAATACGCATGAAATACTTCACACTTCTCAACAACTAAAATACTTCTGAATTTACAAAACATTCTGCCAGGCGATATTCATTTAATTTTTGCTCGTTTGTCAAAAATCAGTGTTGACATCCTCGTGGAAGAAAATTATGGTGTCATGGACTGAAAATAATCACGGAATAATGGGGTTTATTTATATTAATCAACGCCTCCTGCTTAGATCTATTTAGGTGATGTTAGTTTAATTCCCGCCATACTCACAAAGATCGCTGCGCCAAAACATGAAAAAAAACGTTTTTAGCAATTTCTTGAAATCTTATGCCGGGATCGGAAAACAAATTATCAGTTCTCCATCAGAAGACCGAGACGCGTTCAATGACACCTCAAATGTCTCGACTGCTGCACGGGAAGGGGTCTAACCGTGAGAGACGGAACTGTTTTTCCACACGCACGCGCACGAGGAGTTTATTGAAATATTATATAGGGATTAACCCTTCATCGCCCCACAGGAATGTGTAGCGCATTTGGGGCCGAAATGACAGTAAATATATGTAGGCTATAGCCGGTTTTATACAGAGATCTGAAGCATTCAGTGTGCAGAAGTTTTAAGTATGGTAGGGTTGCAAAAAAAAAACAGTAGACCAAATTTTAAAAGAAAATATGTTTCTTATTTGATATGCTCAATGTCCACATTACAAAAGGGCCAGATGTCATCGCAGTCCCTCTGACCGGGAAGTCCTAGGTTCGAGCCCCGACGGCGGCAGGATTTTGGACACTAGCTTGTCACCTAGGTCGAATTCAGTCGCTGTCTGGGCGAGAATTCTAGCGGCCGGCTGCTCTCATCGGTAGTTTTCCGTGGTTTCTCCGATCAACACCAGGCGAATGCCGGAGCAGTACCCTAACAAACGGGCCACGGACCGCGCGCGATCTTTCCTTCCTCTTCCTTGTCCTATCCTCTCCTCTTACACACACACACTAACTTGCACTAAACTACCACACATGCCGGGAGAGCGGTTGGGAGCCTAGAGCTTGTCCCGGCTGGGGCGGTGCCCCACTGGTGGGAGATACCTGGTTGAGGGGAAAACCCCGCTAGTCGACGGTAGGTTGACGCCAGATCTCCAGCGGGAAAAAGATCATCGCAACCTCCCATGAAAAACACGCACTACACTTACGGGACTAATGACCTAAGTAGTTGACGCGCCCGGAAACACGAATCAATCAACGACAATTAAAATTTCAAAATCTTAGGATCTCATCAACATTATCTACTACAATTACTATTGTGATTAATGAGCCTGCAAGTGTATCCGAAAAAATCATAGCAACAATGTAAAAGTTTTAATCGCGAGTTTTATATAATAAACTATTAAAACACTTATCACTTATAACACACAACAATTAAACTGCTCTTGTAGCACTCCTACTTTAAAGTATCTCTAACGTCTTTCATTATGGGTGATTTTTATACATTTTTGCATTTGAGAGTGAAAATGCTTCTTATGAAATTTCTCTAAAACTCAAATTTTGTTTGTGAAAATGATCTCAAAACTGTTTTTTTCTTCAAAAACACTCAAACGTCATTTTCTCATAAACAGACGCATTTTTTTTATCAAAACACGAGGTATATAAAACCAGCTTTCACTGTTCTACAATATTTAAGACGAATTTACATCTACTAAGTTTTTTATGCATCTCATATCTTTAATTTTCTTTATACATTCGTGCATTGTGTACTGAAGTACTTCAAATGAAGTTTCTACAAAATTCAATTTTTTATTTTGTATATTTAATAATAAAAAGCTTCAAAATTTTAAAGAGCTAATTTTGTACAACAGACTTTGCCTGAGACAAAAATCTCTATTTTCAGGTTTGCAGTTAAATTTTTTTTTTTTTTGAAATTTTCGGAAACCGAGCGATACCCGAAAATGGAACTAGAACGATCCTTTTTACCGTCTCTTATTATATGAGTGGAGAAAATTTAAAGAAAAATTTGGAGCGGTTTTTGACAAAAAATGCGTAAATTTCGAACGCAAATTTCGCAAAAACTATTCGTTTTTTCAAAAAATTGTACGTGACCTTTCTTAAAGAGCTTAGTTTCTACAACAGACTTTGAGACAAACATCTCTACCTTCCATTTTGTAGTTTTAATTTTCTTTTTTGCAATTTTCGAAAAATCTGGGATTTCAACGAAAATGAGACATGCACCATTCTCTTAAACGTCCTTCGCACCATTTAACAACAAAATTTAATCAAAAAATTTGGAGCCTTCTTTTGAATATTTTGAAAATGTCCGAGGCGCTTATTCTAAAGTACCCCCCAATATTAAAATATCGGTTTCAAATTCCAGGGCTCGCGATATCAACCTGAACGATTGGGGAATATCAATTTTGGAGAAAATCAGCTGAACGGTTTATGCAGCAGGGTTGTGCGCGGACAGACCACGCAGACAGACCACGCAGACAGACCACGCAGACAGACCACGCAGACAGACCACGCAGACAGACCACGCAGACAGACCACGCAGACAGACCACGCAGACAGACCACGCAGACAGACCACGCAGACAGACCACGCAGACAGACCACGCAGACAGACCACGCAGACAGACCACGCAGACAGACCACGCAGACAGACCACGCAGACAGACCACGCAGACAGACCACGCAGACAGACCACGCAGACAGACCACGCAGACAGACCACGCAGACAGACCACGCAGACAGACCACGCAGACAGACCACGCAGACAGACCACGCAGACAGACCACGCAGACAGACCACGCAGACAGACCACGCAGACAGACCACGCAGACAGACCACGCAGACAGACCACGCAGACAGACCACGCAGACAGACCACGCAGACAGACCACGCAGACAGACCACGCAGACAGACGCAGACACGGTTCGGACGGACCTTTTGCCGTCAATGGACTTTCCGGTATGGACGCACAAAAAACGTATTCTGGTCACACCACTTTTTAGAGGACTTTTTTATACTTACCAACTGGATTTATTCACTTTTTCGTTACCAAGGACCGGCATTAAAAGATTTTCCGTCGTTTTCCAGCGCACGATTACATTACTTTCTCTAGTAAGTGCGAGAAAGTAAAAAATACAAAATACAGTGTGATTTGATAGAATTCTTTCTTTATATTTCAGCATCGAAATCGGGGGCGGGAGGAGATCGTAAGAATAGGGGATCCCCCCCCAAATTAACCCAAGGGCCCCCAATTCTATTAAAACTGCCCCGTGGTTATGTCTAACAAGTTAGCGTATATTCTGATTACAGAACGTGTTAGAAGAAGTAATTTACTGCAAGTAGGAACAAGAATTATTAGCTTTTTCGGTATCAGGGATCCACAATACGTACCGAAAAATCGCTTTTATTCTGCTGCATTACATAACTTTCTCTGTATGCGAGAAAGAAAAGTGCATGGGAAATGAAGTTGCTCCCGATCGGAGGGGTGTATGCAAGGCTGCCCCGCGTGTGCCTACATATGCGAACCTAACGGAGAGAAGGAACCTAAAATCACTGCTTCCAACCGCCTCCGCCATCATCTCTGTGACTAACTCGTTTCTAAATTTATTGGATGCGTACATTATTGGATACATAAAAAACTAATGTACTTCTTCTGTAATACACTGCGTGCACGTTGATAACTGTAATTGTCAATGTAATGTAATTAGTCAATGGAAAATTGTTTGCTTTAACTAAAACTCCATGGAGGTGCATAATTCCTTTGATGTCCCCAATCTTCGTGTGTTGGACAGGTTTAAGTCAAGAGAACTTCTATTCATTTGTGAGTACCTTCATACATGTTTGTATTATTGGACTTTATTTTTATTTTTCAGGTATTCCACGTGTGTGCTCTAACGGACGATGGCCTAATAATGAAAAGTTTCCTGTGCCCAGAATCAACATTATTTGACCAGACCATTCTCAAGTGTAACTGGTGGTTTTATGTTGACTGTAAGGCATCTCGAAAGCTGTATGACAGCAATATTCCCATTTCTAAAAGTTACCAGTTAATGAAAGCTTTAGCTTTTTTTCATCATACAATAAAAATTAAGTGATTGAAATGCTCAGAAATGAACTATAATGTATTTATTTATTGTGCTCATCACTGCACTTCGAAGAGACGACAGAGGTTACTTTTGCTCTGGAAGGATATTTCGAGCAGTAATGTGGAATTTTTTCAAGTCACACTGTGCCTACCTCTCCAAGCAAATTTATTAATAAGTTGTTGTGGTTATCTCTAAAACCAAAACAGATTTGAAAATTATTACAACTTTCAGCTATTTGATCCATGTTATTTACCGAATTGTTGATTCTACAAGACAGTCAGATACTCTGATGAATTAGCTGGAAATAATTTGTTACAAATATTATAGATTTGAAGAAACCAAAGGAAAAAATTAAAAATCATGCTTAAATATAAGACGGTACACTTTTTCATATGCATTCCTGTTACTAATGAATTCTATGTTTAACTCAATATAAAAAACAAACAGTTTATGCAATAGTTGTGCTATTTCTTCTTACTAAAAAACAGTACATATTTTGCGCTGTCTTAATTAATTCATGAATGATAAAAGTACAGGTAAAAGATGGTATTTAGTTTAGATTAATAGAAATCGAGATGGAAAATAAAATTAGCATGGATAATGAAGTGACCGCCTACTTAAAGTACTGTACCAACGCAAAAGCCTGGCCTGACATTTTAAGATGTTATCAACAAATTTTCTTTTGGTTTCTTCATTATGTAGCACTTGTCTCATCTGCTGAAAAAGTTTAGCAGAACAAGAAAAGTGATAGTTAATATTTTTTATTTGAATATTGTGGTATGAAAAGCTATTGGGAGTTATATTTATATATAATTTAAAATATTTATATTTCCATTTTCTTATTTATTGGTATTGTTCTTTAATTACTTCAGAAGTAATAATTACATCCAATCTTTAAAGATTGTGATAAAGATACAACAATTCTTGGCCAAAATTTACGTTCGAATTATTCATTTAATCATGTTAAATAGTCTTGATACTTTTTTTAATAAAAATAATATTTTCAGATATGTTGTTTTTATTCCTTGTCGTAACAATAACTACATAAAATAATGAAAATAAATTAAAATAAACATGACCACGTTATACACCGAAAGGTTTTAAAATTTATTAAAACTCCTTAAGATACGAGGATCATTGACAATATGACTAACCATATTTCACCTTTCCCGAGCTATGAGAAATACTAGAAAAAAATAGAAGAAATTGTCAGCCTCAATAGCTGAATAGTAAAAAGCTGTAGTACCACAAGACCATTAAATATATATCTAAAGTCGTTTTTGAAAATTTAAAAATATTAAAATGAAAATTGTACTTCCGCCATTGGAGTCAATGTACGAGTATTGTCTTCTAATTCTTACAAAAAGTTAAAAGAAAAAATATTTTAAAGGGTTAGATTTGCAACACGAGAGCTTAGATTTCCGATGCGAGATTCTTACCCCTACGCTCCGGCATTTATGAGTATGTGTAAAAGCTACAATAATTAATTCTCATTATTGTGGCGATTCTAAATTCTAAAATGCTAAATAATCCTGATAACTAAAAATTTCTTAGACGTTTAAAAAATGGAATATAAAATTATTTCAGAAATAGAATGTATGAAGAAACTAGTGGGGCTAATAAAGCACATACTTCTTCATATTATTGGTTTGATTACGTAGAAATCTGTAACACGTTTCTGCGCCCTCAGAATTGTATAGTTAAGTTTGAGCTACAGGAGCAAATTAGAAACCCATTTTGCATATTATTACTTATAGTTCAAGGTTTTGCTGCCAAAAAAATTAGAATACGACGTCCTCATCAGCAATAAGGGGCCGTCCATAAATTACGTAACACTCTCAAAATAATTACGTAACGCTTGAGACACCACCCCCCATTTAGTAATTTTTATTAATTTTATTTGTGTTTTATTTTAAAATGTATGATCATTAAAGTTAGAATTAATTGCTGATTACACGTTAAAATATTGGAAACAAATGGTGTGAAAGAAGGACGCACAGACATGAAAATCTCTTACAAGCCGTGAACACGTCGTGGATGACGCATGGGTGACAATCTACTGCACCAATTTAATTGAACTCTAGAATATACGATAGATCAGTTTTCAATATTTTCTTCATAATCTTACAGATTCAATAAAAAAATATTAAAATACTTACAATTATTGTCACAAATTGCACAATAAATTTAAATTATTTGTTTTCTAAAAAGCAATTAATAGTTTAATATTTTGGAATAAGAGAAAAAAAGGAATTTCTTCACCACATGTAGAAAAATTAAAAATAAATCAATGTTACATAACACTAAACTAACACCCCATACCCCCAAGTAACTAAGCGTAATGCTACCTCAACTCCCCTCCCCCTTCTTTAGAGTTGAATAATTTATGGACGATCCCTAAAAAATACAAAAAAAGACCGGATCGCTATGAAATCCTAACTTTATTTTATGCTATTGGAACGTTATGGATGTGTGGCAATACAATTCGGTAGATTTCGCGGCGCGAATTCGGTAAATATCTTGAGGGAGTTTGAGGTTATATTGCTTGATTAATTTGCAAAATGTTGCAACGCCAGATACGCCTCCCTAAATTGATTTCGATTGACGGCTTGTGTGGCGGCTCGGGACAAAAAATATGTCAAAAATTCCTTTTTACAATCATGTTTGTAGGAGATTTATCAATATAGACACTAAAATAGGGTTGTGTCGTTTTTTTTCTTTCCTTTCTTCATTGACTCCACAACAGTTCCAGAAAAATTAGTTTTTCAGTTTCTTGAAAAATTGAATTTTTTGAAACGTAATTTCCTTAAATGTATTATTGAAGTTGTTTTCACTCACAAAAGATTATCTTTTTACTCGTATCTTTACTAAAAGGTACCCTAATCCTTATCATAGCAAGGCGATGTCTTTTACCTCCCAAAGACCGGGAGAGGTGGCTCAGTGCATCAACCGAGGTCACTGCAGTGCCTCTGACCGGGATGTCCTAGGTTCGTGTCCCGACGGTGGCAGGATTTTCGACACTAGCTTATCAGCTGCTGTCTGGAGGAGAATTCTAGTGATCGGTTTGCTTTGATTGTAGTTTCCCGTGATTTCTCTGATCAATACCAGGCGAATGCCGGAGGAGTACCATAACAATCAGGCCATAGACCTCGCGCGATTTTTCCTTTTTCTTCTTTATCCTATCCTCACCCTTTACAAACCTTGTGCCCACAGTTTTATGACGCAAGGTGCGAGTAGATTCTTTCTGGTAGTTTACGAGTAGTAATTTCTGATTAAAAATAATTCAAATTATAAGAACGTTTTCACAAAAACTTCTCCAATTTTCTTTTGTACGTTTTTACATGCATTGAGCAAAGGAGGCTTAAAAGAATGGTGGTGGCCCCATTTTGGTTGATCTCTCTGGATTTTCGAAAATAATAAATAAATTGTTTAATAAAAATTTGTTATAATTCTGTCTACCTAAAAATTATTATTACCTTCAATGAACTTAAACTTAGATTCATCCTATATGGACCATACATACTTAATCGTGCCATTTACGATCTACTATTTTCATTTTAAATATCTTTCGTGTAGAACCGAGGGCTAATTTCCTATTCAGTCTCCCTACTCCCAAAGGGATAAAATTTTAGTTAATAGTTTATTATAAATTGTCAAAACCCGTTATATATTCTTACAGTATTGTAAGGCTGTTATGATTTAAATCAATAGTTTAAATCAATATTTATTATTTGTAATATTTGAAAATATATTTGCATTTTAAATATTTGTAAAAACAAAATTACTCAGATAAAAATACTTAAATCAATTAGAAAGTTTATGTAAAGAATGTATTATATTTATTATAAAGTATTTCACATAATTAGTTAAACAGCACATACTAATTTAACAGCAATACTGCCCTAAAACACATAAACTAGTTTAGAGAAAAACACGTTTAAAGCTTCAACAGTGTCCATAATTCTAGATTTGTATTAAAATGTGTGGAAATGGAATTTTATTAATACTCATTTAAAGAACAAAATTAATATTGTTAAAACTAATGAAAACAGTAGTTAATCTCACTAGTTTTAATAATAATAACCTTTTTCTTTATGTGTATATTGCTAAAATTCCATTTTAAGTGGGTGATTATTAAAGGATTAAGGGATAGTGCGCAAGTAACAACCATGATACCACATTTTTTTAAAAACAGGACAACTGTTAAGTAGATTTTAATATTTCAAACACTGTCTACATTGTTAAAAGTTTTTCAATGAATTCAGTTGTTTTCAACAATAAGTGCTTTTTGATTGGGGTGGTTTTGCACACAAAAAATGGTAAAATTTCTTTGAATGAAGAATGCCTTTTTTCTAAATCATGCTAATAGATGGTGCCACAAGCTTATTTGGTAAAGTGGATGCAAGAGAAATGTTTCAAGAGCACCTATCTATAAGTAAATCAAATTTAAAGATTTTGTGGGTAAGGGTGGTTTTGCACCGGACCGCTCAAATATGTAGTATCTATATTTTTAAATAAAATTACAATTTAATGATAAATTTCAAAACTGATGTTTTAATTAACTTTTCTGCTTTTTTAAGTAATTAAGGATAAATAAATAACTTAACGATTTTGTTTTAAAGTAAAACATCTAATACATTTTTTTAAATTTGATTTAAATCAAAAAGATCAGATTTAAATCAAAAACATCTGATTTTTTTATTATTTTTTTAAAATCATGATTTTTTCCAGCCCTATCGTTTTGTATAGAAAGGGAACAATAATATTTTTTTCTATTGTTATTACATTAATTATGCAATGCTTTACGCAATGATTCAATGTTTTCCGATTCAGCTATACTTTGTTTCGATCCTAAAATGCTAAATGTATACAGACTCTGAAAAAAATTATAAGGAAGTACTTAATGCAGACAAGTCGGCAATGGGTATCGCATCCGTACGGGCCCACACGTCATGCAGGCACACAGCACGCTATTGAAGCACTTAATCGCCTACCACCTTTTTATCTTTAGAAGACCCAGCAAGGTAATCGACTGTACGGTTTCGAAACAGCAGTTTTGTTTTGTTTCGTTCTCTTTGGAAGTGAAAATTGATCCCGTTCTCTCCATTATTGGATACACAGGCTTAAAGAGGACACGATAGTAAAATGTTGAGAAGCATATGGAAATACTGACAAACAGCCATACAAGAAGGGACAATCAGGTGTCCCGTGGTAGTTATGTTGGGATATAGGATTTTTGTTATTGTTGCACATTAATATAATAATAATAATTTATTAATGTAAATGAGCGTACGCTCGGTAGCACTACAGAAATATGCTGACAAATATAATAAGGAAAACGAAAACTAAATACTTTAAGATACATATATTAATAATAAAAACTAGAGGTGCTATAACAGAACGTCCTTTCTCGCATTATTGGAAATAGTGACGTAATAACGAAATATAGTAATTTCTGAGATGTTAAAAACTCAACTGTAACTTGAAAGTCAAATTCAACCAATTCAAACGAAGCTCCTGTAATGCATTTATGTGTTTATTCCGATAGCCAGAAACAGAAGTCATTTTTAACTTGTACATATGAAACAAATATGAATAAATTTAATTGGGACAGTATTTGCAGCAAATTGCACAAAAAGAAAGAATAATACTTCACACAAGCTTGCCTGGATTACATCGGAGTGAGCTAACAATTTCTGAATACGATTATTAGCGATCAAGACTTCTTAAAATATAAGAAATGTATTTATTAGTTCTACGTTAAATACAAGTATATTACCCTCCTTAAGTCTTATTTCTTTTCGTACGAATTTCATCTACATCATACGATCATCACGACTGGCAACAAGGAGAAGCATTCGAGCATAGTTTGAAACCGCCGTGTTGCTATTTGCGATCTGAGAGCGCGTCAAACGAAGCGCGAGAAATTAGAATTTATCGTTTCGAGTTATTTTCCAATTTTCGAAAATACTGAGAGTTCGCCGGAAATACGGATAGCATCACTTTTTTACCGGCCTTCGATACATGTGAAGAAAAAAATTTTAAAAAATGTGGTGCCGTTTTCGACAAAAAAATAGTTAAAAATTGCCTGTATTTCATGTAAACATTAGAAGAAAACTACTAATATTTTCCAAAAATGACCTTCTTTTAAAACCAAGCTTTGAACAAAAAAATATTATGGAAAAAGTATCTTCAATAATGTAGTTGTAGGAAAACGTAAAAAAGTTTAACTTTTGCAATTTTCAAAAAATCAAGGATTTTAACTGAAATCTTCCCACGTCATTTTTATTTAGTTTCTTACGCTATTCGAGAACAAAGTTTAATCAATAAATTTGAAGGTTTTTTTTATAAAATTTTGAAAATACTTTTGAGGTTTTATGTAAAGTACCACCAAAAATCAAAATATTCCTATCAATCTCAGAGCCTCAAGTTCATTCAGATCGATCGGGCAATAACGCTTTTGGAGATAATGGCCTGAAGGATTTTGGGTAGCATTGACCAGACATGGACGGACAGTCAGACACGCGTTTTGTCCCCAATCGATTTTCGATGTCAAAGACCCACAAAACATGGATTCTAACAACACAACGTGTTTTTATCCATTTTTTCGTTACCAGAGTCCGACAATAAGAGTTATTCTGAAGAAAAATCGTCGGTTGTTTTCGCGACGTTACAATATTTTCTCTGTACTGCGTAGGCAGTACGCGATATAGTAAAATATATATATATATAATATATATATAATATATATATATATATTTAATATATATATATATTATAATATATATATATATATTTTATATGTATCACAAATAAACAAACAAGAAATAAATAAAAACCTGAAAACACAAATTGTCGAATGTTAAAAAATAGATAAACTTGGTGTCAATTTCTAGTCTGTACCTATTTATTTCACTTCACTTACCTTCGGTACCCAGTCTTGTACATATTACCGATAAGAATATGCACAGCACTTTCCAGGACTTTTGTTGGCCTTATCCCTCAAAACGTCACTGCACATCATTGCACTTGACACTTCGCTCTTAAGGACTCTCTTACGGATAACTTGCGTGCTCCTGAAGAACATCATGGCACTTCTGCAGGTAAATTATTCCAGTCAACAATGATCCTATTTACAATGCTCAATTTTCCTACATCCATTTTTTTCTTTTCTGCATACTATTGTGTGCGAGTGTTCGCCCCCACTTAAGTAACATTGCATTTCAAGTCTTTCACTGATAGGTTTCCATGCAGGTTGCTTTGTGTACACCTTAAATAGTGTACACAGCCGTGCTGCCTTTCTACTTATAATTCCCCAATTGACATCCGCCCCATTGTTTCTGTTCGCAAATTTAGTCGCTTTTTCTGCACTCGGTTTAATGCTTTGACCTGACCTTCCTTAAGAGGATTCCAGCACGCTACGCCGAATCCCATTATGGGACAAAACCGGGAAGTGTAAGCCTGTATTTTCGTGTTGCAGTTTGCTTTCTGTAATAATAAATAAAATAAAGACCTTTCCAACCCTTCTGTATAGTGTATCCAATGTGGTCAGCTCAGCTGAGTTCGCTTCGAATTATTACTCCCAGATATTGACATCCACTAACCTCAAGAATTTTATTCCTACCCCAAAGTATATTAGAGTTTTTGCTGCGTTCGAACCTTTGCAAAACTAATTGTTTTGCTTTATCTGGATTTATTTTCATTCCATTTTCCTGGGATAATTTCAACAATCCGACAATATATTTTTACAACTGATCAATGTCGCATTTGTCTTTAATTTTTGATAACTGAAACACATTATCACAAAGCAATGGAACGTGTTATCAACCACGATGGATTTACATAAAAAGCGAAATAATCTTACATTTTTTTTAAATTTTAAAAAAATTGTTGTCTTTGTTGACGCAACTCGTCGCTGAACCCGTGTTTTGGGCGTTGAGTGTCTGCCTTGGAGCAATCCTCCGTTATTTTCATTGTCAAGTCTCGTCACATCGCAGTCATTCCTTTTTTTCCCTTCGGCCAGGTGGTCGGCGCCGTTACATCCCTTGTATCTTATTAATTAACACTGTTTCGAAATACCTTTAAAGCCATGATTTGGATTTGCACACGGCACAGAATTTACTCGATGGAGCTTACGAAGAATGGAAACTGTTCGGAATCACTACGATGGTTTGAAAAATGATACAATATAATTATCCAGTCTGGAAAGTAGAAGTGAAATTTAGCGATAAACAAGTGAAGAAAATGAAACGACATTTTGACGAACTTTGCGGGAGTCAACGACTCACTAATGGCGAACAATGATACAGACTTAATTTTTATTATGGATTCCTAGATATTCCCATTAATCAGTATGAGAACTATTTGTTGCTGTGAAAAACAGTGACAAATTTCACAGTGATTCAGCCACAAGTTTTGATAGCTATTTCAGACGATGAAATTAATGAAGAAGCATACAAATTTCAATCAAAATACCCTGCGTGGAAAACTTCTCAGTTATTGTCATTGAAGATGTTTAACGAGTGAAATTTCAAAACTAAGATCTGTTAAAGATCTAGGAAACTTATTAATAATTGAAGATTAATCATTATTAACAAGATTTCCCGATGCTTGTAAGAGTTTTGACATTTCCTGCCACGGTCGCCAGCGCCGAAAGAATGTTTTCAAAATTAAAAATTCTTTTCGAAGTACATTCATGTCACAAAAATAACTTAAGTATTTTATCAATTGAACACGAAAAAACAATGTGATTAAAAAATAGTATTTCTACTGTCATTGAAAAATTTGTAATCGCGAAAAAAAGATAAAAATTTTAATTTTAAGTTATATCATGAAATTGCAAAAATGATAAATTATTTTCTACAATATTTTTTGAAATAAATGTTTATACTCCTAAAGTTAAGTTTATAATTACAAAATTAAATTAATGATATGTCTTTAACTAGAGGGCCCCCGTAATGTGTCGGTCTAAGGGCCTCCTCTATTGAACATACGCCACTGTCGTGCACACTTTTCGAAAGAAACATTTTTGCGTAAAATGGTTACGAGAGCATAAACATGTCATGCCTGAAAGCTATATTGATTGCAAAAACCAATTACTGTTTAGAGGGTACAGGGTATTAGTGAGTTCAAGATCCAGACCGATGTATCTACAGAGGTTTTCATCAAGGATTTTATACAATGGCATTTATTAATGTAGTCTTGGTGATTTTGTGTATGCTTCCATGCAAATTTTACTGTAATAATTTATTTCCTGTAAAAAAGCTTGTTCTTCTAAGTGACATACATAATGGAAATACAGGAAAGGGCCAAAAGGAACATCATTGTATTCGCAACTACAATGACTTCAGTAGAGTACACTTGGATACCAACTTGTTCTCCTTTTGGGAAAACAAAAATGGAAAAAGAATATATGACGGCCCAAGTCATCGTTTGTTTAAAACATTTGAGAAGAAAGCAGGAGTGCAGTTGAAGCTTGTCAAACCTGCCCTGGCTATAATTGGCAGGAGTACTAACGGGACGTACAACGGCGAGTTAGGCCTTGTTCAAAGCTCTTCAGTGGACATATCAGCCAATGTCTATTACTACTTACACCACCTATATGAATTTGCAGACTACACCTTTCCTGTCTCTGCGAGTCCGTACTGCATTGCCGTTCGTCGTGCACCCTCTGTGTCGTTCAAAAAAGTGTTGCTGCTTCCATTCACACCGCTTGCTTGGGCGTCCATTTTGAGTTCGCTCACCGCCGCCATCTTGACTCGCTTCGCCGTGCACCGCTTCCTGTCCAATGGGGCGCACAGCAGCGGCGGATGGTCGGCGTTCTCTCGCGCGGCGCTGGACGTGGCCGCAGTGAGCTGCTCGGGCGCCTGCAGCCGCGCCGGAGCTTCTCTGCCCAGCCGCATCCTGCTGGGAGCGCTGCTGCTGTTCTCGCTGGTGCTCAGCAACGCCTACTCGGGCCAGCTGCTGGGCTACCTGACGGCGCCGCCGCGACTCACCGATCTGCAAACGCTGGAAGATGTCGCGCGCGTGATCGATCGAGTATACGGGTTTTCCAAACTACCTGGTCTTTACGATAATCCGAACACTCCGCAAGCGGTAAGAGATATTGGAGATAAACTGATGGTGATGAATATCAGTGACATCACTGGCGTCGTGCGTAAAATTACTAACGAGAACAACGTTGGAGTACAGTTGACCACGATTATTTACTCCCATTTTTCCAGCTCCCGAGCGCTCACGGAGGACGAGCGGAAGCTGCACCTCGTTCCGGAGTGCTTGAGTACGCCCGGACTCTTCGGCTTCCTGGTACGCAAGAACTCCCCGATCTTCCGTCTGTTCAGCGACGTGGTGGGGCGCGCGGTGGGAGCGGGGCTGTACGACCACTGGGTGCGAGCGCAGCGCCACCGCATGGCCGCCAACGGAGTCATTGCTGTCGAGGGCCCTTCGGGGCCAGCCAGACGGCCTCGGCCCCTGCGGGTGACGCAAATGGCGGGCGCAGTCAACGTGCTGGCCGTCGGACTGGGCGTCTCCGCCGCTGCCTTCCTCGTGGAAGTGCTTCTGCAAAGGGTGCCTAAGCGCCTCGACCCTGCGGGTGATGCAAATGGCGGGCGCAGCCAACCTGCTGGCCATCTGACTGGGCGCCGCCACAGCTGCCTTCCTCGTAGAAGTGCTTCTGCAAAGGGTGCCTAAGCTCTTCGGCCTCTGCGGGTGACGCAAATGGCGGGCGCAGCCAACGTGCTGGCCATCGGGCTGGGCGCCGCCAAGGCAGCCTTCCTCGTGGAAGTGTTGCTGCAGAGAGTATGGACTCCGCGTGGTCTGCTACACCGCACAAACACTTACTCTACCAGAGGACGTTAACCCTGAAGTGGGCACCTAAGCTTTCGCTTTTATCCTCACACATACACCCCGCCGACGCACAAGTTTGCCGACATCCGGATCCTGCCGGAACACAGTTTGCCCTTACGGCAACTTCCCCATTCAACGCCTGGGTGGGGCCGCCCTACCAGCTCAGAGCTACTAGCTATCCGGGCTAGTGCCGGTGTCAGGGCTATGCGCTACTCACATACGCCGGATCAAGTCCTTCCTCTTTGCCGAGAGTATTGGCCACTGCCGTGACGAAGCCGAGTGCCCAACTGGGGGCCCCTGGATCGTGACCCAAAGGGCTCGGGGCTCTCAACTCGCCTCCTCACTGCCTCCCCCTCGAGGCTATCGACGTGAGTCGAACCTGGGCAACCTCAACAGGGAGGTTCATGTTCCCCGTCTGGACTTTTTGTACGTGGCTTCGGAGTACGCCACCATGCCGCACAGTGGATGCCGGCTAACGTATCCCACGCCCACGGGTCGGCAGCAAGCCACACACTACTGAGGACCGACCTCAGATTATCGACGTGAGTTCCGCCGTGAAGCTCAGGGTCCGGATTGTCGCTTGCATTCCCCCACTAGAACCACGACTATCTACGCTGTCGCCCCCCCCCCCGGCAGAGGGCGCCGAAAAAGCCTTTCAGACAATGGAGGATGTAATAATCGGGCCCAGCCCTGCGGAATTCCGAGACCTCCCAAGGTTCACATGAAACATTTGCTCAGATATTATGAAACTATCTGAAGTAACCTGCTACACAAATTACAGATTTTGACGGGCGTGAAGTTTAGGGAACGCATGGTGATGGCGATGCACGTGCAGACGCAATCAAAGCTCACCAAAGACAAAAAACAGTAGAAGCCCGCTCAGTCGAGCCCCATAAATCTGCAAAATCGGATAATCGAAATTTCGGGATAGAAAAAAAATAAACAAAAACCACCTGATTTGTATTAATTTAATTTATGAACGAAAAAATTAACACAGTGTAAGTCAACCTAATTCTGAACACTGTCGGTAGATTACCCGTTAACAGGAGCGACACAAACTGCGCTTCAATTCTTCTAAGCAATGTAGCAACCACTTCCGCGTGCGATAGGTTATGTATTACGTACGGTATTCCGTTGTTCGCAACATTGCCACTTCATTTCGCTACGCTACGTTGCTGTTGTCTCACATCACACGCTACGATGAATTGTGTCTGGTAATGCTATAGATGTATTTGTATAATTACGGTTCATTTTTTCGGAAAATGTGAACATTTCCGAATATGAACAGACCACACCCCCAATTAGTTTGGAACACCGGGGTTTTACTGTATCCTCATTGCGAGTGACCATATTTTGTGCGCACGTACATATTGCCACTTGGGGCAAAGGGTGATATATCGGATACCATGGCAAGTTTGGATAAACAATGTGTTTATTTTGAAGATCAAATATATGAAAATTGTGGCAGCCAAACAAGTCTATGTTATTTAATAATACATGCCACAAAGATTAAGTGTAGTGAATATTGTAGTTCAGGTGCTGTATCGAGAATAATACAATATCTCTTCGTAGTGTAATACTTGGTATATTTCTCTTCGTAGTGTAATACTTACGTAGTGACTTTTTCAAGTGCTATAGTCGGAATCGTTTTATAAATGTGAAGTGGGTTGTTGGTGTTGTGATTCTGGTTGCACAACGAAGTTATTCAGAGCATTTTTTTTTAAAAGATGAGCTAAGGAATAATCGGTTTAGAAATGTAAATCGTAAATGATATATGAGAGAATGATGAAGCTCAATAGCCTAATGAAATTAGTGCGGACTCGCCCGCAAAACTTTTACTCGGACCCCCTTGCGTAAAGCAGGCACAAGCATTGTTAGTTCCTTAAATAATAAAAATATCCTTTAATAAATTCGAATTCATCAGTCTATGATTATTATGGATATTAACCAATCGTGGAAAAATCTGCCTTCATTACTTAATCTTATGAAATTAAGACTTATAAAACCTAAATGAATTGCTTTCCTTTATTAATTTAGAAACATGGTTACATAAGCTACCGAAGAGGAAAATATCGTTCTCGAAGAGGCTGTTTTTATTTTTATTGTATCAACTAAGTAATAACAAAGAATTAGAGAAATATCAAGTATTGCATTTTTGCATCTCAAATCGGCAATCACATGTTCCATTGAAAATGAACAATATGCAATTTGCTGATGTTAAGATAACAAAATTTCTAGGTCTCTCAATTCAGTCAAACCTCAAATGGAATGTACATATAACAGAATTAAACACTAAATTAAGTTCATTATGTTACGCATTCAGAATTGTTTCAAATTCTGTCAGCCTTCATGCAACTGGTTGCGTGTATTTTGCAAATGTACATTCCCCCCTCAGATATGGCATAATATTCTGGGGAAGCTCATTCTGTAGTACAAAGACCTTTAAATTGCAAAAGAAAATTATTCGAATGAAAAAATGCCATCCATGTAATTCCTGCAAGCTCCTTTTCATTGAGCTTGGAATGTTACCATTGCCTTGCCTATTTATTTACGAATCTGTAATCTTTGTCAAAACTGACTTACTTAACGGCGGGAACATATTTTCATGCAATACTGATAATTATAATTACAACACACGTCGTAAAAATCACGTTCACCAAGTGTCAGTATCAACAGCTCACTACAAGAAATCCACATACTACAATACATGTACGTCACTTTACAATGCATTGCCAGATGACATTAAACAATTAAAGTTGGTACACAAATTTAAGTTAAAAGTAAAATCTTTTCTGCTGCATAACTGTTTCTATACAATTAGAGACTATCAAAAAGAAAAATAATGTTAATTTTAACAAAACAATGATAATGAATTAGTTTACGTTTGCATTGTATACATTTTAAAAAAACATTTAATACGCCTGTAACAAGTAATGTACTTCGGCTTCCGGGTCAATGACCCCCATCTCGATCAGGTTTTGGTCCAGTTTCCCTGATCCATTGAGCAAATGCTGAGATGGCCCCTTGTTTTGCTTCTGGACGTAAATGTAGCTTCACTATGCGCACGTTTGGTTGAGCACTACTTTTGCTTTTAGTGGTAGGAGTAGAACTGAGGGTGAGTTAGTATTTTGCTAGCAATGCAGAAAAATCGCATCTATGTTTGCAAGTATGTTTCTATAACTCGGGAAAGAAATATCTAGTTTCTCAAATGTTGCTAATCTCGCGCTTTTTTAAATTTTATTGTTATATCTTTTTTATATTTTATTCATCTTTCAACTATCGTATTTGTAGTTAAAATGTTGGGAAGGGATTGTGGAACTTAAGAAAACGTGCGCAAATAATCTTCTCCCAATTAACATTGAAATTGTTTGCTCAAAATATGCAATATTTTTGTACAGTCTTAATTATTTATTCTTACTGTGCTTTGTTTCAAGATCCCATTAATACGTATTATATAAAACCCCATTAAATGAAGTTGAAGTTATAAACAATTTTATTACAATACATATGTCAAATCCTTATTTTCCATCCTTCAATCAAAGAAAGACAAAAATCTGAAAATGCGGAAGGATGGAAAGCACAGTTCAGGAAAAAACTGTAATGGTTTTGTGAATATTTGGAATATGTTTCGTATCTTCAAATCTCCCTTCCCTTGCCCGGGCGCGCGTTGCTGGTGGAGCGCTGCGTGACCTTGTATGGTGGACTATTCAAAATGTCCGTTAAACTCCACTCGCAAAAATCAAAATTACTCAAAAAAATGCTTATCTAACATATGACAATATGTATATCATTGGATTTGTCTTTTTACGCTCGTCGTGGTGGACTGAAAAAATATGTATAGTTCCATTTAAAAAAACAAAGTTACCTCAAAAATCTCGTAAAATGCAAGTGATAAAATATAAATTAATGCACATATCAATTATCCCCTTTCCCTAAAGCAATTCCGTGAAAACTGCATTGCTATAACTTCAACCGTTCAAAAGTTACAGAAAGTGTTAAAGTTACGTGACTCACTGCATATTGTATATTATATGTATATATATATATATATATATATATATATATATAATATATATTATTTAATTATATATATAGTATATAATATATAATACTCTACATCTACATATTGTATATTCCTCCATGGTATGTGTGTGTGTATACAAACACACACACACATATCATTAGTGTATAATATACACTAATATACTATATTTCCATTATATAAGGAAATATCACAGAATAAATAAAGAACTTTGATGCAGATTTTGACCGCGAATCAGATCGAAAGCAATATGACCGCTATGTCCCTAATGTGGAATATTCCACATTGCTGCTGAATGTAAAATGTACACATGGTTCTTTTGGCTGTATACATTAAGATGCATTTTTTAATATTTTAATGTTGACATTCTAAACCGTTCTGTGGAGATGAAGGGTACAAGTGCTCAACTGATTAGACTCGGTGTCAGAAGTGTAAGCACCGGGCTCATGTCCGATGTGCAGATACCTAATCCGAAAAAGAATTTCGTCAGCAGGAATTATCTGTTCTAATATTAAACCAAATATGTATTTCTGCTTTAATAAAAGTTGTTTTAGACATTAATGCAATTATTATTTTCTAAAAAGAAAAGCATTTACTATTCCACTTTAGGAACCAGGGTACCCCTCATTACGAAAAATCGTGAATACGCATCTTTTTTAATCATGAAAAATCATGAATATCTAATAGATTTAAGAGAATAATATTAATTAGACCTATTATATATTACTATTTTCAGTAATTATCTACACTTGTCTTCAAATGTGCCCTTATTTGTGAAGTTGAAGACGAAAATGTAAAAAGTACTCCACATTCGGGCACTTAACTCTACACGAAATAATACCTGATGGTACCGTGTGTTTTTGTGAGCGAACGAACACGGTTTGTTTGAGTATGGAGCGGCTTGCGGGCGTTCGCGGAGCCACTGATGAGTTGAGCATGGCTGCTTTGTAATCTCCCTGCACATTTCCGAAACCAGCAGGAATACTCGTTAAATTTGCTTCATAAATTCTCGTTGGTGTGACTTTTTCCTTTCGTGTTAACTTTCTACAATCTACAAATATCACTCTTGTTTTTTGGATTGATAATATTGTTTCTGGATAACAAATTATGTAATATGAATGATACCAGAAAGTTGGTTTAAAACCACGACACATTGAGGGCAGCATGAAAAAATGCTTTTATTTCATCAAAAATTATCATTAATATCTAATAACCCAGACAACTTTCTTAGTAAGTAACCTATCACGAACAAATTATAAAGGTTTTCAAAATCTTTAGTTAATTTGGTTGAGAGAAAATCGCTCTGGTACATTATTGTAGATTTTAATCTTTTTATTAATTTGATTTTAATATTTTTATTAATTTGATTTTAATATTTTTATTGATATTAATCCTAGATGGAAACACTACCCTTTTTATAAATATATCATACTAGTGGCTTGCAACAGCAAAAAATGCTGCTGAGGAAGGTGTGGAAAATGGGGTTGTGGAGCAGCAAAAATTGTCTGCTCTGAAAGGCACACCTGAATGCTGAAGATTCTTCCTTCCTGGTCGCATGACGCCAGCTGGGTCATAGGCAGTGACTCGCTGAGGACGAGGATTAAGTCGTAACATCAGGTACGGCATTAGTCAGTCAAACTGTTTCATTGTTTTTGTATTTTTTTTCTGAAATTTCTGAAAATACATGTGTTATTGTATATATCGCTACGATCAAATGCACAATTTTCTTGTATATAGGCCTATTATGTATTATCTTTCAAAGTTACACGAGTTGCTGCATCTCACTGTAACTGCGTTGCTGACACGTGTTTGAATAAAGGAGTTTTTAAGCCGTTTAATATTATTTTTCTTTTGTCATTGTAAGTAATTGGTACAATTTATAAATAAAAACAATTACTTTTCTACCTGTTGCTTTCATTCTTATAAGTATTGTCAAAATTCGCTTACACTACCGATTTTCAAAAGAAATTTGCATTTTATTTCATTTTTCTGCTAAATTTGATCTGTAATTTTCCACTTCATATTAGAAATCAGCGACCTCCAAAAACCCTTCAGTACCAGAGAACTTTCCAACTGTTTCTCATTTGAGCCAGCGTTTTGAGGTCTGGAATCACTGTACGTAAGTTGGTCCAACACTACCACACACTCCACAATTTGGCAGTATGGTGGGGGAATCGGCGGTGGTGTGGTCAGAACCAACCAACCGCACGACAAAAATTTCTGTTGGACAACTTGCCTCCACAGGACACGATGCAATTTGTCGGATTGACTGGCCGGTCGGCCCGACAAATTGGTCCAGGGCCTAAAGAGGGGAGGGGAACTGTGGACGAGGGTGGAACAGAGGAATGTGGTGGAACAGAGGGGAAAAGGATGCGTGGGCGAGAGCGGAGACGTCGGTGGAGCAAGCGGGAAGCGAGGGCAGAAAGGGAGGGGCGGAGGTGGAGGTGGAGGCGCGAGGGGGGCGGTGGCGAGGGTGGAGTTTGCAAAGGCAAGGGCAGGGGAGTGATCGTTTTTACGGAACCGGCTTGAAAGGTTAAGAACATGCACGAGTCGTCTCCGTGGCTAATCATTGCCTTCATTCTTGATGACAAAAGAAACAAATGTAAACAAAGGAGAAATCTCTCCCCATTTTGGGTACCCGTCTTATTTTTAGCAAACATGTTTGCTACATCTGTTGTTTTTTTATAAGTGCTTCCATTTAAAAAATCTACTTTCATAATTTGAAGTCTTCTTTCTAACAATCTCAACTGAATAGTTGTTAGAAGATTTTAAAACAAGGTACCTATCATTTTAAAAGTGTTTTCAAAATTCAGTTTATGTTGTTTCTTATATTCTACATGTGATGATTCATTATTTAAGTAGAAGCTCTCATGGAATTTTGAGCCCATTAAGACAATACAGATCAAGAATGGTGAGAACATTGTAAATAGCTATGATAAACATCATTAATAATTCAACTGAGTTATAATTTTATTACTCATGAAAGTACATTACAATTACACTTGCCAGGTACTGAATATTTATTGAAGGCTATCAGAATAAATTATATAATTTATGTTCTAGAATTTGTAACTTTTAACTTTTGTCTGTCTCCATCAAAGTTTCATTTTACAGTTATTTATGATGACCAAATATTTCACGCATTATGTCTGACTTTGGTTTTGGCATATCCATTTCTGAACGTACCAAATTTGGAGGTAAGATACTATCATTCTCCCAAAAGATATTACCTTCCTTTTGTGGTTTCTCAATGGAAGGTACTGAACTGCTAGCACGAGTTGGAATACCTCGATGAATGCTTTCTACAGCTTGTGAAACATTACCATATTCAACTTTCTTTGACTTGCAAATAGGTAAGTGGAATTCTTTATCTTTGTGGTCATTTAAATCTACAGGGTCAGCACCCCCTTCAATTGCTCTCAGAGCTGCTAGTAAGTGATTTTTGTCATATGATTCAGACATTCCAGGCTTCTTTCCTATTTGTTTTCCAACACTTCTTTGTTCTTCATCATATTTTTCAATTACCGATTGAGCTCTGATGGTTTCATCTCTTATTCTATTTTGTATCTCATTCCAAGTACTATTAATCGCTTTGAAATGCATCTGATGTTCCTCTGCAGTCATATCTGATTGGGAAATTTCTGAAGAATTTGTTATTACATTTGTCATTTCAGAGTTATTTCCACAGATATGATTTCGTTTAACATGCTCATTGCATCCGAAATCTATTGGGTCATCAGAATTCTGAATCATTGGAGATTTCTGAATTACTCGTTTGCCTGAACTTGCAGTCCCTACAATGTGACAAAAACATTGTTACAATATACTTTGAAAGAGGAGAAACTCCCTCAAAGTCACACTGAGAACAAATTACATTCTTTCCTTACCACTATCTCCTGCTCCATTCAAAGATCCTCTACGAGTGTTGTTTACGATGTGGTCATTGACAATTAATTCACTGTCTCCCGAGACAGAATATCGCCGTAATGGATTTCTTTTCTTTATTGATTTAATCTCTGGTTCATGTACGTCTACATCTGGAAGAAATAGTGCTTGTGGGCATGGAATATTCACATCTGGACTTCCAAAATTGTTTGTAATGTCTTTCAACTTTGTTTCAGTTTCTTTGAATGTATCTGCAAAATAAGAAAGATATCAATAAAAACATGAGAATTCACAATAAAAAAGGCAGGGAAGAATTCACAATAAAAAAGAGGGAAAAGAGAGGCAAGATATTAACATTTTTGAGATACTGATGTCATCTTCAGAGCATTTGAAATACTTTTTTGCAACCAAATATGGCCTTGAAAAATTATTAGGTTCAGATTATATTTAGGTAAATAGATTTGAGGCAGGGGACAAAAGTGATGAGTCACCTGGCAAAGCAGGAAGAATAGTCTCTTAATCTACTTACTTGAACTATACACTGTGAAATCTCAAGTTAAATGTTGATTTTCCAATATCTTTTTAGAGCACAAATACATAAATGTACTAAATTAATAAAGATGCTTCTGAGCCAGAGAAATGGTATTGAATCTTTTACTGCAATTTTCTTGGTTTCTAGTCAAACGGGCATTTATTTTTTGTCTTCTCAACCCTTCACATGCCTTCAGTTTTCATTCAGCTCACATGTTTTGCTATAACACCCATTACCATTTTGCATGACTAGGAATCAATGCATCAAAAAACCCAGTAAGAGACCATTCTGTCTCATAAGGGATATATATTTCTTCTGCCATAAACTATAAAATGAGACACTCTCTTACAGTTTTGGAAGATTTAACTCTCAAAGTCTCCCCAATCTCAGAAATATTTGAAATTGAGTCCCAATACGAAGCTATTGTCAATTTCAAAACAATTATTCAATAAGAATATTTGCGTACACCTATTAGTAAAATAACAATAGAAGTCAGTTGCACTTTACATTAATATGCAAATGCATGCACATTTGATGGCGACAAAATAATCTTGGCACTAAGAACATATGCAGAATATCATATTTAACTATTTTATGCTTGTTTGAAAGCCATCCCATGCATTTTTACCAGGGCTTCAATTGAAATAAATTTTTTTCCCTAATAATCATATTACTCCTTCAGGATCTGAATTGTTGGAAGCATTCGCTTCTGCAATTTACCATCTCAATTCTTTTATTTTCACATTATTGGTCATAAGTAGCACAAAAGATGTCTCAATGTAAAAGACCCTCCTGAGATCATAAAAGAATTCAGAACCATTTGCCTGCAACATTCCTCTTCTATTAATGTACCCAAATTTTATTTTCCAAAACCAGGAAAAAAATTGGGTTTGTCCAGAAAACAAGAAGCATCACATTTAAAATTAGCATAATTTTCACCTTGTGAGAAATTATCAATAATTTTTAGATAATTTTCTTGTCTGGAATTTCTTGTAAGAATGTGTGATAAATTACAAAATAGAATATTATATGTTGTTCCATCAGAAGGTAGAGATGTATACATTACATTGACTACAAAATTAAACACGTTGCTTCATTTTTAACACTTCTGTCCTTCATAAATAAGAAAGAGTAAGTAGAGATATTCTTGATTCAGAGAGAAAATACTAGAAGCAAAGGATTAAGAAAACCTGACAACCACTCAAAAAAGTTGGCTTATTGAATATATTCACCATGAAATATATTTTGAATATCAAACAATATTCCAAAACAACAACAAAACTTTTGATACACTGATGAAAAATACTTAAGAAGAAAAAGGTCTTACCTTTGAAATCCTTAGTAACATTTTCTATGCTCTTGCTTGCAGTCATCTGAGATGTATAAGAAGGACATTCCTTAAAAACGATGAATGAACATAAGAAACTGGAAGCATTAATGGTTCTATAGGCTACAACGATCCACAAAGTAATGAAGATAATAAAATAAAATCTCCCTCTTGACATTGAACATTGTAAAGACATGATGCAGAAAATTAAAAATGAAGGCTAGAAATAATATGGAAGTGCTTTTCAAATGAATAGAACGCCCCCTTTTACATTAAGCTTTTCATTCACAATGGCATATTTTACTAGGAAGTAAATGAAACATTACAAGGAGAATGACATTATACATTTACAAAATATACAATATAATTAATACATGCAATTTATTTTATGTTGAACCATTTGCAGGGTTGCCAGATGGTTTAGACAAGCCTCTCTCCCCAAATCTGTATATCAATTCCCCAAATTGTCAGCTTCAAAAAGAGGTATATATGGAATTGATCATATTTATGAAAATATTTCCCTCTGTCCCCCCCCCCCCCATGCACACAACTATGAATATCTTGTATTTCTAAATTAATCCTTAAAACTGATATGGCATTGTTTCCCGTTTTTAATATCATCAATTATTTGTGTAGTACATTAAACAAACATGTTACAATTTATTATGAAACTGAGGAATTGTTCAAATCAGTAATCTTCAAAATACTACCTTTATTCCACAACAAAAATTCAAAGAGGAATTTCTCTTTAAAACATGGCAAATGCAGAAAAAGGTTACAAATGTGAAATGAAGAATTAGACACACTATACTTCTTGCTTTAATAATGTTCATAATTATTTTTCATTAAATAATTAATTAGCTGCACTTCTCTTCTCTGAAGAAGATGACCAATGTTTCAAAGAAGTGAAAGAAATATTTTATTACTTCATAGTAAAACATGATGGACTGCCATTTTTCATCAAGTCTTCTATTAAAGTTTTGGAACATCTATCACCAAACATTTTTACAGTTCTTAAAAGTGACAGTATTCCATTATTTTTCATTTTAGTCACTGGTTACATGCTTTTACAAATTGATTCACAGAACTGCATCTGAACAGTAATATATAAGAGCAATTAACTGAACTGTTTAATTATCCAAATACTTTCACTGTCATAAATGACTTTTTGTTCATTATTCTCAACTTTCAATTAGTTCAGTTTATGTCAATTTCAACATTCAATTTGCAGATGTGTAGTGTTTAGAAGTGCACAACTACATCAGATACTGGCCACCAATTCAGTTTCTTTACAATGGATCACTGTCTCCCCATGTTTTTGATCATTCATTGACTTCAAATTCTGTGGAAGTTGCTCCTCTCAATTGCATAGTAGTGACACTGCATTTCAACTGTGATAACTTTCAGATCAAGCTTGGTTCAGAGGTAAATCAATATAAAGTTAATGAGCAGTTGATCCTTGATTTCCCCTAAACTGCCGTACTTGCCAGGCTGATAAGGAAGCAACATGCACGTTTGTGACTATTCATGATACCACTTTCTCTGTATGGAATGCCTTTTGATGCATACCCTTCATCTTATTCAGAATTCAAGATTTGCTTTTCTGAATTATATATTTCATGTTTGTGAACGCATCTTCAAATTGTTACAGTACAATTTTACATATCTTCATTGCAAGAACTGGGCAAGTATTATTCTTGTACCAGATGTTCAATATATATACACTTATAAATTTAATAAAATAGATAATAAAATTGGTGCTGTATAATAAGAACTTTCTGGTTAATAGTTTGTGACTCGGTTTGTACATACCTTTATTAATTGCTTTAAATCCTTTAATAAAAAAAATAGTCTCATTGTATTCTTCTGTAATCCAATTTTTGACATCTCTTTGCCCAGTTGAGAACTTTTGTAAAATCAGTGATAGGTTATGTGTTTTCAGCTTCCCATCTGATAAACAAAAAATAATGCTTCTCAACATCTCAAAAGCCTTTCAATAGATATGTACAACTTCTATGACAAGCATGTGGGAAACTTATACAACCAAGTTCTTTGTTGATTTTCAAATGTAAAAAATTTATTCTGAGGAATTTGAAGAGAAGCATTTTGAATATTATTTTCATGAAAAATCAAAGATGATATCTTGGATGTTTCAATAGTGATTTATCTTTGCTTCAGAGGTGGAAGTAATTTCAACATTTCTTTCTTCTTTTTTATTTAAAATTAATATTTTCATCACTTTCAAAAAAGAATATCAATGTCAAATTTTAATTGCATTTTGTTCTTCTGTTTTTCACCATAAGACTTCTTCAAACAGTTTAATTTCACAATAGTTTCATATTATTGCCTTGTACTTTTTTTGTTTCAAAATATATTTTTATTTATTTTAAGATTAAGAAAAATAATACATAATGATAAATAAGAAGAAAAAGAAAATAAATAAGCAAAATGAAGAAAACTTAACAGACAGTGAAAGCCTTCCATAATCCTATTATTTCTTCCATCAAGGTTGTTAATTATACTCTTCATTTAATACAGTCAAACATTCGCAGTGACTGGCTTATGAGAGACTTCCTAGGTACTTGTGCAATGCCAGTGTGGTGTGGGTGGTGCATTATAAGCAACTGAATCTCACATGAACTAACAGAAATGGATGTCTATTCTAAACTGCATTGACTTTGTCTAAATGCTAGGAAACAAAACTTACAGTTGATTCACTTAAAAGATATTGATGATAATCATCATCCGTATCATCTTCTTCCTCTTCTTCTTCCTCTATAATTTCTTCTTTTCCACAAGATATTCCATGGGCATTTTGTTCAGAAAAGGTATTGGTTTCACTAGTTTCAAGGATTGGTTCTTTATGCCTTTGCTCTTCTTGCGCAGAAACTTCATTTTCTTCTAACCCATTTCCATCTCCCTCAGAATGATCTTTCTGATCATGTTCAGGTGGCTCAAAACTGTAATGTTTCTGAGATGGGATTCTTGCAGCAGCACTTTGTGTTTGACTCTGGAATAACGGGAACCTGTAGCCAACAATTTTTCAATTCAGACATTTAATTTGAGCAAGTATAATTAAATAAATGCTCAGGTTTTCTAAAGTTAAAAAATATTTGTTGTAAAAAGAATTTGCAATATTTCAGAAGTACTTTCTTAAGTCACAATCCACCTTCAAATATTTTATATTTTACATTTAATTTCATATTTCTATCTTATTATGCTGGCAATCGTTGAAGCAATATAATTCTTTCTGTATTGAGCAACACAATTTAAAACATTAAGCACCCTTAATATTAAAATTAAGTCTTATAATAACTTTAGATGTATATTTAGTATCTCAGTGATGAGACTTTCATATCTCTTTAACAGAAAATGTAAAATTCACTCTGTTTTTTTTTTTTTAATTTATTTATTGTGTTATTATGTGCAGTTTTTAATTTCAGAATTAGAGACAAAACTGTAAAAGTCACTGTGGGAAATTGTATAGAAAAAGTATTGAATAAAAATGGAGTAAAACCTAAGAGATTTCAGCAACTATTACAATTTGTAATTGCAAAACTATTTTTCAGGCACAAAACAATACACAAATTTTCATAGGCAGCAGAACAACATTGCTCAATAATATGTATTCGAATCATTGCTAATTAGAATGCTGTTAAATCATTTGGCTTCAAAAGACCATTCAGAGGGTATGACATTGGAAATGATAAATAGAATTTGTGGTAAGGAAAATTAGGTTTAAAAAAGAAATGGCTCAAAACTGGCCAAAACTTCAAAAGAAAAAGAACTTAAAGTACATATTTTAACTAGTAGTGCTCAAAAAGCACATACTTTCTCACCTGTACTTCCACACAAAATTACATGAAAAGTAATTACTCAAATTTTCCAAAAATTGTACAAGACCTTATTTCAAAATCTATCTTTAAAGAACAGATTTCTTTAATAAATAAATCTCTATCTTCATAATTATAGCTGTACAAAGATGCTGAGAAAATTTTCAACTTTCGCAATTTTTGAAAAGTCATCAAGTTTTCACCGAAAATGAGACCTACACTACTTGCTTATATGTCCTTTACACTATCAAACAACAAAATTTAATCAAAATCAATGGAGCCCCCCCCTTTTTGTTGTTGTTGTTGTTGTTGTTGGAAATGTCCCAAGGGCTTCATGTAGATTACCTCCCAAAATTAATACCGGCTTTAAATTCAAGGGGCCCATCAATGGCTCCATCATTTTTATTAAATTATGTTATTGAATAGTGTGAAGGACTTTCAAGAGAATGGTGCAGGTCTCATGTTCATTGAAAAATAATTTTTCAAAAATTGCAAAAGTTCAAAATTTTTTCAGAGTCATCCTACAACTAAAATATTAAAGATAGAGATTTTTCCCTTAATGAAATATGTTCCTTAAAAGTAGAATGTGAATTAAGGTCATGTATGATTTTTCAAAAATTTAAGTACTTTTTGCGTTATTTTGCATGAAAGTACAGGCGAGAAAGTACATGCTGCTTTAGCACCTCTAATTTCACACAGCAATACATAACGTTCTCTTTACTTTGTATGAGAAAGTGAAAATCATAATCATCATCATTATGAACATTCAAAATATAGGTCTGCTGGCATCTTCCTTTGATTTATCAATATTGCATCAGTCATTTCCTGGAGTTCTTGATCTTCCCAGTGCATTCTTTGAAGAAAAAATCAATTACTGATTATTATCAATTGATATTTAAAAGAAAATCAATTATTGATTATTATCAATTGATATTTTAAAGAAAAAATTAGTTAAACAACTCTACCAGAAATTAATGGATGAAAAAGCAGTATCTCCCCCCTAAAATGAAGATCTAGATTCTGAGTGGGAGAATGAACAAAGTACCCTTCATTAAAAAGCTGAAGAAGCCTTAGGGCAAAAATCCCTCAATTCTGAGTAGAAAATACTTACATCTTTGGAAATGGAAGAATTAAGGGAATTAAAGAAGGAAAAGAAGAAGAGAAAGAGGAATAAAAAAGGGGAATAAAGAAGAGGAAGAACAGAAGACAATAAAAAGGAAAGAAAACCAATGATGCTACAACATCACGTTCTTTCTTGTATTGTTATGAAATATGATTACATTGTACCCTCTATCCCACGAACACTTTAGCCATTACTTGAAATACTGAAATAATGTAACTCAAAATTACAGGAAAATAACAGTACTTGGATGAACTGTGAAGAAACAAAGAAGAGGTTGGTTAAGGCATTTCCCTGTCCTGGCCTCTTGATTGTACTTTTCCACTTATAAATTTCCAGCTTATAAATCTTCCCACACAGGGTTAGGCAAAATACTTTAACTTTAGTATTTAAATATATTTTCAAAATACGTTAGGTTTTGATTAGCTAAATACACACGTATTTAAAATACTTAAAGTACTCAAAATACAGCAAATATAACAATTTTACTTTATATCTTTTTTATTGTAAAAATATATTGTAATTATAAATTACAATATAAAAAATATACACAAATAACACAAACACGCAAATAATAATGAAATTTCCTTATAAAACAACTAATTTTTCAAACAAATCATCAAGCAGTAAACCCTTAGTTGGCAAATGTTTAAAACCTGCAAAGGGAAACAGTTGTTCAACTGGCACGGATGAATATAAACTAGTGTTGTAATGCATAAATGTTTTTTTTATTGTCTGATAATTGTCCAGAATTTTTAATGATTTAAATTTATCATTTAAGAACAAAGAGAATTCAAATTTAATAGCTGAAAAGCGCTTTTATTTTTTATTCATTGTGGGACATTCACTAGCGGAAACAACCAAACAGAAATTATCCTCTTTATTTTCATTTGTATTAAGAGTATTTTAAGTAAATCTTTTTTTAAATATACTTATTTTATGTATTTAAATACATCTCTAAAATTTGTGTCCAAAATACTGAAAAATACAGTTTTTCAAATACAAAATGTATTTAAAATACATACTTCAAATACAAGTATGTAAATACTGCCCAACCCTTTTCCCACATCTCTTCCTCCTCTCAGATACAGGAGCATAAGATTAAAGAATTGAAGGTTCAACTCCCTCGCCCCTGAAATTTCCTGAACATGTGCTTCCAAGAGGAAATAGTTAATGATTTGCAGAAAGAGGGATCTTGAAGTTTCCAATAATCCACCCTCAGAACAATTCTATACAATAGCTTTTGGATATTGGCCAACTTCCACCCTAACAACATGCTGTCACCAATTGGTTCTAAAATATTCTATACTTTTATCACAAAGGGAAAATATATTTAATTTTTTTCTGATATTTGTATTTTTATTTCATCTTCTCTGCTGACGCTTTTATTCATCTCGGAAACTGCATTTCAATAGCCTGAGAGCTGATTCCAACCAAGTCTCAGAACCAAAGAGAGCAGTTGAATCAAAAAAGTCAGGAAAGCTGCTGATCCAGATGATTTAAATGTAGAGCATTTAAAACATGCCTGAGAATTCTTCCTAAAAAGTATGCTTACTTTTATCAATAAATGCTGAAAAGCCACCTCTGTACCAGATGCACATAACAAAGCCACAATAATTCCAATACAAAAAGACAAGTAATTTTTATGAAAATTATAGAGACATTCTAAATGTGGGTTATGAGGGGAAAATGTGGAGTATAAGGGGATGAGAGGCTGAAGCTGATAGTAGAAACATTATTAAAGGAAAACTAAAGTGGGTGTAGAAAAGAGAATGTTTGTCAAAATAAAACAATGTTGAACAAAACAAGTGACTCAATGGCTTCAAAAAAATAGAATTTGCAACTTGGGGAGTATGACGAAAAACACTGACCATTATTAGGATAATATTTATTTGGTTTAACCTGTATTATTATTAAAAACCATAATAAGTAATAATTAGTTTACATCTTAGGTCACTCCAACATCATCTAGGAGAGTTGTAACAACAGACATGAAAGTCCAAAAATATACTCAACTGTAATATCTGCAAGGAGCTAGGATCTTTTTGGTGAGCATGTTTGTTACTGTAATTGTCTATGCAATTGATAATTATAAAATTGAACATGCAATTGACAATTATGAAAAATTTTTTAAATGGAAGATGTTAAGTAGATGTTAAGAAGCAACTTAAAAATGTGCTATAAATTTCAACATTTATTAAAGATAACTTTGGAATAATAAAATTGGAAATATGTTGCAAATAATAAATAAATAGGAGATAACCTTTGAAAGAGGAGGTGGCTCACGGCTCAGAGCGAAGTAGCTCGCTTTTCACTAAGGATGTCTGTGTTTGATTCATGGACTATCTCATGTGAAATTTGTTCCAACAAAACGAGTTTTCCTGCTTCATAGGGGCTAATGCAACCCTTGTGAAGTGGCCTAAACCCTACCACTTTCCAACTTCCTTCCCAATTCTGGTCACTGAGAAGTGTTGCAGGAGCACATATGAGATGCGTGTAGGTGGAGATGCTATCTGTCAGTCCTCTTGATGACTTACGGACTACTATCACTACTATATAAAAAAGTAATGGAGGATTACAATTAATTTCAATCCTTTCTTCATAATTATAACATAAGTAAGAAGTACACTATAAATTAAAAATTAAATGCTAGTCCTTTCACTAAATATTTTATTATTAAACATTATTTTCCTGATCAAAATATTGTTAGTGAAAAAATGTAAGTGAAGAGAGAAAAGATTAATAGAAAGGTACTTAAAGGTGTTTCAAAATAACAGACAGGTACTGTTTTTGAAGAAGAAATGAACTGAGTATGACATATTGAGGATGAAATTGTAGGGTGCTACTGTTTTTCGTGAAAAGAAGTGATGGTAGAACCACTTGAGATGAAGTTCAAGCATGACACATGTACAAAAAGAAATCATGGTAAGGATGGAGGAATAGAGCAGAGAAATATCTGATAATAACAATGTATCTTCAAAAACACAGTAAGGGACATCGATAACTAAAATTTGTAAGATACTATCTACAATATTTAAAAGAATGACTTTCATTATGCCCCTGTAACAAAACAGGACCCTGCTGAAAGGGGAGTGCATTACCTGCTCTGTGGTCCAAGAGTTGCAGCTGAGACAGGCAGATTGGAATGTGCTCGAGCCAAATTCACTGCTATGTACTTTTCCTTTGCTACTAACACTGATTCCAGTTGTGCAATTCTCTCCAAGGCTATATCCAATTCTTTTGAAGTTCTCTTGTGACGTGCAATTTCAGAAGTCAATTGATGCTTATAATTTTTGCTCTCTAACATCAACTTCCTTGTTAACACCTGAAACAATAATAAAATATCAATTGCATTTTAGTGCATAGCATTTCTTAAATGTTTGAAAAAATCTTGCATTTAACTTTTTTAAGAAGAATGAGGTTTCCAAAATACTAACACAACCAAAACAATAACTGTTAATATAGAATATTTATATTTCTTTCATTGAAACATTCGTAATACAATTTTTACCAGGAGAAGTGGTTTAAGGCATCAACTGATGTCACTGTAGTGCCTCTGATCAGGAGGTCCTAGGTTCAAATCCCAACCTTGGCAGAATTTTCGACACTAGCTAGAGAGCTAGGTTGAATTCAGTCTGTCTGGAGGAGAATTTCAGTGACTGGCTGCTCTGATTGGTAATTTTTGTTCGATCAATACCAGGCAAATGCCAAAGCAGTTCCCTACCAAATGGCCATGGACCATGTGGATCTTCCCTTTCTCACCCTTATCCCAACTTCACCCTTACTTACACACACTTACACTTGCATGCACTACACTTATCACACGTACTGGGAGACTGGTCAGAAACTTAGAGTTTGTCCTGGCTGGGACATGCCCTGCTGGTGGGAAATATCTGGTTGGGAGAAACTCATTAGCCAATGGTAGGTCAGTGCCAGATCTCACCAACCAGCAGGGAAAGATCACCGCCATCTCCCACAGTAAGAACATGCATTGCACTTGAATGAACGTAGCAATTGACATGCCCAAAATCACAAATCAATCAATCAATAATGCAATTTTCATAATTTGCACGATATTGATTTCAATCAAATTGTTTATACTGTCAATAACATTTTGAAAACCTTATTCTACACAAAGATTTTGACAATCAGTGAGGAGAAGTACTACCCTTGTAATGCAAATTAGAAGTCTCACTGAACTAATTCATTCAGTATTGTTTAATGGATTGTTTATGTTCTGGTTATCTTTCCTCATAACTCATCTTATTTCCAATTCATTGGTCTTAAAATGTCTGCATGCTGAACATATGTTATCTAGTTGTAACTGTGCAAACATTCCACTCTTTGTAAATCATTGTTATTTTCATACTGGAAATGGCCAGGCTCTGAATTGTGTTACATTAGATATGCATGCATAATGATGATATTAATACATTAGTTACCTTTGAAATGGCACAACTTTAAAAGACTGAATATGTCTGTAAAATCTATTGTAACCAGTTTCTTTGTCAAAAACCCAACACAATCAGGTTTGTAGTTCCCCTGAACCATTGAAAACATGTTCCTTGGTTTGATTCTGAACACTGAATGTAGTCCCCTCCATAAATCTCTTCATCCCTCCTAAATATCACATGTAACTTTTTCTAATGTAAAATAAAATAAGCTTGATCTTGTGCAAAGGTAAACATCCTAAAACTGCTATGTGTTTAATAACAATCAAAGATGATGACTGGTATGTTTAAATTTCATTGAATATCAAACAGTAAATTTAATTTTACTAAGATTTCAATATTCTGCCCCTTTTCTGACCACCTGTAGTACAGAGGGAAGGTACTCAGAAGAGCTTATCTCCAAAAATGTAATAGAAGGTTCAAAAAGGTCTCATTTTGTATATTATCAATGAAACACAACTCAGATCCCCTATGGCTAATAAAACATATTTTAAGGGCCTAGTTATATATGAGGGTTGTAGAATAACGTATGTTGTGGATTGCATTTCCATCTAATTTTTTTGTAGCATTATCTATGAAATTCTAATTCATTCTAATTCTAACTCCTCTTCAATCTGCTCAATGTACCACAGAGGGTTTCTTCCCTATCCAACAATTGCACATTTACAGAGTTGGGTTGGTGGTATCTTATAAATCATACAAAACCATAACCTTTTCTTAGGTAGGGAGAATTGTGTAGAAAAAGTGTAAATTATCTTATTTACTGTTACACAGGTCCAAGAAGAAATCTACTAATTCTATAATTGATCATTAAAACATACATGTAATAAATTATAATTTCAGACTATTTGTGTGATGCTATTTATATGAATAGAAACCATAGTTAATAGTGTCTCATGAGAATAATTTTAGGAATTTGATGGTCCACAAATCAAAGAAAATTAAGCCCTTATACTGCAAAACTATGTTTTTCCAGTGGTTAATGAGTAGGGGGCAGATTTTGATGACCTAAAACATCTCCAAAAATGATCATTTAAACGTTCTTAAAATATTTTTAAAACGTCCTAGAAGCAAAAATAAATGATGTAAAACATTTGATCAAAACCAGTTCAAATAAACAACTCAAGCTGATGGACATGTTACTAATGAAATCGAGGATTCTTCCTTTCATTCAAGTGAATTCAGCCCGCAAAATTTTGGTTTGGATTGTTCTTTACTAGAAAATCTGTGTCTTCAGTTACCACGAAATCAGCCAAACCAACAATGGTGCTGATAGGCATCACTTACCACAAGGTAGGTTTACCACAAGGATAACAATGGAATACAAAACATCTGAAATATATTTCAGAACAAATTGTGCATTTTTATACTAAATAGTATATCAAGTAAATCAAATAATAAGGAACAGTATATCAAGTATGGTACACAACTAAATAGTAGATCAAGATAAATTACATTCAACACTTTTAAGACTAACAGAGAGACCATTTGTTTTTTAGTACGAATTTCCCTCACTAATCCAGGTCATTTCCTTATTTTTCCATGATAAAATTTGTGAAATATTTCAGGGTATTTCAATAAAATATTAAATAAAGCATGACTTTGGTTGATGTTAAAAGTGTTATTGACTGAGCCTTTGCATTCCAGATTCTCTTCTCTCTACACAAATGCATTGTGAGAGAGACAGATGCACTTTGATTCAAAATGCACAATACCTTTCTTTATCTATTTTTTAGCTTTCATTTTGCATTGTAAAAAGAAAAAAATAACAATATTTGCTTAACCATTTAGCAACTTGCATTCTCACTTTCTTGCACAGTTTTTTGAAGGATTGTGTGGAATTGTAAGAGTATAAAGGTCAGGACATTTGGCAGGAACAAAGAAAAATCTGGAGGGACAAGACACGTGTTGATATTTAGGACATATCCCACTTTCTCAGGATGTATGGCAACCCTAATCACAGGAACCTGAGATTATACACTCACAATGGCTGACATTACAATTTCTGAGAGAAGAAATCCAACAGGCTACTCAGGAATTCTATGAAGAACATTTTTTTATATTCAAAATTGAGATGTAGTTATTGTAAATCATATACCAACAACAACAAAACTGTAAATATTCCTTAGAATTGTTAAAATAAATCTAAATTATAAGTAAGTGTAAGGAGAAAAACATCACAAAACAGTAAATATTAGCAATGTCTCTGAAAAGGGAATTCAAATAATAAGATTCAAAAGTAATAAATAATTAAAATAATAAATGACAAAATGTGAGGAAATAATTTTGTTAGCATATGTTGTATCTTGTCTCTACATCTCTTATAAATTTTATTCACTATTCTAATGCAGATTTATAGTTACTTGTATTTTCTTGTCTTGTTCCTTCAGTAAGTCTTGCATGTGCTCCAGTTGTTGTTGCAGCTGTTCACGTTCACCTAAATGTTTGTTTTTCGATAATTTTATGAGATGCCTATGTTGCTCCTGGAGAGCAGATAATTCAGTTTCTCTCATCTTCAAATTGTTATCTAATTCTTTGCATTGATTTTTAACCTGTGGCAGTAAAAAATAAACAAGAAAAAGTGTATTTAAAAACTAAATTTCATGATAATGTTCATTTTAAAGGAACATAAAATATATTAAGTGAAATGTTTTATCATTAGAATTACTGCTGAGGACTTTTGAGAAACCCTCCTTTTGGAGGCCTCCCAGTCCCTGTGTTTATCACAAGAAAAAGTAAAAACAGTTACACACCTGCTTTAACTTGGTCTTCAAAGTTCTAACTTCTTCATTATGAGAGCGAATGAGCTGTGGTAACTCAGCTTGAGTTCCTTCATATTTCTTTAAAGCCATGTCTTGACGTTTTTGTAAAGTCCTCAAGATTCTATTCTCAGTAGACAATTCCTGCCATCAGTAGTGAATAGTACTTAAAAAAGGAGTTTTCTTTATTTTATCTTAAAACCATCATAAAATCTTTCCCAAAAAGGTGGATTTGACACAGTTTGCTTTGCATTGATGATGTGAATTGACACAATTTGTAAACAAGTGAAATAGTTAACCAGCATCATGAATAATTATGAAATATTTATTAATATGATAAATAAATAATTATTACTGATTAGACATTGGTATGAATTCTGTCTGTATAGCAAAGTTGGGAAATTGTTCAAGTTTTGAGCTAGACAGTGAAAGCATTCAAATTTTCTCTATTTAAAGCAGAATAGAGCATATAATAATTTGAGACCATCAATATTATTATCAAATTGAAGTTTTGGTATACTTAATTGTTGGGTCTGTTCGCAGCACATGATAGGGAAAAATGTTCTAAAAGATAACTGACATTTGGGATTTGAAGTATGTCATCTAAAGGTTTATCTGAAGAAGTGAAAGATAACCTTTTTTTTGCAAAGAAACCCATTTACAATCATTAGTTTACAAAGGAAGTGATTGGGAAAACTTGTGAAAGATGAGAGGAGTTATGGAACAGTATGGACAATAATTATATAAAATAAACAAAGTGAATAGAGAGGTCTTTAAGAGGATATATAATAAAAAGGAATATTGAAAATACATATACAAAAAGTAAGAAAAAACATGAAACAATAATGAATGTTTACATATGTTAAGAAATAATAATGGTAAAGTTTCACTTTGGAATGATGAAACTACAATACCAAGAAACTTAAAAAAATAAAATAAAATAAAATCACTTCAAGGGCCGAATTCAATCAAACAGTTTAAAAACTGAAATGATCAGATAAAGACCACGACTAACAACAGATATTTAGAAGAGAAGAAAAATAAGTCAAGGAAATAGATTTCATTTGATCTTCATAATCTATGTTATGTACTTCAATATTTCTCAAATAAAATTAATTTTAGAATTCACAATAGTGGCTTCTGTGCTGAGAACTTCCAACAATTTCTAAAAAAATATTATCACAGTATATTTTTCATAATTTGCATTGCAAGAACCCATTTGTAATAAATTAAAAATTGTATATATACTTTATTCAATAATGTGTTCTCATGCTGATTTCATAGCAATAGAGACTACATCCAAAATTCCATACAAGACCTTCTTTTGATTCAATCAGAAAAATTTTTCCAATAAAGACAGAAAAATTACATTACATTACAATTAAACTACTTTCAATAAACAGTTACAACAATGTTAGTTACAACTAATCAGAAGCTTAACATTTATAAAAGAAAATATGAGCAAAACATATCATCAGCTCACTTACATTTAACTGGAACTGAGCATCAGTGAGTTCATTTTGCAATTGTTTTACACGAAGCAGCTTTGCTGACATTATTTTCTGTGCAACTAAACTCACATTATTTTTTGATGATGATGTTAATGTTAGTCTGGTTGAACTTCTGTATGGGTTGCCTGAACCTGAGAAATTCACCAGAAATCATGTCAAAATATTCAAGAAAATCACAGTTGTGTTTCAAATTTCATATCAAGCTAATTATGAAAGTATAAAAATATTTTAGTCATATCAAGAAATAAAATAATTAATTTATTTTGGAGAAACACACAGAAGCAAAAATTCCAAACTAGAAAACTTTGCCAATCTTAATAAAATGCCAAACAAACACTTATAAGTAGTGTAGGTTTATAATGAATGCAACTTGAAATACCTATGATAAACATCAAGAAAAACAATAATTTTAATGTTGTAAGAAATTGAGGCAATGAGAGAATAATTAGCCAAATAGCTAAATTTGTTAGATGTTATTTACCTTGCAGTGAAATTTCTGATAAACCTTAAGCAGTGAAGCAATGGCTTTTTTAATTTCTTGATCATAAAATTTTCAATGGATAATATTTACTTTTGATAAACATGTATTTCCCATTAAAAAAATCCCAATATAAAGGTTCACAAAGTTAAAAGGAAAGAAAATGTAGTGGCCACAAAATCATGATTTTTCCTAATAATACGAGCCTGCACCCTGATTTTATTTTAATTATTAGTAGTATTTCAAATTCAGCTCACCATTAATTGGTCTGAGTTGCCTCTTTTTTTGAAGCAAGGTTGCTGCGCTCTTACATTTTGAACGCATGTCTTCACTAGAATCAGTGTAAAAGGTTTCTTCGCTGTAATTCCTGTAATCAGTAGGTCAAATTCAACATAATATGGAGAGAATAGTGAATTATATTTCATTTAAATCACTCTTTGAAAAGGATTGGGTTTACCTGTCAAGGTCAACTTTTTTCTTTTCTGGAGACATATCTCTCGTCACAAGGGCACCAGTTTGCATTTTAATTATTGGAACAAACTAGTCACGTCTGGAAATATGATGCAATTTCGTGAAATGACGCTACATACTTTTTTAGTATTAAAAATAAACTAATGTATTTTCTTTACTTTTTACTGTGTCCTGTAAACTGCGCCAACAATAAGTCTACCTGATAAATACCGTTCGCATTAGAATTCGCGATGGATGGAGAGTCTGCATGTCAATAAAAAAAACTACTGTGTGCAAGATTCTTCATATTTTCAACATTTGAAAAAAAATGGGCCCAAATTACATTTTGATAACAATACTAGGATTACGAGTACAACTTACTGATAATAACTGATCACACATATTTTTGAAGAGCATAATATGCTCGTTATGTAGTGTAAACACGATACCCGGAAATGCAAAATAATCGACATTCAATACATTACATTTATACTTGCCCATTATGAAACGCAACAAATGCAATACGTTATGTTTGTACGTGCGCCAACATTGTTGCTTCATTGTTAACCAGACCATATTCAAAACTACAGCAAAGCAGCAGTTAAAACGTAAATTATAGGAGTCAGACAATTCATTTCACATAAAAAGCACGCCTCAATTATTTCTGAGGATCACATTTGCGGCCAGCGACATGCTGAAGTGTAAATTATTGAGCCTGAAGTAGTATAGAAAGGAATGTCTGTTGGATCGATCATTTGCCTTACGTCATGCAAAGGGAACTTGCATTCTTATATAGACATATTTCGTGGCAAATCATTGATCAAAACAGTAAAAAGCGTTGCAAAAATTATGGGTAAAGCAACTGAGGATAATGTACGAGAGGAGCACATTGCGATTATCACAATGAAGCGGGCATAGCACTTTTGCAGACATGAACCGCCCGCTTCGGCTACGCCCATTGGCTTTCGGGTGTCTATTCGCTCAAATATTTGCGTTGGTCTAATTCTGTTCGGCTAGCTTTCTTTCCATGGGAAACACATTTCTCGAATCATCACTTCCGGCAACATTGTTAAGTGATAAGGGCGTTATAAATTAATACTAATTGGACTTTTGCACGAGCAAGCTTACGCAAGTTTTTCTTACTATTCTCCCGAAACTCTAATGGTTTGGAAGCAATTGCTAGTGCCTCCCCAAAATGATGGTCACAACGAATGATGGGAATGTAAATACAGTATCCCTCAACATTCGCGAGAGTTAGGTTCCCAAAAAACATCGCGAATGTTAAATCAGCGAATGTTGAGTCTATCTTTTAATGAAAAAAGGTGGGTTAGGTTCCTGAAAATCGAAAAGCTGTTTAAAAAAGAAAGAAAAAATATCTGACAATCAATTACAATAGAACTGAGTAAGCGCTACTCCAAACAGAATTCAGAGTTAACATCTCAAAATGAAGAAATAAAATATTGTTTGAAACTTATTTCAAAGTTGAAAGTGACTGGATTTAGTATTATTTTTGTTTCGTCACCCTCCTCATTGTTCTAATATCCAAATATGGGACAGTCGCTGCTGCAATTCTCTCTTAAATTTCGAAGTTATTTCCATGTTCGGATCACATTCGAATGCCAGTTCTACCAGAGCTTGTTAATTTTATAACGCCATTAACAATTTTGACATTGAAGTTTCTCCAGGACGCAGTTTCATTTCCGTTACTTCATCATTACCGTCGAAGAGGTTTTCGTCACTGATGTTTTCCCGAATCTGTTCTACAATAAGCTCATTATAATGAGAGTTGCACAGATACGGAATGACTTTTCTGTTCATTTGGTCAAAACCCTTACCTCCAATTTGACGCAACTGAATTGATTTATTTTGCAATTGTGTTACTCTATAAATATGAATTGACATTTCATCTTTGAAATTTTTGCAGGAAGTGATACTCTGAGCTCACGTGTCTGCCGAGTTCGTTTCCCAAATGACGCTAATAAAGGAAATGAAATTTGGTCGCTTTCAAAAAAATGAAGTATGACCAAAAGACGCACTCGCGAATTCGCGAATGTTAAAACCGGTAGCATTTCTCTAATCGCGAATGTTCGGAACTCGCGAATAGCGAATTCGCGGATGTCGAGGGATTACTGTACCCAAAATGCAGAACACTAAAATAAAAAATAAAAAAAAGTATGCAATTCATGTTAATTCGTTAAATTTAATAAAAGTCTACAATGAAAAATTACACAATTTTATTCGTAGAATCCACGTCATGATCATCTCCAGTGCATAAACCTATGGTTCGGACTTTGATTTCCAATAAACCCTCGAGCTTTTCCATTAGTTCGGCATGGCATCTACAGATAATAGAATTCATTCAAAACCAAAACCGAGTAGGATTTAAAAACAAGGTGAGCACATTGCAACAAGCATTATTGTTGAGACATGTTTTAACTATAGTTAATTTCATGATTTTTCTTGTTATTGCTATTAATATTTGTGGTATGTTTTGTGGGTCTTCCGTCCGGAAAAAAAGGTTTACGGCAAAACGTCTGTCCGACAGTCTGCCCTTCTGTCTGGGAATATCCCCAGCGGCTAAACCGTAAGCAGGATTTTCATCAAAAGTTATATTTTCCAGTCGACGTGACTGATGTCACAGCCCCACAGAGCACCAAAGCTGACTTTGTCTATGCACAGCCCCTTGAATTTGAAAGCGATATTTTAAAGTGTGGGGGCTTTACATGAAGCCTCAAGGACATTTTCAAATTTTGCTAAAAAATGGCTCCATTTTTTTAAAATTTTATTTTATTTTTACTTTACCCTCGGAAGGGACTACGGTCAGAGACCCCGACTTGAGGAAACTAGTGGTACTAAAATTGCACGTACTATCTCGCCTTTAGTATTGGTTAGGTAATACTATTTATACCTTTTCTCCTAATTAACACATCTCAGTCATCATTTTTTGTGTGTCATTTGAAATCATAGAACATTTGGTACGAAAATTAGTTTCAATCAGTAGATTTTGTATTAAAACTAAACATGAAAATATAGTTCTGGCATTGAATTCATTGCGTAAGGTATGCAGTGTATTCGCGAATATATCCGATGCATTTTTTAGTCTTACAACATTCTGCGTGAGCAGTACGTGATAAAGTAAAATAATTAAAAGTTAATAAATAATACGACACTGATAGCGATGGCAAACAAATGCAAATAGATCGAAAAATATATAATAGTAATTATTAAACACAATGGTATTGTAATATTCTACAAATGTATAAAAGTATTAGTGTATATTAAGCGAACGAAAGGCAGCCGTCATTATCGCCTTCTGTTATCAGTGCGGCATTACAACAAGGGGTTACAAGTAACAATCAACGCTAATTCGTGTGGGATACACATTTGACTATAAGCATTGTTGATACCTCTAGCAAGAACATGAATATGGATAGAAAAAGATCATAATTAAAAATAATATTTTCATATAAACTCATATAAACATATATTCATCAAAACTTCTCGATTTTTACATGCGAAATCATCTATTCGTTTTCACATTTAACACAATTTAAGGATGCAATATAAAATTAAATAACATAAATGAAGACCTCGAGTCAATAACCATGGATGAATACTGCAATAACATTCTACGCGACAATACGTACATTTTGAGAAAAAGGATTCGAAGTTTAGACATTGCATTCTACTTAATTTATGCATTACACTGCCATCTTTCAGCGAATATTTACAATAAAAACCCAACATGTAGATACATTGAAATGTACCAACAATGTCTCGTCATAAACTATTACGAGATCGTTGACATCATTCACCTTAGGACGGTTATAATCGTGACCCGTTCCGAATTTATAGTAAAATTTTGGGCGTCAGGAACAGGTTACGATAATTGAAACCAATACTTCTACAGCTAATTTAAACGAATGGATAAATGTCCGGCTAGCTGGGTCAATGGGTCCCGTAATAGATAATCGCTATCGCCTAGATAGCCGATTATTTGATCTGCCAACTATACAGTATGGCGAGGAATCTGAAAGGAAATAATTATATATCTCTAACTACTTAATAATTGTGATTGACCAAATGAAAATCTTTTCATTTCCAAAAGAAAAATTTAACAATTTATTTGACAATTTGACAATTGTTTTGCCTTTAGATCATGACCTTTTAAAATAAAACCTTTGTACTGCAGTACTTATCTAACGTGGTCTTGATCGCCGACGCCCCGCAGTATCTTCCCATTTGAATGCAGATACTCCCAAGTCCAGCTTCTTTCTTCTGATCTTGCGACACGGCCCACGAATCCAGCCCTCACTGCCTAGAATATCTACTGGTTCTTACGTGATATTTACAGTTTCCAGTTCTCCCCATCTATGTGTTAAAATATTAAAGTCCAAACCGCAATATAAAAAAAACTTTCAAAGTCCTAATCGAATTTACTTCTGTCCATCAACTTTCAGAGTCCGAAAGCTATTGAGTCTCACGTCAAAACTTACAAGTCCCACTCCCCTTATGTTAATCTCGCGAGCGATCTGTACTACTCGACGACCTCTATCAGAATGTCATTTTCTCCTCCGTTTTTCACCCTCAACGCCTCGGTATCCGTCCTTCGTTCTTATTTTTCTAAACAAAACGACAAAATTCGACAGTCTATTCTCCCTTAGCCAATCCATTCACTTCTTGCCAAATCAAGTAGCCACGCCCTCGATAGTCATTCCTTTTCAGACCAATCCCACATTATTTTATGTCTTTCTAGCCAGCGCCCCCACCTATTCAAGGTCTGAATGCAGTTTATTGACCTTGCCAACCACTACGCCGGCGTTGCTAAGGCTGTAAATTGCCATTTGCAGACCCTTTTACCCAACCCATTTACAGCAAATGTTATTGACAAAAATATATAATATTTTGGTATATCACAACATCTATTGGGAAACAAAAAACACTAATATCTCAATTTCATCAGAAATGTGGCATAGCATGTTATTGCCCCAAGGTCTTCAATTATAATATAAATAAAATTAATAATAATAATAATAATAATAATAATAATAATAATAATAAGAAATATAAAATAATATACAAATTGTAACTTACAAATGCTTTACATACTAATCTACAAATTCCAACTGCGTAGCATTAGCATTCATTTTACGTTCACGAAGCGCAGTAAATTGAAAGCGAGCGACTTAAAAGAATATTAAACATATATGTTTGTCGCCAAATTACACAAAAATACTCATATTTCCAACATGAACTTATTTGATCTGTTTTTGATTAACTTATTTATTTATTTATTTATTATTTTTTGTTTGTTTGTTTGTTTCGACAAATCAGGTTTTTCAACCAACATAAGACCTGCACCATTTTCTTAAACGTCCTCCAGACTATCCAACAAGAAAATTTCATCAAAAACGATGGAGTCATGTTTTTGAAAATTTTAAAAATGTTCCGGGGTCTTCATGTAAAGTACCCTCACCCCACCCCAAATCAAAATAGCGGTTTCAAAATAATAGCGACATCAGAAAGATCGACAGGGGAATGTCGATTTGGGAGAAAATCGGCTGAACGGTTTATGCGCTAGCCGTAACGCAATGCGCTAATGGTAGGTAAAATTACGTAATGCTGTCGAAAATCGATTTCGAGATTTCACCAGAAATTCATGTTTTGGGTTCCCTGATACGGAGAAAGTGGTTTGTTTGTTTGTTTGTTTTCCTTCTTCTTTTCAAAACGTCCTTCCGTCTGTCCTGTCCGTCTGTCTGTCCGTCTGGTGTAAGTGAACAACACTAGCGCCTGAATTATGCTTACGATTTTTTTCCAAACTGAATAAACCCATGTCGATCTGGCCTGAGTCGAAGCACTGCGAATTTGAAAAACATTCATTAATTTTTGGGGGTACTTGAAGCCCCCCAGACATTTTCAACATTTACTCAAAAACATGATCGCCAGGTATCGATCGGTCGATACAGTCGCGATCATTCGACTCCTAGCGGCACGACCGAGAACCTTGAGCATGGTTGTTTGTCTCTTGCCGTGTTGTCGCGATTCAAACCGGCTGCCACACCACCGCAGACACGCACGCACTTCTACAGTAGTGTGTGATATGTTTTCCTCATAGACAAGTAATCGACAGTGTCACCGATAACCGAAAAGCAGGAAACGCCCAGCCCCGTAGCAGACATCGCAGCGACTGCTAGTGAAACAGTCGGTTTGAACGGCGCGTCTGGAATGGGCATTTAAACACAGTTTTCGTTCCACGTTTTTAATTTTATTTTTTGAAAAATTGAGTATTAAATATTTTTTAAGAACTATCAGAGGCCCTTGAACATTGGGGGCCCCGTGCGTTAACACGGCACTGGTTGTTGGGTACTGGTAACGAAAAAGTGAATAAATCTTGTTATTATAAATTATTTTCTTTAACACGTTGTGTAATCAAAATATACTGATTGATTGGTGATTCCGGGCGCTTTAACTGCTAAGTTCATTAATCCTGAAAATTTAGTGCATACTTTTATCACGAGAGGTAGTACTGATCCCTCCCAGCTGGATGGCGAGGTCCGGCGCCGACCTACACGACAGCTTGCGAGGTTTTTCTAAACCAAGTAATTCCCACCAGCGAGGCACCGCCTCAGCCTGGACAAGCTCTAAGCTCCCAATTGCATGTAAGAGTGTGTGTGAGGGTAGGGCAAAAAAGAGGAAGGAAAGATCGCGCAAAAAACGGGTGGTAGTACAGAATCGCAGTCTTTCCCGTAATTAGGTTTCTATATACTTCGGTTAGCTATTCGGCTTTGACGCATATTCTTGCAGTTGCCACCTATCGCCGCCCAAAGTACATTTTCTTGACATTTCTTGACATTTTCCTTTTTCGGTTTCCTAATAGAAGAACGGAAATATTATTTAAATAATATTAAAGAACAGTAAAACCTCGTCCTAAAAGGCTATTTTCTTTGAAAAATGTGAAGCCGTTTTTAAGAAAATGGCGTTAAAGCGCAATTGAAAATGCGAAATTTGAAGCTCTTTTTCACAGAAAATTTTTGAGTTTTCGGATTGGAAGTTATTTGAAGCACTTAAACTCACAAATACGAAAGTGTTAACAAACAGTGTTTGCTGGTGATGTGCATACTAAAGGTGTGAGATATATCTTTAAAAAATTACATTCGTGTAATTTTCGAAAAAACAAAAAATACTTCAAATTGAACTTAACGTCATATTAAAGAGTGCAAATAGCACCATCCGTTTGAAAAGTTTGAAGGAAAAAATTGGAACTATTTATGAGAAAATGGCGTTTGAGCGTTTCTGAAAATGCGGAATTTTGAGCTAGTTTTCACAGAAAACGGTCGAGTTTTCGAGAAACTTTACTTGATATTATTTAAAGCACATGTACTCGTAAATATAGTAATGTGAACAAATCGCCGCTAATGTAAATATTAGCGATGTGAAAGACAAGTAAAAAAAATACATTTTTGCAATTTTTGAAAGAAAAACAAAACAAAACAAAAGAATACTGCAATATGGCGTTTATGTCATCTCTTAGAGTACATTTAGCACTACCCCTACCAAAAGTTTAAAGAAAATATTTGAAGCCGTTTTTAAGAAAAGCTTTTTTTTTTGTACTTTTTTGAATTGCACATATTGCACGCAATATTGCGCAAAAACGACTAAAAAATTTTCAAAATAAATACACAACGTTAATGAAAGAATTCACTGTGGAGAACAAATTTCATTTGAAGGAAAAATCTCTATCTTCAATTTTGTAATTGTAGGAAGACGCCGAAAAAATTCAAAATTTTGCAATTTTTGAAAATTCAGAGTTAACCGTGAAAATCAAACCTATCCCATCTTTACCAGCGTATTTTACTCTAATTTTTCAAGAAATTTAAAGAAAAAAATTGGAGCCGTTTTTTGAGAAAAGTTTGAAAATATCCGGGGTACCTTCATGTAAAGTACTCCGAAATTTTGAAGAAAGTTTTTCAAAATCGCGGTGCTACGGTTGGAACCAGATCGATCGGGATCGAATATCAATTTTGGAAGAAATCGTACTTACGGTTTAGGCGCTAGTGGTGTTTACAAATTGACGGACAGACAGACGGACAGACGTTTAAAAAATAACACTTTTTCGGTATCAGGTGACCCCAAAACGTGTATATCCGATGAAATCTCGGAATCGATTTTCCGCAGCATTTCATAACTTTCCGTATACTACACGTATATTATTAGCCTACTGAGTATATATGTACATATACGGGAAAGTAAACATCTCTCTTCAGTATTGCAGAATAGGAAGACGGCAAAACTAATTTAAACTTTTGCAATTTCCGAAAATCATAAGAGTTCAAGGAAAATCGGATCTGCCTCATTTTTAAGTGTGCTTTGTTTTATTCGAAAAAGAAAATAAAGAAAAATTTTGGAGACTTTTTGAAGAAATTGTGAAAAGCTCGCTTTGAAATTGTGAAATTCGCTTTCTTGTTTGAGGCTTCTTATAAAATACTTTCATAAAATCAAAATATCGATTTGAAATTCGCAGTGGCTCGGGTTTGGCCAGAACGATCGGGGAATATCAGTTTTCGAGAAAATCCTACGAATGGTTCAGGCGGTAAACGGCCGGGAGAAAAAAATGGTTTTACTGTAAATCAATTTTCAGGTATTAAGGATCCCTAAACTCGACATTCTTACGTGTGCTTCACCTTTTCGGTATCATGGACCCACGATACGAGTTTTTCTTCGAAAAATATCCACTTTTTGCTGCAGCATCACAATATTTTCACTTTACCTCCTACTGCGTAAGTACGTAGTAGATAAGAAAGTAATAATGGTTATGTGAACGGCTTTCGTAGAACGCATGAAAAAAAACTTTAAAAGTTATTATTGTTAATAGAATGTGTTGTGAAATAACATTTTACGGATTTGCCAGTCGAACAGTGCTGCGCAATGATGCCGCGACTCTCACGACTTGAACAATGTTTAATTCGTGTCTCTAATAATAAGGGTGAGATTAGCAATGGAATCAAGCGAAGAAATAAAAATTCCAAGATATGCTATCGATTTGTGAAACATTTTACGGCCAAATTTGTTTTAGAAACAACATCTTTGGAGCACACGAACAGATAAGATTCTCTGCTAGAAAGAAGGAATTCGTTTTGCTATTGTTTTGACCGTGACTATTCCTGAAATATTGCCACAGAGGATAGAGATGGATGGTGATGTTGAAAAACGACGATTAAAAAAGCATCAATCGCAGGGCTCGTTCTTCTGCCTTCATCTGCACGTAATTATTAACTGCGCATTTGACTAGTGTAAAAGGTTGTAAATGGTCGCTATTTCTGTATTTTCAATTCTGGAACGCTCATCACAAGCAGCTTCTTTTTTTTATCACATTGAAACAAGTGATAGACGCCTGTGACCAAGATAAACCACTCATTACCATGTTCTCGTTCCAACCATGGTGTCTGTTTCGAACCATTGGAAACAGCTGATTGGATGCGTACTTTGTATTGCTTTGTGTACGGAATAGCAGACGAAAGCCCAGCAGCAACACTGCCACGCCCATTTGTTAAAATGCACGCGACAATGACGTAAGCTTATGTAAAAGATTTGTAAGAATAAATTGTAAATTATCTATTGAAATTCCTGAGTCATTACCAATGATAGTTAAGATGAAAGTTATTGAAACAGTAACTCTGTTGTAATGTATAGTGACTGCACTCTTGGTCTACAATCCAAGAGCAATGCAGTATAGTTTTGTTTATTATGATTGTTATTGAACATGTCTTCCCGTGTGGTCTTCCGTAGAGCTTGGAATTCCGCAGTATGCCGTATGAAGTGCATTCATTTGGAAATATTTAAAGGCGCATAGTTTGGAGAGTTTTAACTCAAGTGATTCGTAAATCAATTGTATTTAAAATGTCCCAGTTATATTGGGCGTACAAAAGTGTTATTAAATAAGAATAGCGAGTCGCAGAATCCTGCGATGCCTCTACAACAAATAAGTGTTTCTCCTCTGGAATGGGGGAAAGAACAGTCTACTAGAACTAGTCATGACTGGAAATTACAGGTAATTCAAGTTTGTCTACAAGGAACATATGTAGCTACCCAGCTGATGTACACAATAATTTGTGGAAGGATAGTGATTTTTGTTGTATCTTTAGGAAACTGTCTTTGCAATGTCTGGATCACATCCACCAGAGAGGTGTGCATCTCAGGCATCAAGTCTTTCAAATGGTCATGATATATGTAGGTGAGCAGAATTCAATTTTCTATTGATTGTAAGGAAACGTGGGCATACTCTAATATTTTTGTGTTTATATGATGTGATTGTTACATCAGTAGTTTTTATGTGGACCATGGCCAAATTTTGTTTTGGTTTTTAATGTGTGTCATTAACATACATATTTATTATGGTAAGATATTTCAACTAATTGAGTATTTTATAAAATTTTGTGAGTTAAAAATGTTCAAGTCAGATATTTTATTACTATTGAAACTAAATTATTCTTTGAACTTCTTCCAGGATATGTCATTGTGAAGGTGACAGTGAGGTACCTCTTATTGCACCTTGCTATTGTTCGGGTTCTTTGCGGTATGTCCACCAGGCTTGTTTACAACAATGGATTAAATCATCTGACATTCGAAGCTGTGAATTGTGTAAATTTCAATTTATTATGAATAGTAAAATAAAACCATTTAATGAGGTATGTGTTTATTATTTGAGTAATATTATTTATTATTTAGTTTGTAAATAGTGTGAGCAGTTTTTGTAAATGTGGTATCTAGTGTAGAGAAATGTTAACAAATTAAGAATCATTTTATTAGTGTCTCGTATTTCTTATTATAAGGTTGTTATTGTCGTTATAGAGTGCAATTTTTATGCACTATTCAACTGTATGCACGTGCAGAATAAATCTTTTATTCATTGTAGCTGTAAAAATGAGGTTCATAAAGAGAAACAAAACATGAAATAAATAAGAAAATTTGTGCATTGTTGCATTGGAAACACTAGAAAATGAGAAATAAATAAGAATGATGTTCAAAATGCATGGTTTACCAAGTATGCACCATCAATATTGATCATGGAGATTTTCTACACAATTATTTGTTTCTTAATTTAATCTTGCCATGATTTACATTAATTATTTTCTTTATTAATCCAACTATGTTTACATATGTTCATACATAGAAAAAATGAATTAGAAACAATAATGTAATAATAATGTAAATAAATGTTACAATTATTGCGAATTTTAATTTGGTTAGACAGGATTTCCAAGGCACTTGAAAGCTACTATGACAGTTTCATTTACACTGCAAAAATATTTTTCCTCTCCACCAGTTGCTGTGCCAATGAGTACAAAGCATTGCATAAAAATGAATACAATACAGATGTAGATAGTAGTGTTTTTATTTGGACGTGTTAGTGAAATAAGTGAAAGGATAATGAAGGATAAAAGTTTCTAAGTGTAATTTCTGGTTTCTAGTGCTATTTATTATTTTTATAATATCTTTTTGAATTGGTGAACATGGTAGTAGCTTATGTAGAAGACAAATATTTTATTTGAACTATCAGTATTGGCAATTATGAATTATAAATTACTTGTACAGTACACATTACTTATAAATTACTTGTACATCACATAGTGATGCACAACTATAACTAGTGTGTATATTTGTAAATTGTCTATTTATTTCTGTGTTAATGGAGTAATTAAGGATTTATATTTTAATTTGTGCAAATAAGAAAATCTTTGATTCGTTACATTTCACTGCATTTTATTTATTAAGTTTGCTGGTAATCACATTTTTAAAATTTGTAATTTTTTTAGTGGGAGACTCTTGAAATGTCTGGAGTAGAACGTCGGAAGTTGCTGTGTTCTGTCACTTTTCATGCAGTGGCCCTAACCTGCGTTGTTTGGTCACTGTATGTCTTGATAGATCGTACAGCAGAAGAAATACAAAGGGGTCTTCTTGAATGGCCTTTCTGGACAAAGTTGATAGTAGTTGCCATTGGATTTACTGGGGGTCTAGTCTTCATGTACATTCAGTGTAAGGCATATTTGCACCTCTGTCGACGATGGCGTGCCTTCAACAGAGTTATTTTTGTGCAAAATGCTCCTGAAAAAGTTGCCTTACCGTTGTGCTCAGGTCAGGCTCCTTTAGCACAAGAAGAGTCAGTCCTGGTCTCAGAGATGTGCTGTGGAAGTGTTCTTTCTGATAGCAGCAGAGGAAAACAAGTTGATCCTCTCACAGAAACGGGAATAAGTTTGTCAATATCAGATAATAAGCGGGATGTTAGTACTTACCTCAAAGAAGATGCAGTTATTTCAGATACAACAGTAACTGTTGGAAGCATGAGCAAAAGTGATGGCAGGGATGAAATGTTAAATAATGTGATCTGTGACAAATCAAATACTTTTGAAAGTTCCGTTTCAAAAACTGGAGATGATGGTGTTGGTATCCTGAAATCAAGCAATTCCAATGAATCCTACAATTTTATGAAAAGGATGGACACTTGCAGTAGAAAGTTCTTGTATGACGATGTGAGTGGTGAATGTGGAGAAATGAGTCATCTACTGCAGTGTGAAGATAAAAGCCATGGTGCAGTGAGTGATAGCCAGTCATCAGGTTTCCTGTTGCTTCCGACCACACTTACACCACCTTCCAAGAGACTAGTGTTAAGTAACTCTGTTCATGAAATGCCACAAGGTACTGCGGTGAGCCCTAGTAGCAGTGAGGAATCTTTCCCTTCTCCATCCGTCCGTCTGCTACAGCCTGCCCTGCAGAGGCCCTGGGCAGTCGGATCCCCTGAGCAGCCTCTCTCTTCTTTGGGCTCCCAGTCTCCTCTCTTGTCAAAACCTGTGATGAAGGACAATTCCTCAAGTACAAACTAAATGGTCTGTTTGTATGCATTGTTACCTTCCACTTATCTTCTTGAAAGTACTTAAAAAGCATACACTAGATTTAGCAAAAGTTTGGGTGAGAGAAGGTGCAATTATGTGCCATTTTATACTTTGTAGTTTGTGATTTTCTTGAATTGTTGCATTCACAGTCGAGTGAGTACTTAAATTCATAATTCATAAACTGTATTGTTAAATATACATATGACTGAAGATTTAGATTAACTTATTGTACTTATCTGTGATGTAAAGAAATTGTATAAGCGTCCTTTATATTTGCTAGTGCATTGTAATGTTATGCTATTGCCAAATGGCACTTAAACGTATTTGAGTGGTATTGACATAGTTTTGTAATGGTGCCAATATACATACACATTAAACTGTTATATCAAATCCTTTATCTTGTGAGTGTGTGTTCTTGAGCTATAAAATAGAGTATGCTTACGTCTTCTAGAAAGAAATGAGATTACAAAGTTTTAGAAAGTTTGTCCCTTAAAGGGATCAGATTTGTGATATTTGGAGCTCATTTTCAGAAAGATATACTGTACACTATATTGCATGTAAAATTCAGAGTTAAAGCTAGTTAAATATTGTTTTATTGTGCCTGTTATTGTTTTACAACAAAATCTTATTTAGTCTGATTTGGTAAAAGGCTCTTGGATGCATTTTTCTTATGATAAATAGTAATACGAACTAGTGTAATATGCATAAGAGGAAATAAATTTTCCAAAGCAATACATTGTTTGAAACAAAGTAAAGATGTAATATACCTAATTAAAAGATGTTAATATCTTTTCTATTTTGAGTGTATGATGAAAAGACCAACTTCTCATGTTGAAAAATAGGTGACTTCAAGAATTTCATTTTGTAAGTCGATGTGTCTTTATGAGTAAACTTCTGGAGATTGATATCCCTCAGGTTTTGTGCCACTAAAAACACAATGATAAAAGTTTTTTGTTAAAATTCATATTTGCTAGGTTGATTTATACCAATGTGCAGTGATATTGATTTAGAGATACTTTTAAAATATTAAGATTTTGTGGGTTATCGTAAGTCATGTTGTAATTTTCTCTTTTAAAAGATCGAAAGACAAGTATTGCTGTGTATTTAATTTTAGTTTTAGGAAATGTATTTTCCATTTTTGTGATTCTATCCTCCTAAGCTTTTACTAACCACTACACATCTCTTTTGTATGAAACTGTGATCATATGACTTTTTTTTTTTAACTATTTGAATTTGCAATCGAAATTTTCATGCAAAATCAAATGGCTAGTCCTCAAACATCGTTTAACAGTGATGTGTTGGAAATTGTACATTCCATTAGATCAGAGGTATTCCAGCCATTTGAATGACTGCTTCCCTTAGAAATAAAAAAGTTATCATGCAAGGTCAAAAAGAGATTTAGTTTCACCTTGGCCAGTGTTGATACCCAACACTCGAGCGCAAATATATATGATTTGTTTATAAATGTTTTTATTATGAAGATATGTGGTAATTATATTATTTATATTAATGATAATTTACTACGGCAACCAATGTTTATTGCATTTCAGGAGCTTGGTTAAGTTTATTGTCCTTAAGCAAAATACCATTTCAACATTTGCTCTGAAGATTTTTTCTAGGAAACTTTCTGAAACCAAGATTAAGATAGAAGTTTTGCTTTCTGAAACAATTACATATATCAATTAAAATTGCTTCATTGATATTTACTTCATGAAATAAACAATTAAATTATTTAACAAAATATTTTATTATGGAAACAATTGTTTAGTGTGTAATTGGTACAAAAAAATAGCAGTCCCTAGACATGATTGTAATAATTATGAATGAATATGAAACAAACTTTTTTTAAGTTCAAGGTAATAACAAGAAAACGAGATAATAAAGTTCAAGGTAACGAGGTAATTAAGTTCAAGGTAATAAAAAGAATTTAGAGATCTTACATGCATGATGTTCATGCAAAAAATTAATCTTTTGATTTGTGTAAGTCAACATTAAGGGAGACCTATGTCCTCATCATGTTGAGAAAGGGGTGGGGGTCCAATTAAAAGATAACTCGCTCCATCAGTTTTCAGATGACACATCACCCACCTCTGTAGGTGGTCTAAGGATTCCACAATCAGTGCCAAATGGTAATAAGTGCATATCTCTGTATATAATTTGATAGTATATGAATTTTAAATGACTTTCAGATGGTATGTTGGCAACATTGATGATCTGAAGAATCAGTTCGTCACGAGTTTTAGGAGTGAACATTGCAAGTAGGCAGAAAAAAATCCTCTATTTAATAAGTTGTTATTAATTCTTAAGTGTGTTTATACAGTAATGTCAGTATATCCAGTTATAAGAGCTGACAATAATCACAACGCAGTTTTTTAATGAAATGGTACATGCTCAGATGCTCAGTGATGTTAAAATAATTTTGTACTTATTGCAGTAATTAGGTGATCAAGGGAAAGATCAGTCACTTGTGACTGAACAATAATACAACTACTCCTAGCATTACCCAGGGGGACCTCGGAGGCCCACCAAGTTTGTTTTTCATAGGTTTGAATTTTTTAAGAAAATTGATAATCCTTGATATTGTTTATTATATGCTTTCTGATGAAAATATGCTGAATAAATCATAAGCAATTGTATTAATTTAAATTATTATCAGTCGTAGGGTGTGAATAAACAAAAATCATGACTATTCACTTGAGAAGTGAGCATTCGGAACATATTTTGGAAATATTGAAGTCTAATAAAGTATTAATAGTTTGTCTTAAAATAATATATTGTAATAAATTATTATGTTATGAAGGTACATCAGCTTCTATTTAACATAAAAACGTAATAGGTTTTTTAATTAAATAGAAAATGTTGATGCAAGAAAGTCAAGTTTTTTAGACAGAAATTGAATAATGTTTTTTGCATGAATGAATACATATGTATATTATTAGTTATATCTAATTTTCCAAAAACGTGAATAAAATGAAAATTTAAGTGGGTTCTGGAGGCCCTGTACCAGTAATGCAGGAAACCATTTATCTCTTGGTATTGCAGGGATAAATAATAGGAATGTATTTTAATGAAGAGAGTTGCATTCTTTACCATAATGACAACTTCAGTTTATAATAATAATAATAATTGTAAATATCTTAACTAAAATGAAAGATAAACAGTCCCTAGACATGAAGGGGGATGCATTGGTTAATATTAACTTTTGAATTAAAACATTCAAATACCTTAATTTTACATTCAAATTTCCTCTGGATAGCTATTTTGCCATTAATAAACAGAAAGTTACAGTGACAGTTGCCTCAATCATCTATTTGTGATATTGAGGATATAATAAGAAAACATTACTCGTGTAATAATATTTATTGAATGTTAACATCTGCAAGAAGAAAATACAGTAGGTTAAGGAAAGATGAAAGATTATTTTCTTTCATGAGAAACCATGGAAAACCCCTTGATATTGCTACCCCCCACCAGAGGTGCATCTTAACATTTAAAATGAAAAACATAGAAGTTTGCAGATTTGGTACATTTGGATTCTATACTGTAATCTACAAAATAAGGTGTTTTTGGATATTCTATTATATTTATTGATGGTTCCGTCACACCTAGCATGGACTTCTAGAAATACTGAAAGTTACTGCTATTATACAAAAATTTTGAGAAAAAGGAAACTTAAAGCATTCTACACATTGGGATAAAGAACATCGGTTTACGAATTACATTGCCATCTTGCGACGAATCTTTAAAATAAAAACTCAACATCTAGATGCATTTGTGAGACATCAAAAACCACTAATATCTCAATTTCATCAGAAATGTGGCATAGCATGTTATTGCCATGCCAAGGTCATTGTTTATGCACTCCATTACTACTATTCATGTTTGCAGATGAAATATAACTTGTAAATGTAATTTCATTTTCTGTGCTTGTGTTGTGGGAAATACAATTATTCCGTTGTCCTTTTCAATGTTCATGTGGCAGGAAGTTAATTCTTTCATGAAGAGGGATGAGAGCCCAAATTTATACCTAATTTGCTTTTGCAAATAGTTTTTATTACACCAAAACAAATTTTTCTTATCAATTCTTGCCAAAAACTCTTGTTTTCACCTATATTCAGAATTCAACTTGTATATGGATTAGGGAGGTTTCCGAGAATTTAAGAAAACGTTCACAGAATACACTTTTCTCCATAGTACATTTCGCTTAGTTTTTAACTGTTTTTTTTATGATAAGTAAATACATATTTTATGCATGAGCATCTGTTTTTCCTGACAACAATCCTGTACAATTAATCTCTTCTCCAAAAGTTCGTCAGCACTCACCAGCAGGATGAATTGCCCACTTCAGAAAAAATATTACTTCAACTAAAGAATCTGTATATTAATTCTTAATGAGAAAACTTTGTTTGTTTTTTTTTTCAGAACGTTGTGCACATTGTGTTCATTGTGACAGCAACCTGAATTACTACTTGAGCTGTTTTGCTCTAACTGTGTGTAGCACATGTTTCTGAATGAACGCAAAGGATGGTATTTTCACATTCCAGATGATTGTATACATCATAATTAAGTGAAACTGCAAATTTTCCTCCTTTATATAGACTGAGAAATCAAACAAAAGGGCAAATGAAGATAAAATGTTGAGATACTGAAGGTAAAGGAAACTATTGAAATGATAAAAGGAATTCAAAATCTGTGTGGAGAACCACAGTTCAAAATAAGAACGAATAACAAATAACCATCAGAACCACCAGAGGTGTGAGACAGGGATGTGGTTTGATACCATATCTGTCCAACACATTCACCAATGACAAGTGAGGAATCAATGGAAAAATTGTGTAAAATGGAATAAACATCAAACAAAAGATAAAAGGTTCAAATAATTGTGTTTGCTGATGTAGTGTCCTCTGGATAGTTCCTCCTGAGAACTCTTTCTGGTGATGAAAATGACCCTGATAATTATTACAGAAAATTACTTCATCAATCACAACAAAATAATTCTATAAAATAGCATTGACCTGCAACATGAAAATCTCCATCAGAAGGAATGAGATAGTGGTATTGCAAGGTAAAGAAGTGAGAAGAGTTAAATTTGGTATTGATAAAATTATAAGTGTGTATAGAGTTAATTATTAGGGCATTATAGAACAAAACATAGAAGACCTAGAAAGCAAAATACAAATAATAAACAGAACTGATGGAATAATTGAGAAGCATTTTGGAAGAGGTTTTACAACATAACATCAAAACAACAACTCAGAAATATAGATTCTAAAATACAAAGACACACAAAAGCTGGAAGCTACTTACATGAGATTTCTACCTCACGCAGCAGGAATCACAAGACCAGATGGACAAAAAGATACAAGAGAAACTTAAGACATTATAGTAGTATAGTATAGTAGAGGACATAAAATAGAGCCAGCAGAGATGGCTCAAGTTCCCATAAGGGGCCATCCATAAATTACGTGACGCAAATTTCGAGAATTTTCAATACCCCCTCTCCCCCTTGTAACTGACTCCCCTATCTCTATGCAATGCAGTGTAACCTCACCCTCTCCTCCCCCTTTAGCATTAATTTATGGATGACCCCTAATGTAAAAGGAAAGATTGTCAAGATACCTTTACCTGTAAGCCTGAAGGGCTAAGATACACAGGAAGGTCAAAGAAAAAATTAATTACTCAGGAGCACAGGAAAAATACCCACAAGATCCGCTAATCAACTGATTAAACAGGAGAACGTGTCATGCTTAATACCCCTACAGTTTATGATTACGGAATGTATCATGAACACTTCATCTTGCCGTTCTCAATGTATGTGGAAAAATTGGAATTCCAAATTTCAGAATGTCATTAAGTAAGCTAACTATTTTGATTTGATTTATTTAGTCAAATTATAGTAAAAACAGCATGTGACGTATGGGGGAGAAGTACTGTCTTTTTCTTGAGTTACAGAATCACTTGCCAACATTTTAACTATAAATAATTGAAAGATGAATAAGTTAATCTTAAATAAATTTTTTTAAAAAATTCATTTAAAAATCTTTAGATTAGCAACATGTGAAAATTTTTATTTGATTATAGTACCAAAATTTTACAGGTTGCCAATATAACATGAATTATAGATTCCTTATCATAGTGAAATAAATACAATGAGAGCAATGATTACAGTAGAATCCTAATAATCTGCATAATGCATTTGAATTAATTTTTTATATCCTTAATTTACATTGTATTTTAGGATACATAGTTTCAATTCCCAGTATTGACACCCTTTAATTTACTTGGATTTCTTTGTTATGGTTTATTTGGACTTTTCCAATATTCAACTTATTTGATTTAGTAGGATTGTATTGCAGATATCTTAATAAAAAAATCATAATTTAGATTTACGTGATATTTAATTTTGGCTTTTATTTTGTGTTAAAATAACTTATTCGGATATTACTATTCTACTGATCAGAAAAGTGGCTTATAACTTGAAGTGATGCCTCTGTCTTCTGGATATCGACAATCATACAATTATAGTGTAGAAATTCAAAACATATTAAGCACTTTTCTTAACTGTTACATATTTCTGTTCAGAAGTGCATTCAGCATTGTTCTTGAGGAGGGTATGATATAGGTATAGGTGTCCAGCCAACTTGATGTTTTCTTATAAATAATTTATGTTGAATATAAGTGTATTTTTATTTGGTAACTTACAGTTAATATTTATAACTTCGACAATTGATATTTCGCATGACCCTTCAAAATTTTATTGCAAATAGCTCAAAATTTTTTCTTTAAATTTCTTGTAATAATACAGTGAAATGCACTTATAAAGATGGCATAGGTCCAATTTTTCCTCGTAACTTGGAAATTTAGAAAATTACACAAGTTCAAATGTTTTAGATGACTTTTAACAACTATCATATTGAAGGTAGGGATTTTTTTGTCGAATGAAAACATTGTCCACAATTAGTTGTTTAATTAAAGTTACTTTTTAAGTAATTCAGATTTTTAAGAGATACAACTTCATTGATAAATTATTTTTTCAGATTACATGACATGGTGTCATGATGGTAATTTCTTGTGACTGAGTGATGGTATAAAATAAAGGATTAGCATTGGCGTCATAAGTACCAAAGTTAAAACATTATTATTGAAGTTTGTAATTTTTGAAATTTCCCTTGGGTTTTATTGTAATTTTGTAGGGAATTTGAGAAAATTGCGGGTCTTGAAGAGGAAATGTTCATTAGGGATTTAATATAAAAACATTGGTATATGAACTAAATTTTCATCTAGCACACTCCTGCCTTCCTAAATCATGAGCTTTTTATTAGAGAAACTTCTAAATTCACTTTGCACTTCACTGCAGTTTTGCAATTTTATCTTCTGAATATATTTCTTTGTTTTCTTTCTGCTCTTCTGATCTTGATCTGAGTTTAACCACTCCATCAATTTTCTGTATAATTTTATTTCATTTTTTACATCACAGTTTGTAAAAGTTTTGAATTTCCTCCCTATATTCTCCACATATTTGCCATTCTACTAAGTTAGGAAAGAGCTCATTTTTTATGAATTTTTTTTACAGTCCATCCTATGAAGATGTTATTAAATTAAATTATTAGTTAAATAAACATCTGTATTTTATATTTGAACTTGTGTTCTAACGCATGCAGGAAATAGTTTGGAAGTGTTTTAAGGTAAAATTTATTTGAGATTTGGATTGACTTTATATGATAAGATGTTGAATATTAGAATTACACTTTTCATTCAAATGTTAAAAATAAATTTAGTTTTTATGAATGTCTTATTTTGAAAAGCATTGTATAATTGTTCTTTGTTTTCCCATTTGTTGTTCATATTAGAATAATTTATAAATTCTCAAATGAAATAACTGTAAAAGTTCGAGGAATTAAGGAAGTTTTTATGCCCAGAAGAACTATGCATTACTGAGTACAGGAGATTTTCAAGATATGTAGTTTAGACAGACTTTTTGACATGAAAGTTCCTAAAGAGTTTGGATGGATTGGTTTAAATAATACTTTTCCCTGTGATCTAATACAGTGGATCCATACTTAGAAGTGTTCTGAAGAATAATAATATTAACTTGAAGCACCTGAACCAGATCTTTCCCACTACATCTGTCATTTTATTGGGTTCTAACACTTTTTTCTATTAAACTTATAAATTCCTTTGTTCTTTATATTCAATACCAAAGTTCTTGCAAATGTAATGTTGGTAGAGCTCTTTCGACTTCATTAATTTTTTAGAAGGAGCAGAGTGAAATAGATGCCTTTTATGTATGCCGGGCAATTAAGACAGTATTAAATGAGTAATACACACTAAACCCTCATAAACGCGATTTCGAATTGAGACTGAAATAATCAGAGTTGGTGTTATAAAAAATTTGTGTTATCCAATTATTATAAATGTCCCTATTACTACAATACCTTGCCAAGACCCAAGTTTTGTTTGTATTGTGGTGAAATTCATGTTAAGTGAGTTTGTGCCAACAAGGGGTTACTGTATTTGAAAAATCTTCAATTTGGAAAGAAGTGAATTCTTACTAAGGCATATTATATATGTGGCATTCTTATTATACACTTTTAGGTATTTTAAAAATTAGAAGATCATTACTGGACAGGACTGGTTGGATGTCAGAAGTGATGATGGAATTTTTGAGAGCATTTAAATAATCTCTTTTCATGACTTAGTTCTCCAGAAAATGTCTGCACCAAAACTTATTATAAATATAATAATAAATATTAATTATTTACAATAATAATAATTTATTATTTATAGTCTCTTTTGCTTTATGCTGTTTAGAAATTATAAGCTAAGAACGATGTTACAAGTTGTGTCATAGAGTTTGCTATTGCAAACAATTACTTCATCGACGCCTGAAATAGGACTTGGATCTACACTTTCAATCCAGCAAAGCACAAAGCAGTTACCAACACAGGAGGTACATAAAATATGTTAGTTCTTAAATACTCCTTTTTCTATGGTATATTGGTCTGGGAAATAAAACATATTTTAAGGATTATGAAGGTGTCATTTTAATAGACCTACATACAAAGTCATTTTTAAGCATGTACAACTAATAAATACAATCGATTTTATGTTGAACCATTTATAGAGTAGCCAGATGTTTCTTCTTCAAATGTTCAAATTTTCAAAGTCACATTACAAGTGGGGAAAATCAGGAATTGATCACATCTATAAAAAAAATAACATTTTGTTGCATTGAGCGACATAGGCCCTTTTTGGGGGGAGGGGGGTGGAAGCACGGCCTCCCTGCCCCCACCCTTTCCTCATGGCTACGCACCCTAAATATCTTGGTGGAGTAACCCCCTTAAATGCTTTTTGCAATTTTGGAACACGCTTTTCACTTGTGTATCTTCATCACACATGTTTTTTTCTGTTCAGAAGACCTTTTTTCAACATTCGTGATATAGATTTTATGATATTTTGCTATAAATATATAGTTCTGTGAAAATGGGCTCAAAATTGCTTACTCTTTTTCGAAATGCCCTTTTTCAAAAAAAAAGAATTTAATGAAAATGTACATGTACATCCTCTTCTATAAAAGTTTTAGTCACGTTTCTAATCTACTATTAGGGAACCGAAAAAAGTATGTGATTTTTATAACACTATTTCCCCAACGTAAATATTTCATGGAAGTAAACTAACCCATTGTGTGAACTGATAGATAATTACTGTAAATGTTATGTTTTACAACATTTTCTGTTGAATTGATTTCGAGAAGATTGTTCATTACGAAGTGCAATTTTGAAAGATTTTGATGCAAAGGTAACTTGGTTTGCTTTGTTGCTAAGGAAACAAATTCTGTTAAAGTTATTCAGTAATACAGATTCAGTGTTAAAAAGCAAATCAAAGGCTGCGATTCTTAAAGAGGTCAGGTTCAGTTATATATGTTATTGCTTTTATTGTGTTACAAAGTCGTAACACTTTTACACGGTCACGAGATTCGGCCTCATGAGACGAGCTTGGTGGAGGTGAACCTCAGAGGCATAGGCATTCAGGTGCCCATGGCAAACAGAATTTGCGACCCTATCAGAATACTTCAAATCAGGGTTATTTCTTTTTGTTTTATCGGGTATACTCTACGTAGCGGCCCTTGTGAGTGGCGCCCATGGGACGTGCAGTTTTTGCCATGCCGAAGATTCGCCTCTGGGGAAGGCTCACTAAGTGGGTGCGAAACCCTCGTAAGGCATTAATGTTTTCAGTTGGGTTTGAGGCGTGGGGTAGGGGGCATTCCGCGTCCCTCGTGTATTGCGTCTATACCCCCCTTCCAATGTCATGGCGTGACTGGCAACTACGTGCGCGATATGTGTTTAATTGAAAAACTGGATCCCCTTACTCAGAACAACGGTACTACACACTGAATACCGACAGTGGAGCCAAGGAATACCATGAGCAAAAACGTCAAGGCACAGAATCGCGATATGTTTATGAGACGTGACGTTATAGGTGCCTAGGTATCTACTATGTAGTGACGATCCGACTTGATGTTTTCTTATAAATCTTTCATTTAAGCCGATTTTTTTCTTTCATACCTACGTATGTACGTAATATACAGTTTCGTAAAGCTGTGGAAAATCGATTTCGAGATTTAAACGAAAATACACGTTTTGGGGTTCCCTGATACCGAAAAAGTTGTTTAAAGCCAATGTATATTCTTTTCTCAAAGCAGACTCCAAATTTTTTCTTTCAGTTTTTTCCTCGGATAGAGGAAAGGGCACTTAAACAATGACACCGGAATCATTTTCGTTGAAGTCTCTGGATTTTCGAAAATTACAAAAGTTAGAAACAATGCGCAAAGTTCTATTTTGCTATGAAGGGATCGAAAAATTGAGAAAATGTGGGGAAAAAAGTCTTTAAGATGCCGGTAGGTAGTGGCTGGGAAGAGGGTTGGGGCAAAACCGAAAAGCCGCATCCTCGCAAAATCAAGCAATCGTCATACACATGTGTCCTTTCACAAGAGAAGTTTCAGTAGTTACAATAATATATGATGCATTGTTTTTAAATTAATATGGATAGCAGGATTTTCTGCAATAGTCCCCTACAGTTATATCACCAGATCTTAGTAATTATAAAACATTTTAATTACATTTTCAGAAACAATCAACTTTGTGTTCACTATGAATGATAATTGTATTGTATTGTTCTACAATTTGTGAACCTCCCTTATTTCGTTAATCTTCAATAACTAATACTGTACCATTCCTAGGATTCGAGCCCCGACAAAGGCAGAATTACCGACACTACCTTATCAGCTAGTTCGAATTCATTCGCTGTCTCGAAGAGAATATTAGCGGCTGACTGCTCTGATCGGCAAATTTCGGAGGTTTTCTCCCGTCAATAAATAACAGGCGAATTCCAGAACAGTACCCTAACAAACGGATCACAGACTGCGCACGATCTTCTTCCTCTTCCTTGTCCTATCCTCACCCCCTTACCTACACACACATGCACTAAACTACCACACATGTCGGGAGCTTCGAGCTTGTCCGGCTGGGGCGGTGCCTCGGAGATGGGAGATATCTGGACGAGGGAAAACCCCGCAAGTCGATGCGTAGGTCGGCGCCAGATCTCGCCATCCAGCGGGAGAAGAACATCATCACCTACCGTGATAACGACATGCACACAATTTACGAGACGAATGACCATAGCAGTTGACGCTCCCAGAAACACAAAATAATCACTCTATTAAGTGTGTGCGATCTCTTGCTCACTGATCGCGCTGTTGAGCTGACGATTTGTGTTCGTTCAGTCTGTTACAAGCACTGGGAAGCAATAAAAAATACGCGTGCCTTATTAGGGTTGCAGGAAATATTAGTACAGTCAACTCCGGTTATAGTGAACTCCTGTGGACTAACATGTTTGGTTCACTATATCCGATGATGCCAAATTAAGTGGAATTTCAATGATTGATTTTGTTAATGTACAGCAAAATGCATTAGCAGCACTAACTGAAAATTTCAATTTCTTTATTTGTACTTAAAAAATAAATTATTTTCAATTGTTTGCTTCGTTCATTCTTCTTCATTAGATCCTTCTCCTGAGTTCGTGCTCTCTCCATTCTTTATTCTGCATTGTCCTCTGTTTCTAAGTATCGTAATGCAATGTTGAGACTTTTCAATGCCTCTTGCACTGTTGGTCACTATCCCACTCTCCGAAGGACCTTTTAATCAACTAATAACAGAAGAGATCCAATTAATTTCCAGGGCTTATTTCCTATGTTCACTATAGCCGAGGTTAAGGTTCACTGTATCCGAATTTTCTTCTGCTTATTTGCATTGTAAGTGAAACGGGACCAGTGACTTAAGTTCACTATAAACGAGGATTCACTATATCCGAGTTCGCTATAACCGGAGTCGACTGTACCTTGCATGTAGTCTTGGCCCAGAAAGAATGGGCGATGCGGCCGTACTTCTTTATTTTCCTCGTGACAACATTCGAATGATATTGTTCAATCCCTTTCGCATTCTAGGGATGACATGCCCTTCTTACTTCGCTTACGACATAATAAAACAACGGTAAGCATAGTCAAGGACCAGGGGAAAGAGAATCAGAGCCGCCTGAATACAAATTTGGTTGGGAGCAGAGTGCGAAAGACATTAATGAAACTGTGAATTATGTGTTCATTATGCTAAATGAGAGGTGATCTCGTGTGAGATACGGAGATACAACAGAACGATGTTGAAATCGACTTAATCATGAGGCTCACGGTCTCAAGAAGAGAAAACTTCTACCGCATGAGCTGCGGCTTCCACTCAATTGGAAAAGTCATTAGACTCACAAAATGATTTACGTTGGAAATAAATGCTTCGGCTTGCTAATAGTCTTCTGGGCAATGAGGAAATGACAATGAAAATCAAGCAAATGCGTAACCCAACTCTTCAGATTGTTCTTCAAGTGTCCATGAAGTCAGTGTATAGGAGTTAAAAAAATAACTGGCAACATTACTATGGTCCGGTTAAAATAAGTTGGTGATTGAAAGTTGCCAGGCTGCGTGTCACTGAGAACGTGTTCCCGGGACAGGAAAATACACACTTGAAATAAATACTAGTACTTACAAAAGACACCAAGTCATATACCCATATTTTATGAAGCAGCAGAATCAGAAGCACACCTGTCAATCACCAACTTATTTTAATCGGACCACAGTTCTGCATTTTCTATTTACAACTAGAATATAGTCGTAATATGACCACTACCATCCTCAGTACGCCTGTTATTCGCGCAGACCACACCTGCCCAGTCGTGTTTTACTACTGAAGGATATTATTGATCAGCACATCGGGGCTTCCGTTACGGCTAGGCGTACATAGCTGATTTTCCCGGCAACGAAATTCACAGATCAGCCCAGTCAGAGCCGGTACAAGGTTATTTTATGCCTAACTTAAGATAAGGTAATTGCGTCTACTACAAAAGTAGACTGGATTGGTGCCTACTTTCATAGCGGTTTTTAATAAGCTTGTTTAACCAGAGACACATTAAGAGGAGACTCTAAGCGGTAAAAAATTAGTGTCCTCAAACTCAGGTTAGAAATAGAAGTTCCGACAAATCTCTCTTAAACGAATTAACAACAACAAAAGAGGAATGAAAAATTCACTGTTAGATATTAAATTAAGTTATTTAAAAAAATATTTTTACACGAGTTTCCGTCTTACTTTATTTGTTGCAAAACCATGAATTAATTATCTTGTCGGTGTCAATTCCATTGAGCATTTTCTGCTTCACAAAGGGCCAAGATATTTAGTTTTTCTTTCAATGTTTTCATTAAAAAAATTTTGACTCTCTCTTGAACTAAAAATGATCTATCTCCTGACGCTTGAGATAAGGAAATTGTTAGAAAAATCTTCAATAATATTTCAATATTCGGAAATATATTAAACTTTTCATTAGCGCCTCGATATTTGTGACGTCGACACCACTATCACAGAAATCTATGCAATCTATTCTTCAATCAACCAGGGCCCTGAAAAGTTTACATTTCTTAAGAGCATCATTGACAAACAACGAATTGTTTTGTTTATCGGTAAAAAATATATATTTGCGAAATGCTATTCCGAGACCCCACGCGGCCGTTTAGTTCGCTTCCCATTAAACCAGTTACTACATGTTATAAAAGAGATACACATAGGAAAGAAGTTAATCATTAGCGATATATTCTGCTCTAACTACAACCTTCTGTCAAAGTTGGAGCAGTTCTTTGATTCCAGGCCTGTAGAAATCTTCTTTTTGGAAATGAAGTCATGCGGGAAGGAAATTCCTTGAAATTCCTTGTTGCTCATAACAGAACGGAAGAGATGAAGATCTGAATGCGCATGATCAGACGAAGAGCTTAATAAAACTTCCCAGCCCAACATTTGGATAGTTTCTTTTGTCACGTTAGCAGAATGCGGGCGGCCATTATCGCACAGTAGCATCAGTTCACGTAATCTTGTTGGTGGTTCTTTTAAATTACGTCTGCAAGGTTCCCAATATTGACAATAAATGTCAGCAGTGAGGGTTGCACCTCAGGGAAGCTATTAGTACCAAATAGTATAGAAGATCTATAATACTATTTGTTAGTACTACCATATCTTTTTTGTCCTACCGGATGCGTTACATCATCTTTTTTGGATGTCCCTGGTATTTATAAGGGAGTTGCGTTTTTGTTAAGGCCGAGATATAATACCTTTCTTTTACTTACATTAACATAAAGACACCATTTCTCATCACCAACGATTTTGGATAGGAGTGGTTGCTGTTGTTCACGACCCAATCGATGATGAGCTAACTGAGATGCACATAAAGCCACCTGCTGATTTTTATGATTTTGGTTCATTGTATTTTGAACACATTACATCTAGTTTTTTTAATCCCGCCCGATGAATGCACGTGTCGTTTGATCGTCAAAGATCATCAGATACGTCAATTGCTTCCGATAGGCACAGTTCAGTGGCCATGAGCAAATGTTTCTATCCACATCCGATGTACCGCAGAAGAAGCAAAAGTGAATTCATTCAAAATGTGCAGAGCAATTTCATAATTTATAGGTTGTAGTGTTATTGGTAAAGTCCTTTATTTTATGTGGATAACCTTTTTTTCTTATTTCATTTATTTATTAAATCTTACAGATATTCATTCTGTTACGCAGCTAATAAATTATCCTGTAGGCCTAGTAGTGACACTACATTGTATTTTCGGATTCTGTCAGAACTTTTGTAATTTTCTCGCACGTTAAAACGATTGACTAGAGTTTCTTGTATAAAGTAACTTATAAGTAAAGTATATACAAAACAATAAGTATACTTTTACAAGTTAGGTTACTGAATCGTTTTACTCATCGTAACTGGTATGAAATTGTTATAGACTGGAAGCATTAGCCGTGAATCATAAACATCTCGAAGTCTAGTCATTTACACGTATTGACCTTAGGCAAATTATCACATGTAAAGTTAAAATCCTGTAGTTAGGCCCTTTAAGACTGTTTCCGAAGTTACCCTTTTAAAGAATAGTCTCCTGGGCTGCCCATCTTATTACCAGAAACAAATTTCACATTATCCCCGAAATATTGTTAAATGATTTCCCATCTCTTCATGAATATAAACAGTAAATATAGTGTGTAAACGTTTGTAACAATTTTACAATTATCATATTAAAAAATGAAATGCTTCATTCAAGGGTTTCTCACTTGATCTGTGTAGTACGCATGTACCCACTCCGCACACAAGGGAATTCATTTCCCCGGAAGCAGAGCGCCCCTTCCTCCCGCCTTGTAACGCTGCACATGTGCTCCGAGGGGATGGGGGAGCCTCTTCAGTCACGGAAGGATGTGGCGGACACCTTATTTGCGGGCGGTAATCTCACCCAAATCCAGGAATTTTTGACCGGGGTGCGGTCAGAAAATGTGAGGGTACAGTAAATTTTTAGTTCTTCATGTACTTCAATAAGAACATATCAAGTTTAACTATAGACTGTCTCTTGTACAGTTCTTAAGTTAGTAAAAGTTCCATATGATTTTCAGTCGTAATATTTATTAAAAGATACACATATAATGAATCACTTGGCTACGTTTCGGAGACTAAATTTGTCTCCATCATCAGGCCTTTAAATATAATATAATGTTACTTAATTACATGATGTCAATTACAACCAATGAAGGACGAGCTTGATTGTTGTTGAAGATTGGTATCCATAATATTGAAGATTGCAATATTTATTAAAACAGATCACTTTATGTCTATCTTATAATAAATATTACGACTGTCTGAAAATAATATGGAACTTTTATTAACTTAAGAACATATCAAACAGGTAATATATTTTTATAAAATTTTATTGGATTAATGAAGCAGATGGAAAAGGAAATTATATGTATAATATATGTGGATGTAGAGTAATATTATATTTACGATACAGATGTAAAGTGATACAGAAACCTAAAATTTGTCAGTTTTCTAATGTATTATTGATATCGCCTATATATATATATATATATATATATATATATATATATATATATATATCACACTATAACACGTAAATTCATGCCTCTTCGGAGTTCACTTTTCCAGACAGCCTCATCTATAATTTTTCAAGTTTCTAAAGTGAACAAGAAAACTTTAGTAGTAGGCGTTCATTAAAATAGAGTTTGAAGAACTATAAATAGACTATCCCGTACGATTTTAACAAGTCTGCGTATTTTGTATTCCAGACCTCACCCCATGGGGTGGGGTGAGGTCCTATACTTTGCCGGGGAGGCGGTAGTTACAAAATGAGTGTGAGGTTGCACACCGCAAGGAGACAGCTGGATAACACAGCGGTCGTGGGTGTCGGTGCGTCTCGTCTCCGCCGCCCCCGGCACCCCTCGACCCCCCCGCCGCCCACCATCGCCTGCGCCGCCCCTCCGCCCCTCTCCCGTCCCGCCCCATGTCGCCCCCGCCTTTCCACCCCGTCCCTACCGCCCCGCGTCGCCCCGCCGTCGCCCTCGCCGCCCACGCCCACGCCGCCCCCGTCGCCCCGCCGCCCCCGCCGTCTCCGCCGCCCCCGCCGTCTCCGCCGCCCCCGCCGTCTCCGCCGCTCCCGCTGTCCCACCCGGCGCCGTATTTCCGCCCCGCTCCCCTCGCCTTTCCGCTTCGCCCCGGCGCCCCGCCCCGCATCGTCGCCCCCACCTATCCGTCCCGCCACCACTGCTCCCAGCCCCACGTGGCCACGCGCCGCCCCCGCCTCTCCGCCCCGCCCCTGCCGCCCCGCGCCGCCCCTGCCGCCCCTGTCGCTTCGTGGCGCTGAGCGTGGGCCGTGCGTGGCGCCGGGGCGTGGGCGGCGCCGCAGCTCTCCGGGGGCGGTGCGGCGGCGGCCGAATCGATGCTGTGGGCGCCCGGAGCAGGTGGCGGCGGCGGCGGCCGCGGCTGCAGCTCAATACGCGCGCCAGCGGCGACGGCCCCCGCACAGTGCCCGGCCTCCGCAGCCGCCCGCGCCAACGTAGCCCGGCACAGACCGCTCACGAACAAAACCAATGCCACAATCAGGACTTTTGCTACCTAGCAGCTCTAGGTGCAGTCTTGAGTACCACTTGATGTTTCCTTAGGGGCCGTCCATAAATTACGTAACGCAAATTTGTAATATTTTCAATACCCCCTCCCGCTTGTGACGCATTCTATCTCTATCTCTGTGTAACGCAGCGTAACGCTGCCGCAGACCCCCCTCCCTCCCCCTGTAGCGTTACGTAATTTATGGATCATCCCTTATAAAGAAAATTTCATTTGCAACGAATGTGAAGTTCATTTTTATTTGTTGATTTATGAAAACATATTCCATTCAGATGTTAATTGACTTTCGTTACGAAAGAAAATTAGTAAAATATGTTTGGAGTACACCGATCTACTGGCATAGGCGCACTAGAGATTCCATGGTTGAAAGGGTTGTGTGTTCGATCATCGCCTTGTACAAGTGAGTTTATGTGTGTGTACTTAGGGTCTGGCAATCAAATTTCTGTTTATTTACTTTTAAAAGGATTTGTGCAATCCTTTATCCTAACCCCTGAATTTCAACCGCTATAAGCGTAATATTATAACATGATACTTGTACATATGCGTCAATCGTTCGGCGGAGTCTTTATCTGGTCAAAAATAAATAAATAAATAAATAAATAAATAAATAAAGGAGTGGAATCAAAAAACTTAAGAAAGATTGGGTCCCATATTTTTTAGTGTTACAACTCAAATATTTCTCTTTCTTTAGAATCATTCATACTTTCAATTCATTAGGCTTTCAAGACCCTTAAACTAAGTAGGGGCTCTTGAGTCATCTAATGAGGTGCTGATGTCGGTAATAATGAGGTATGATACTCGAGCAATGGGGGATGAGAACCCAGGGAAACGGGAGGGCTCCCAGAAAACCTGTTAAGTGTTCGCTGCGTCCAGAAATTCCTCGTGGATTCCTTAGATAATTTCGCATTTTTGCGTGTGAATGATTAAGACCACCATTATCATTAGCATCTCCCGGTCATTGTGATGACTATTCCACTCGTGAAATTAAAATCAATAGTGTTGAACTACGCATACAAAAAAACCAATCAGGGCGGTGTATCTCAAAAAGTTTATCGATTCTTCTATCCGATTTTTCTTACCGCTTCTCCCTACTGGCCAATCATAAACTGTGTCTCATCTATCTTAGGAGGCGGTATACATAGATCGCTATGTCGATGACCAATAAACCGCGTATGTACTGTAACATAACCTCTTTGAATTTAACACAGCTTTCAGTTATTTTGAATGTTTGGCGCATTTTGGAACTTTGCTGCACGTAACATTCGCGGAATAGTCCTATTAAATACCACTTGTGTTTTGGAAATTCTCAGATAAATCCCTTCCTCGCATCGCAAGTCGGGGATTTATCGACAATTTCTAAAGCACTCGTGGTATTACCTATGATAAATGCGAGTTTATGGCGGATTTTCTCGAAATGCTCCTTTTTCCCTGCAACTCACTCCTTCGTTGTTCCTAAATCATTGATCCCTCCCGGCCACCACGATCATCATATCTCCTTTTATCTCACACTTTCACTCACGCTCCTCATCATAATAATCATTCCCTGTACTTCACAGCTGAGATGACTCCAGGATGATGCAGCAAAGCCCTGTAAGCAGAATGGGTTGCGAAATGTGGTCATTAGATAATCTCTTTCTGAACTCTGAATTGCAAGAAAGAAAAAAATATCTGAAATTTATCTTGCATTGCTGGATCGACTTGTTTTTCGAAATCATTTGTCAGTAAAACTACACATTGGATTGGTTGAATTATTTAAAAATTAACAAAAAATTAAAAAAATTGTAATTAAAAAAAGATTCAAATATGTTTTACAAATTCGTAAGGAGACCTCGTCATGTGCTGGTAAAGACTATAAAGTTAAACGTAGATTCTTTAATGAAATGAAGGATATATTGTTGCGTTTGAATTGTATATGTTGCTGATAATGTACAAGTATATTAGTTTTGTATCTCAACTAGGTCCTAAGAGACTTCTTAATCAATGGATGTGTCATAAATCAGTAAAATAAGCCACTAGAACATTCTAATCAGTAAAATTAGCTACTAAAACCCTGCGTGAAATCCTAAACGTAATTCAAAATGCATGCGTAATATTTGAGGCCACGGCTTCACGCAACAATCAATAAATGGTTCCCAACGAGACGCAATTGAATCGGTTATTTTTAAAACTCCTTAAATCACTCTCTTTTGCATTCTCGCATTTTGTGAGAAAACAGAAGCTCCAAGATACTAGATGCACCGTTCTATGTGTAAATCTCGTAAATCTGATTAATACAATGGCCGTGAGGACAAGCAAAGTTTAGGTTTGGTTTTGAAACTCTGTAAATCATTGATTTGCGGGGTATGTACGACTGAATATGTATTGTCACAGTGGTATGACTGGGATACCACTGACAGGGAGATTGTTTAAAAAGGATGTTCAATACGAAAATATTCCGATTTATCATAGAAACACATATTTCAAGCAACTGTTTCTGTCATATGAATTATGTATGATGTGGATGCACATTGCTAGTTCAGTAATATTGTAATAAATGTGTCAAATTACAAACTGAACTTGCAATGTGTATTTTTTTTACATGTTTAAGTAAAAAATTCCTGATTCGTTTTTGAAATTCTATAAGTCATAAACTTTTAAATAAGTCCAGCGACTATTGTATGTACTATTGATACAAATGAATTTCATGTCTCCGTGGCATTCTCTATCAAGATTTATATATCAGAAATTTTTTTAAAAAAAGAAAAAAAAACAGAGAGGAGTTACCTCTGTACTTAATTAATCGTTTTTCTTGTCTTCCTACGACTTTACAATTCGTGACTTGCGGGGTTTTAAAAATAACCGATTCAATTGTGCAGAGAATGCCGGTGCTATTTTTTTCCGAGGCGCCTAAAACGAGAACCGTTTCGCCCGCGCATGTGGCAGCAGCTGCGCACTGCGCCTCCGTCGCTGCCACGCCCCCTAGCGGCCCCCTCCCCCACCCCTCCCTTCCCCCCCCCCTCTAGACGCGCCAGCGCCGCGGCGCGCCGGCCGCTGCCCCAGGTCAGGGCCCGCTTGCGCCCGCGCCCCCCTCTCCTCTCCCCCGCCCCCACGCCCCCGCCACGCCCCCGACCACTTCCATCGAAATCCCGAAGACGTGGTGCGTGGCGTGGCGAAACCACACCGCCGATCAAAAAAATCGTTACCCTCCGGGCTTTAGATTTTACTGCGTGCGTAGACTCAGGGCTGCCGAGGGCAGCGCTGGTGAGAATTCTTGGGGTGACTTCCTTTAGAAAGTAAAGGTGTTGATTCTATACAAATATTACTGTTATTCGAGTAATGTATTAGTACATCATTCCAGGTAATGTTAAGGAAAACAGAATCGCCATTTTCCTTAGCGAGTGTTTGGACGTAACGACCTTGAAGGCTGTGATAATTCTCATAATGAGTCATACAGGTCGTTGCCCCGACTAGCTGGAGAAATCACTCATTTGCATTAGTTGCTGTTAGGTCGGCACCTGCTAATACGACGGACTTCGCTGGAATTCAGCGACGTACTCAAACCCTGCGCCAAAAAATAATTGGGAGAGGAACCGTCTGCGACTGGCTCTCTGGGTCACCTGATCTCATCGCCGTGGACTACTTTTCCCGTGGGGCAACGAAAAATATGGCATACAGATGTTAACGGAAATCCTCACAACGTACTGTTTACACTGTAAACGCTGGTGAAACGAGTGAGGAAAATCCTTATTCGAAAACAGCTGTACAGTAGAATTTCAAAAGATCAGTGTAAGAATACAGAGGTGAACGATTTCAGTCATGAGAAAGTGGTAAATTATGCTGTTGTTTTCATTTTTTTGCATTAACGAGTAGTGATACACAAGTAATGCCTTCTGGGTGTGCATCCCAGCCCGCAGCGTTTTGTGCAGTGGTTGTCGGTGCAGCAATCACTCGATCGCCGCCTGGGGGAACAGGCGCGGAGGCGGCGATGTAGGAGGCGAAGACGGTCGATATGGCCGCGATCCCTGCAGAGGCGGAATTCGCCTCTCGGATGACGTGGCGGCCTTCGCGCCCGGGCCGCCGCGCGCCCCTTCTGCTCCGCAGCCACCGCGCCGCGCATTCCAGGCCGGGCGCGAGAGAGAGTCGTGGACGAGTTCCTCTAACATGCAACACCCACCGGGCTGGATACTCGGATTGACATAGAATTTTACCAGCTTGTTCAGCGCCTTTCAAAACCCTTGCATACAAATTTGTATGTGCTAAGGAGCGTTGCAACTAGTGTTTTTGCGATAATTAGAATTGAAATCTTTCACGACCTTACCCAGAGGCGTATCTAGGTATTCAGGCGCCCATGGCAAGCGTAGAATTTGCGCCCCTGTGGGGATGCTTGAAAAGAAGGTTGTTGTTATTGTTTCAACGGGTGTACTGTAAATAGCGCCCCTTGTCAGTGGCGCCCATGGCACGTGCCATGCCTGCCATACCGTAGATACGCCACTGGACCTTACCGCCTGGGGAAGGGCGGAAATCGCTGCTCGCCGCTGCTTCTGCGGCCGTTACTCACACACCGCGCTGCCACTATCGGTGGCGAGCATCGATTTCCGTCGTTTCAGAGGCGGTAAGGTCATGAAACATCTCAATACTAATTACCGCAAAAACACTACTTGCAGTGCTTCATAGCACGTAAAAATTTGTATGTAGGGGTTTTGAAAGGTGCTGAACAAGCTGGTAAAATTCCATGTCAACTCGAGTATCCAGCACGGTGAATGTTGCGTGTAAGAAGGGACCGCTTTGACAGGGCACGAAACAAGCGAACATCTTCCAGGGCGACGACCTTGCGAGTGATACTGATGAAGCCGTTTTACTAATGGAAGCGAACGCGCTGACAAAATTGGCTGCTGTTATGTTGCCAGCAGTGGCCAAGCAGCAGCTGTCAAAGCGGTCCCTTCTTGTAGTAATCTCTCTATACCACACAACCATTCGATAAGAATTCTTTCTAAAATCATTAAGAATTTAAATTGTACAATGACACTGTGGCAGTTTTACAGCGACAATAGTCTTATAATTAGTACTGAAGAGACAGTCATGTTTCGTGAGATTGTGTTTGATTACTCATGTTACGTCCTGTGAGGTTCCAAGGGGACACAACTCTTATTGATTCGAAGGCATTGTGGCAAGCCACAAGCACACCGCTCACCCTCTTCAAAACTTGAATGTTTTTATGCGTATTATTGAGATAACTATAATAAATGTTACAACATTTATCTGACAAGTATTGATTGTAATGATCACATTCGTCACGTAAATTACCATTCAACAAATAGTTCTGTCGGAGTGTGGATGTTCTATTCCCTTTACCCCGTTGTCTCTGTCGCAATTACCTTCGTTATCCCTTTCAAAGAAGCAAAAGAAAGGACAATGAGCGTGTAAACAGGTATTAAAACTCTTTTTTGTTTGTTTGTTGTTTTCGAGAGAGAGAGAGAGAGAGAGTCACGCGCATACACACGCACGCATACACGGGCTTCACACGCACATACATACATACTCACATACGTATAAACACCGACACACAACTGGAATCGTCCCCTCAGGTAAATTCCACGCGACGAGCGTTTCTACCGCAGTTTAGTGACGGGCCCTATTCACTGCGTCACCTGGTCGCCTCTCATGAGTCTATTGAACCGCACTGGAGGTCTATGCGGGTCCCCGCGGAGCTAATAGCGCATGATCAATGTCGCTCGTCATTACGCGGTAGTGGCGAGACCGAAATGTACAGTAGGCCCTTGTCGACCTAGAGGTGTGGCTCTGACCTTTTCATAGATAGTAATAATTTTAATAATTTGTCGTCTAAAGTTTGGATGCAGCTAATATTCAGACGTGCTTGATTTCTTGACCTCTGTTGATGAATAGTACGGACTTATTGAGTGTAGGTCAGTGAAACATTAATTCAAATTGTCAACGTTTCGGTTTTTATTCAGCCTTCATCAGGGTATTTTCCGGATCTCTCGGGCCTATCCACGATGAGATGCGAGAATCGTGGAGAGGTGCGAGAGATCCCCTGATACCCTGATGAAAATACGCTGATGAAGGCTTAATAAAAACCGAAACGTTGGCAATTTGAATCAATGTTTCACTGACCTACACTCAAGAATAAGTCCATACTACTAATATTCAGAGCTCTTCCATCGAGAATTCCTCTTTTTCCTTCCACTCCTAACATGTGGAAGCGTAAGAAGTGACCTGACGCGTCTTTCGTTCATCAACGTGTTCCTCTCCTATCCATGATAGCAACCCTCACGTGTCCGATGACCGCCATCTTCGCTCGTAATGGCTTAATGAACAATCCACTTGAGATCCACACCGCACACTCCAAGCAGATCTTTCACAACACATCACAATCAAGTCGACGGACCCTTTGGATGCAAGGGCTTGCCGCCACTGAGCGCGGCCCGTTCATGCGGCCCGCGTCGCGGCCGCCGGCGTGGCCGCGCCGGCGCGGAAGGGGGCCGGCGCGCGGCGGCGGGTGGGGCGAGGGAGGGCGAGCGCCGGGCGATTGAGCGACGCACGGGGAGAACGGCCGCCCCGAGCCTCGCCGCTCCGCGCCGCGCCTGCCGCCGTGCAGCATCCGCCGCCGCCGCCACCGCCTATTGATCTGGAGCGAGCGCGCGCCGCGCCGCGCCGAGCCGCCCCCGCCGTCAAACGCAGGCAGCGCGGAGGCCGGCCGGGCGGCGGCGGCGGTGACGGCGGCGATCGCGGGAGCGGTGGCAGTGGCGGCGGGGTGGCAGCGGCGGTGGCGGCGGCGGTAACGGTGGTGGTGGCGGTGACGGCGGCGATGGCGGCGGCGGGGGCAGCGGGGTGGCGGGGGCGGGGGCGGGGCGGGGGCGGCGGGGGCGGCGGGGGCGGCGGGGGCGGCGGCGGGGGCGGCGGCGGGGGTGCCGGCGGGGGCGGCGATGGTGGAGGCAGCGGGGGCGGGGGCGGCGGTGGTGGCGGCGGCGGCGGTGGGTGCGGCGGCGGCCGCTGGCAACGTCGCCGGGGCGGGTGGGGGCGGGGCGGGGGCGGGGCCGCCTCCCGGAGCGACGGCCTCGTGCGGCGGAGGACTCCTGGCGTCCGCGCGACCTGCCGCGCGGCGCTGCGCGGCTCGCGGCTCCTTTTTTTCGCCCGCGCGGTCCTCGCGCCGCCCGCGCCGCGCCGCCCGCGCCGCTCCGCGCCGTGGCCTTCAGCTGCCCAAAGGAGCGCTCGTCGTCAAACAATAGCCGCTTCTTGCTCCTTGCCATTGCAACCGTATATGGGGCAGTAACAATTCGGTCCTAGTGTGAATACTGTTAGTATTCCAAGCTCTCCACAAACATAAACATATAGTAACAATGCAAGGGTCACTTTCACAAACGTTGAGGTATTATCACTGACGTGTAATGGGAAACTTCTTGTGGCTGGTTTGGCTTATCTTGTTTCTGTTATGTCTGTCATTTCATTGTAATTTAAGCAAGTTTGCCTACTTACTGTAAGAACTTTCTTTATCATTTCCAGACCGGTTTTCTTACTATCTAGGTTGCTGTTACTTGTGAAGAGTACATTCAAAACTCCTTTGTAACTATGATCTGGAATGTCATTTTCCTCTTATTGTTAGATTTGAACATCTAACTATCATATACGATGTAATTAATGTTACAGATTGTATAAGATTTTATTTAAGATACATTTATGTTAGTTCTTCAATGATCTATAAAATACTGTTCAATTTGCCGTCCCTTGGCAGCCAAGATTTTTTAAATTTTGTTTCTCGGTGTCTTCTTTTTCAATCAAATTGCACGCATTTAATTCGGGGAAACTATCCCATCTCTCAACCCAGAAGTTCTTAAATTTATATCTTCTGAAATACCTGAGCGAACGAATGAATGATTTTCGTTACAACATTCCTTCATTACGGACCGTGCAGAAATAATTCAGGAACATATTCCAAGATTCGTATTCTTTAATTCCTTTGCAATTTTGAAATATGATAAAAGTGTGTAATGAATGGATTTCATTAAACCATATGTTGAACGAATCTTCCAGGGTCATAAACGAGGATCCATGGATTCCTACAAAAATTCTCAATAAACTTCTTTAAAATTGTTCGTTTTTAAACGTATGTTCAATTAGAATATAATATAAACAAAAAATATAATACAGTACCTCTCTCGTGATGAAATATTCTTGCAGTGTTTCGGTGATCCATGTGAAACTGCTATTGAATTCGTATAGAAATACCGTGCAACATTAAATATTGAAGACCAAAAAATAACTTTTGCAATTTAGTCGTGTACTCTAAAAATCAATGCGCGACAATTTGCTTCTCCAAACCTTTTCATCCGATCTTCATTAATTTTTCTGTATTCTTATATATTAACGAGGAATTATCGGATATCATCTTGAAATTCCAAATGTATACAAAAATTTGGTTTATTGTAATTTGCAATGCATCTTGTTGGTACGTAGCGGCGGTGCGGGTTGCATGGGCAGCGGGGTGACGCAGGGTGGCACAGGTTGAGGGTTCGTTTGTGAGCGAGACGATTCGCAGCGGTGTGGAGAGAAGCAGGCCGGGGTATGAGGAGTATGAAAACACAATTACTCCTCTTTTCACAACAGATGACTTGGAATGATTCCTTTTCAGGCTGATAGATGACTGGTAAATACGAGTAACAACTCTAGCAATGACGGGCTCATTACCAAGTCCAAAGATATAACTAAATATATTATTATTATTATTATTATTATTATTATTATTATTATTATTATTATTATTATTATTATTATTATCATTATTATTATTAATATTGTTGCTGTATATATTGTTGTAAGATTAATGTAGAACCGTAGAGGGCTATTCAATTAGAAATCAGGATAGTAATTTGTTACATGTTTTAATGCAACGTTTCGTGGGAACTTAACGCTCATTTAGGTGCTGGACCACAGATCCAGCATTACATAATAAACTCACAGGTGGAGCAACGGAAAAATTATAGTTCATACCCCACAGTTAATCAAATATAAAAACACATGTTAGAAATGTGACATAGAGACTACAATGACATTAATAAACTAACAAGGTAAAATATAATTATGCAGAAGCAATCACACATTCCATCAACGTATTCAAAAATAGTTAAAAATATTTTAAATATTTCACACGTCGTTAATAATTACAAGGCAGGGATATTTCAGAAATGAATGCATTTGTGAATAGAAATGTTTCGAATGATCTCTTGACAACTTCGTAAATGCTTTGACAATTTATTTTTTCAAAATAACTTATCCATTTTTACTTTCCCGTATACGTACGTATACACGGAGTGATATACGTAGTATAGGGAAAGTTATGTAATGCTGCGCGAAAAAATGGCCAATTTTTGGCGGAAAAAAATTAATTGCCGGGCCGTGAAAACGAATAAGTTGATAAAACCAGTTGCTAAATTAAGAAAAAAAATCCCCTAACACGTGGTGTAGCCAGAAACCCTGTTTTCTAGGTCCTTGATACCGAAAACCCAATTGAAAGGAAAACGTCCGTCTGTCCGTCCGTCCGTCTGTCCGTCTGTGAACACTGCTAGCGCCTAAACCATACGTACGATTTCTTCCAAAATGGATAGTCCTCGGTCGATCTGATTCTAGTCAAAGCTTTGAGATTTGGAAAAAGATTCTTCAAAATTTGGGGGTACTTTATATGAAGCCCCCGGGGATTTTCAACATTTTCTCAAAAACGGCTACAAATTTTTTCTTTAAATTTCTTGTATGAGTAGAGGAAAATACACTTTTTAACATGGCACAGGTCCGATTTTCATGTACAACTCTGAATTTTCGAAAATTGTGAAAGTTTGAATTTTTTTCGGCGTCTTTCTCCAACTACAAAATTGAAGATAGAGATTTTTTCTTCAAAAAAATTTGTTTTGCATATTGAGTTCTTTAATAAAGGTCATGTAAATGTTTTTCAAAATTTTGGTAGTCTTCCTGCAATATTGCGTGCAATACGTGCAATTTTAAAAAATTACAAAAACAAAATTTTCTCAAAAACGGCTCCAAATTTTTTCTTTAAACTTTTGGTAGGGATAGTGGTAAATGTACTCTGTCAACGACATAAAAGCCATTTTGGTCTATCGATTGGTTTTTTCAAAAAATACAAAAATGTAAATTTTTTCACATGCTTCTCACGTCAATAATATTTACATTATCTGCGATTTTTTCACATTATTATATTTATGAGTATATATGCTTTAAATAATGTCATGTAAAGTTTCTCGAAAACACTACCATTTTCTGTGAAAAGTAGCTCAAATTTCGGCATTTTCAGAAATATTCAAACGCCATTTTCTCGTATATGGCTGCAATTTGTTTCTTAAAACTGTTGTAACGGATAGTACTAATTACACTCTTTAGTATAGCGTAAAGTTTATTTTGAGTTATTTTTTTGTTTTTTCAAAAATTATATAAATGTAAATTTTTTGAAAGATCTCTCACATCTTTAATATGCACATTATCCGCAATTTGTAAAGATGATTATATTTGTGAGTGTAAGTGCTTCAAATAACTTCAAATAAAGTATTTTGAAAACTCAAAAATTTTCTGTGAAAATGAGCTTCAAATTTCTCATTTTTAGTAGTGCTTAAACGCCGTTTTCTCTTAAATGGCACATCATTTTTAAAAGAAAATTGTCATTTACGGCTAGGTTTTTGTGTTCTTTAATATTCTAAAATTAATATTTCTGTTCTACCAATAGGAAACCGAAAAATTAAGAAAATGACAAAAAAATGTACTTTTGGCGATGATAGATGGTAGCTGGCAAGAAAGAGTATGTGGCAATTCCGAATAGCTAGCGAAGACCCAAGAAAATAGAAAACTAATACGGGAAAGTCTGTGCCATTCTGTAGCACCACTAGTTACTTTCCCGTATACATAAGTATATACGGAGTAATATACGTAGTATAGGGAAAGTTATGTAATGCGCGAAAAAACGGCGGATGTGCGGCAGAAAAAAATTCATTGCCGGGCCCTGATAACGAAAAAGTATATAAATCCAATTGCTAAGTTAAGAAAAACTAGTGTTGCTATGCTTTGTTTTTATTTCTTGGCACGTATGGGCGTGTCTCCACGATGAAATATCTCACGGTATTTCGCGTCTTTCTCAGTCGTGCGGCTGGTAGAAACATGATCTCGACTGTATCGAGCTGTGCTGGTGATCATGCGACTCATAGCGGCACGACCGAGAACGACGCTAAGTACCGTGAGATAGACGCTAAATACCGTGTACCATCTTGAAGACAATGCCCCCACATGCCAAGAAATAAAAACCCAAGTATACAGAATGGCACAGACTTTTCCTTTGGTCTCGGCTAGCTAATTGCAATATTGCGCGAAAACTAATAAAAACGTCATAAACATGTACATGATCTTAATGAAATAAATAATTATAGAGAACCAATTCTATTTGAAAAACCAATCGCTATCTTGAATATTGTAATTGTAGGATGACACCGAAAAAAATTCAATTTTTTTAAATTCAGAAATTTTAGAGATAACAGTGAAAATCGGACATATTTCATCTTTATACGTGTTCTATTCTTCCAAGAAATTAAAAAAAAATATGTAGCCATTTGTAATAAAATTTCAAAAATGTTCCATGGGCTTCATGCAATGTACCCCCAAAATTTGAAGAATGTGTTTCATCGCAAAGCTTCGACTTCGGATAGATCAATCGGGGAATATTGATTGTGGGGAAAAATCCTATGACATGTGACGAAATCTCAAAACATGAACACTTGGTGGAAGGCGATGACAACTCTGCCTCTGTTACCGCCGAACCTTATCGCCTCTCAAGCTCACGAGTTGAAAACTGATACTACTGACGACAGTTATCTGCAGGCTTCTCGATCCACTCCATATGAATCAGGAGGACGGCAACGCTGAACTGTGGTTGAAGCGAAGTAAACAAACCCTCTCCACCTGATTGTTTCAGAACATGTCATATGACTTCACAGCACGTGGAAGGAGAACTGTCGAGAAGCTTATATGCTACCGGTCCTTTAGTACGAGAAAGTAGGTGTCATTTTTTGCCATGATTCGTTTTTCACACAATTCATTCCTCACATAGATTGCACTCACCCACTCATTGAAAGTGCAATTGAAAATATGGTATGTGTCTCATTGGCATTAAAACTTCTTGAAATTTGAAAATTACGAATTTGAATCTAACGCGGTACGTTTGCTTAAGGGATGATGGCCAAATAATTAGTAGAACACGTGATGAAATATATATTACATTTGCATGCCGCCGGTCCTAATGATGGCAACGTGCAAGAGCAGGTTTTTACTGCCACACGTACTATTTATAGTATAGAAAAAGTATTGAAATGCTGAAGAAAAAACACAAACAAAAAAAAATGCAATTTTTCAACAGAAAAACTCGTTTTGTGAGATACCGAAAGAACGGATAATACGTGTTCCTGTAGTACTAAATCTTCCTCTAGCAGGTATTCCCCGCGCTTTTCCCTCTGCAGCAGGACAGTGATTTTCCCTGTGCAGCTATTTATTCGCAATCAATTTAATTGTAATTTCTGTAGTTCTCTGGTATTTGTTATCTATCTGTGCTTTCAACATGCATGAACCTTCAGTAAGCAACAATACACGATCCCAGTCGTCTGTTACATTGACTTGTAGTGAGTGTGGGCAGATTGTCACCTCACCCATTTCATGTAACAAATGTTTGAAACTCTTCCATCCCAATAAATGCATGTTGCTTAAAAATGTTACATGGCAAAATAAGAGATGTAAATGCTGTTCATCCTGCCAGAAGGAAATACAAAGCATGGCCGATGCTCCCGCTTCCCCTTTACCGGAGTCATCAGAAACTTCGTTATTCGAAACCCATGATGGTACACATGCATCTAGTTCTGTAACATCTGAGCTATCGTTGAATTCTCAAAGAGTATATAACTTCATGACTTTGATGGAGAATAAGATGGAAGAGCTTATTCGTTCTAATGAGAAGACAGTATTGAGCATTAACTCGCTGTCTGATAGAATTCAAAAACTAGAAGCATTGCCATCTAGAGTTCAAAAGCTAGAATTATTACCAACTAGTATTGATGCGGTAAAGTCGGAAGTGAAGAAACTTTCTGATAGTCAGGCGAGTTTTGAGAGGCTTTGTAATGGTATACAGAGCGATCTTGAGGTCTTAAAGAGTTCGTTTGATGCTTTGACACTGCCTTCTACTACGACTTCTGTGAACACTGAGGGCATGGGCCGTGCTGAGCGCGATTCCCAATTGGTGATCCTGGGTACGAAGCTTAAATCACGTGAAACTACAGCTGATCTTCTGAGTATTCTTGCCTTGATTGGTTGTGTTCTGGGCTTAACGTTCAACACTCACGATGTTCACTCGATCCACCGCCCAAAGTCAAAAGGTAACCCAATTATTGTGAAATTTATCTCAACTATTATTCGTGATGAATGGATTGCCGCCAAACGAAAAAAAAAGATATCTTAAAGCTTCTGAAGTCTCGCCTGACTGGAATGAGGGTTTAATTACAATAACTGAACCATCATTATACTCTGAGAGGAAGGTATTTTATGAGGCCAGAAAAATAGTTAAGGAAAAGGGTCTAGCTGCAGTATGGATGCGGAGAGGAATCACTTTTGTTAAACAATTACCTGACTCTGTTCCTATCAGAATTGCTTCTTGTACTGATTTACAGAAATGGTCTCAATTGTGAGTGCATTGTCCTTGTTCTACCGTCCCCAACAAACGAACTAATTATGTTACCAGTACTGCTGCATCTGAGTTTTCTATTGCTCATCTTAATGTACGATCGTTAACGGCACATTTATCTGATCTGCGTAACTGCATGTACTTATATGACTTTGATGTGTTCACTATGTCTGAAACCTGGTTAAGCGAGAATATTCCTGACTCCAATATTCAGATAAATGGATATAATCTTATTCGTTGTGATCGTCCTCTAAGTAGAGTAGGTGGTGTATGTATCTACCTCAAATCTCCACTGAATTATTCAGTGCTAGATTTAGCTTCTAGCTCCTCAGATTCAAGCGCCCATATTGAGGCTGTTGGCATATTGATAGATGGTCTGAGATGCTCGTGCGACAACTTGCCTTTAGCAATTGTCACTGCCTATAGGCCGCCTGGCTACATGCCCTCAGTCTTTCTTTTCAACGTTAGAGTCTATAATATCCAATATTGTGATAATGACATCTTCCATAGTTTGCTTAGGAGATTTTAATGTTGATATAGGTATCACATCGACGCAATTATCTTCTGCTAATGGTCTTGTCGCTGATTTTCAAAAATTCTTTAATTTTTCACAAATTATATCAGAACCCACTCGTGTGACTGCTACATCATCGTCAATTATTGACTTGTTATTTGTATCTGATTCCCTGGAAGTGACTGATGTTGATGTATCGGACTCAGCGGGCATTAGTGACCATCAACCAATTTCCTGTAAAATTAAATGTCTTCCTAAGCAAAAGTTGCGGCACACTGTAATGTTCAGAGATCTACGATCTATACCGATTGATAATTTTAATGATGTGGCTGCCAATGTTAGCTGGGATGATATTTTTGACGGTCAATCTATAGATGAGAAGGTATCTATCCTAGCTTCTTATTGTACAGCTTATTGATATTTTTGCCCCTGTTAAAACTGACATTTTTTCTTGTCCCTACAAATCATTCTGTGAAAAACTTTGTAAATTTATTAAACTTAATTTTTAATCTTTCTTCAGTGTTTCTTGATGTATTATGTTAAATTTTCTGTAACCTTCTTGATGTATATGTTTAGCATTACTTCAGTGTTTCCTGTTATGTTATATTGCCTCATTATCTGCTATACACTTACAATTATATTTTACTTATGTAACTTTTTCAATTTCTAATCCTCATGTACTTACAGTTATGCTTTTTTTCAACTTATTCTTATTCTCTTTTGATTTTATGTTTATGATCTGTATTTTTCTTGTGGTTAGTCTGAAAAGCAGTAATTTAATTACTGAGACTCGCCGTTGTACTTTTTTGTGCAATAAAGTATTATTATTATTATTATTATTATTATTATTATTATTATTATTGTCAGAATGCACATTTTGTTGGTCCTTAACACCGAAAAATATGTCCGTCCGTCCCTCAGTCGTCAACATTGTCTGGGAATCTTTCGGAAAATTTTGCTTTAATTTTGTGTCAAATTCCCATCCTCCAAAATTCGAGAAAATCATATAAACTATGTGCAAAAAGAGGAAAAGCAGAATTCGTAATATTTTTTCTGATTTAAAATTACCATATCGAACTCATTTTCTAGTCATTTCCGCGCATTACAAAATACAGGTGCTTCAGACGTGGCTTGCCAGGTAAAATAAAGACAGTGTAAATGATGTCGTATAATTTACTTTCCCTAATAAAATTCTTTGTCCAGTGCGACTTACAAGAACATTTTAAATCATCTTGCACTCAATCAATTGTACGCAATTTCATAATCTTCATTGACTCATTATCAGTGTGCATAAAATTATGAATTTATTAGTGTTATAATTCACACATACTTGCAAGTATTCTCACAGTTACGTATGTACTTCTGTTTTCAAAGAAGGAAACGTGGTGGATTTTAAATGACTCACTGAAATGACGTCATAACATCGAGAATGTGGACCCTTCTTTAAAAATAGCACACACGTAGAATATATAGAATCTTTTCTGAACCAATGAAACTGATGCTTCTGCTTATGCATCAATTGCTATTATTTTGTTCTTAAATACATAAAACAAAAATGTTCACTTGCAAACCATTACACTCGTACTAATAAACTGGACATATATATATATATATATATATATATATATATATATATATAAATTAAATTGGCTGCAAGGTAGGACATTCATGATTCTACCATACAATAATCATATAGTCGGCAATAGTATCAACTTGATTTAAATAGTACATACATTGGCAATTGCAAGTACTTGAATTTGTGGATTGTTGTTTCTTGGCCTAAGAGAAAATCTGAAAAAAATGAGTCCTTTGCAGGTTCGGGAACCGTAAGTTATAGTCACAAGCTCCAATAATTTTGAATGTTCTTTCTAATCACATAGTTTGGCCACGTATTCAATTATACGTACGTAAATTGTGTGTATAAATTTTACTGAAATATTAAAGTTATAAATAAATACAAAAACTATTATAATCAAAATATACTGAAGAAATATAAGAAGTCTAAAATAATAATTTTAATACATGAAATAATAATGAAAAGCTCTATAAATGTATACAGTAATAATCGTCATAGACAACTCAAAATGCATTAAAAGACTTATATCAGTATTCCGACATGTATTATTCTCTGTCAAAATATTGTAGTACCGTGTAAATCTGCATAAAAATGTGAGAAACATTCAAAATCATATTTTATGGACATTCTGCGTTGTTGATTTTTGTATTGGCGTTAACTTATTATTTTAAAATAATATTCTCGATTTTCAAAATAAACGTAAAATTTGTAGTTATGTCATTTTACAATGTACAAGTAGAGTATACAAAGTGAATAAAAGTGTTGTATAGTATATTATAAAATTTTAGAACTGATTCTATAGCAAAAATGAAGCATAAAACCAATTGATATTGCTTTTAATTTGTTCTTATAACTTAGTGTCTAAAACTAAATTCTTCAGCATAATCTGGGAGTCCTGATTCCAGGTTCAGTGGGTTCTTTATTATGTTCACGTGGCGATGATGAATATTGCTGAGAAATGGTGTGCAAAACATTGCTTAATTGTGCAGTTTGAGTACTCCGTTGCGCAATATTATTTAAGATTGTCAAGAATTTTGAAAGCGGAGAGAGAAGATACAACACTCACATGGCTTCATGTGCTTATTTGAGAAGCAATGAATGAAGAACGACCTCTGAAAAAAACGCATTTTAAATTAAATTCTCTGAATCTGATTGTGAAAACGAATGTAAAATCAGCTCACAATTATAAATGAAAAAGTTATTTATGCGACTTAATTTGAAGATGTGTATTTAGTTTAAACTAAAAACAATCACAGTTATAACACACCTGTATAGTAAGTTGTGTGTGACGAGCTGTGGGTGACTGTGTGTGACGAGCTATGGGGAAAAGTGAAATTTGTGCACGTTTTCCTAATTCTGTGATCTCTATCCTAAACCATATTCTAGTCGAATTTTGAATACAGAAGAAAGAGCGGTTTTTTTAAGTTTTGTTGACAAAAATATTCGCTCCTATATAATAAAATATATTTTCAAAGGTAAATTAGCTATGAATTTGTGCCCTTAACCCTCATCATGTTCTTCATGGAAGAATAATACTTTTTGCCGCGACAATCTGGAAAACAATAATTTCAATAACAATATTTCCCACTGAATTTCAAAATACGTGCACAAATAATGAAGGACATAAATGTAAATTCATAAAAGTTTAAGTTATAACTTTTTTATACAATTAGGTTTAAGTTTCTTCATAAATGTGTGTGCGTATGTAAGTGTTAATTTTTCTTTCTCCTCTTCTTCTAATTTTTCTTCGGTTTAATTAATGAAACAGAAAAAATCAAAAGAAACTGAAAACGTGTTAACCTTTCAACATTTTGAAAAAAAAATGTTTAAAATTACATTAATGAATACAGACAAGGAACGACAAAATCTTGTCACCCAAAGCGATACAACAGTCTCTACATTGGTTTTGTTTCCCGCTCGCAGCTTTGTTTCGCACGGCATCCGCCTATCATTGCAGTTAGACAACTTTCACCGACGCCCTTCACTCCAGGATAAAGTAGTTAAGCTTAAGAATGAGAGAAGTCTTCTTTTAAATTTAGCCCGACGCTCACCAGCAGGGCGGCTGTTGCCACTCACTCCCAAGAGTCCTTCCGAGAATTAAACAAAATTCTGCCACACCTTTCACTTTCGCGTTTACTACAACGTGGTTACAGGTTTTGACATGCCACAGGAAAAAGGAACGATTTTTTCGAAAGAAACGTTTCTGAAACGCAAAAGAAAGGATTTTTTAACTCATATTCATAGTAAATTATTTTTACCTGTACGTAATGGTCAAAAATAACGTTTTGTGGATTCTTGATATCGGAAGAGTGGTGTGTTTTGTTTTGTTTTGTTTTTCCTCAAAACATGTTTCTCTTTGTGTGTCTGTGAACAATACTAGCGCCTAAACCGAACCCACGACGTATTGGGGTACTCTTGAGTGTAGGTCACTAGGTGAATGAAAAGAAAACTACATTTTTTGCAAGTCTACTTTTCGGCCCTTCATTGTGTCCTCATCAGGATGATACATTTATTATAAATATACATGTAATTATAATTACAAAGAGTGTAACCGTTATAATAATACACGAAAGTATGTGCTGTAGCTGCGCCACAAATTTTAATTTCTTGATCTTACAGCAGTATTAAAAGAAATATGTTGAATGGCAGGATTTGAAACCTTGTAAATCTCCTGCATATGACATATAATTATTGAATGGGAAACAAGCTGTTTGTGAGTTCCCCGCAATATATTTACTCTATTAATCACCTCCTTGACAACGACTCTCGAAGAATACTAGATAGTAATCTTGTATGATCAGACACAACTTTCTGACGCATTCGTCTGCGATAAGGTACGAGAATAGAAGACATTTGAATAGCTGTTTCGGTCACACTGCAACATCACTTGACATCGGATGTTTAGGCATTAAAAATTCGCCTTTTAGGCGCCTAAAAAGGCACTGAAAATGTCAAGAATAAGGAGAAAAAAGGCACTGTCATAAATTACATTCACAATAAAATTAAAAATTATTTGTAAAACTCCATACATATTTACATCTCTTCTACATTTTATTCTTAATAGTTTCCATTGCAATATTTTACCAGTAACTTTTCAAGGATCGCTATTTCAACTCTGCAACGATTGGGAGACAAAATCAGTTTGAATACAGGGAAGTATTTCTGAACATCTACTGATGTGTCTGGCATATATTTTAGAAGTCCAAAATTAGCAACACTGAAACCTTCTGGGAATTTACATTTATTTCCACTCAAAAGGTGCCCTCGGTATATTGTCAATCGACCATTTTCTCAGAACATGGCTAGTATTTATGAAATAGGGAAATGGAGAAAAGTGCTATAATTTTAGGAATTCTCTCGTATTTCAAAATACAAATACGTGAATTGAAGGTTTCGTAACGAATGGTCAGGTTGGACCATGGCTGATTTTCTAATATCTTAGCATTGTATATAAAAATAATACATAAAAGGCAAAAACTCACAATAATTCTTAAGAAAAGGCATTTATCCAAAAATGGCATTTATGCTAAAACAAGCAAAAATAAGCATTATAAAACTTCGTCATATGTCATCATTTGTCATGATTCGTGCACATATATTATCAGCCTTTAAATAAGTTCACTAGAAAAAAATAAGCATTTCCCTAAACATCCGATGTCTACACATCACCATAAGCCTGTTCACATGGGGGCCTGAGAGGCCATGGCTCTCTGAAAATTTTGAAAGGGGCCCGTAGTCTTACTTAATAAAACATTTTATTTCCGTAAATATGTTAAATCTCTAATAAAGAACCCGTAGAAGCATTTCAAAACTTGGAGTATTTATGACAAACGGATGAACCATTAGTCTATTCCTATAGTGTTGCCTTTTTTAGCATTATTGTTTTATTGTGTAGAAATATGCCGTATGAAATATTTCGGCATTATAGTTGTAAAACTCATGTGTGGTACTGTAATTATTAGCTCGAAGACTCATTATTCTTCAACAACTAAAATTATTTTTTTAATATTCAGGTACGACGGTTTTAATTTTTTTTATTTATTTAAATAATAATGAATTCGTCTTAATTCTTAAATGGAAATTGTAATTGAATGAACCTACAGTGTAATGGGTGAATTCGAAGCAAAAGCATGAGAAACGTTCGCATGATCCATGAAAATTGCCCACATAGTAGCCTCAAAATGCGAAAAAATCGTCCGAAAACAACTAAAAATGTCGAAAAATGTTTGAAAAAACGTCGAAAAATGCTGTCATGTCGGAGTCGATCCCTCCTATAACTGCCCAAAAATACATTTCAAACTAGTGGTGCTACAATCGCAATATTATCATGGTATTGCTATGTTATGCGCCTATACTTAATCGCAATATCATGGTATTGCTATGTTATGCGCCTATACTTAATCGCAATATTATCATGGCATTGCTATGTTATGCGCCTATACGTTTCAACAACTTCATACAGAAATTACACGAAAACTTCTAACTTGTACACAAAATTGTACAAGAGTTAATTTAATTTGTATTTAAGTACATTTTTAAAGAGTTAATTACGTACAACAGATTTTGTCTGGCAAAAATCTCTAACTTCAATTTTCTAGTTTTGAATTTTGTTTTGCAATTTTCGAAAAAATACAGCAATACCTGAAAATGGGACCAGCACATATATTTTATCGTCCCTTTATTGCATAAGTGGAGAAATTTTAAAGGGGAAATGTGAAGCAGTTTTTGACAAAACAAATTGCGTACATTTCAAGCGCAAATTATGCAAAAACAATTTGGTTTTTCAAAAAAAAATATACATAACTTTTTTTGAAGAGCTAATTTTGTTAACAGACTTCATCCGAAGCAAAAATCTCTATTTTCAATTTTGTAGTTTTTTTGTTGGAATTTTTCAAAATTCATGATTTTAACGAAAATGAGACCGGCACCATTCTCTTAAATTCCTTCGCACTATTCAGTAACAAAATTTAATCAAAAAATTACTTGAAAATTTTGAAAATGTCAGAGGGGCTTTATGTAAAGTACCCTCCAAAATTAAAATATCGGCTTCAAATTCCAGGGACCGTGACATCAGTCAGATCGATTGAGGAATATCAAATTTAGAGAAAATCTGCTGAATGGTTTATGCGCTTCCGTTGTGCACAGAAAGACAGACGGACGGGCGGACAGACACAGACGTTTTGTCGTCAATCGATTTTTCGGTAAGAAGGACGCACGCAACTGGCTACACCACGTGTTAGAAGATTTTTTTTCTATATTAAGCAACTGGATTTATCCACTTTTTCGTTACCAGCGCCCGGCAATAAGAGACTTTGTGTCGAAAATTCGCAGTTTTCCGGCGCACGATTACAATACTTTCTTCTTACATTAGTAAGTGCGAGGAAGTAAAATCAAATATAGACTGAAAATTGTTTTACAAGTAAAAGTTCATAAGCAAATAAAAATAGTTTAATGGATTAGGCGCCCAGAAAAGTTGACGCCCACTCTCGCTTTAGGCTGCTCACTCCTAAGCACATCACCTTCGATGATAATGAAATAATGAATGAATCGTGTTATTGATATATGCGTGTACACATAAAGTGATTCACGACCTCATTGCAAACGTAAACTAACGATCGAAATAAAAAAAACACCTTTATAGCCACCTTTGGAGCCACCTTTATGACATTGTATTTCCGGTATTGTGCGAGAATGACTATTCTAATATTGCTAAGCGTTGGAATTAAATCGCATAGAAAATCAAACAATCCCTTTAATTTTTCTCTGAATGATTTTATCTACACTTTTTCTTCAATTTATTTTACATAGACTTGGGGTTTCTTCACTTTTCTGATCACTCATGCTACGGGGTCGGGGCTCCTAAAAGAACTTAATCTCCAAAAAGTGATAAAAAATTCAAAAAGATCTCATTTTGTAAAATTATATTTAAGAAACAATCTGTAAATGTCATTTTTTTTCATCTTACAACTGCTGGATACAGGACTTTGGTTGTTATCAGGTGTCTATTGTCAAAAACCAAAATTTATAGCGTGTTATATAGAGAGAAGAATATTAAAATATCAGTGTTATTGAATCGGTTATTTCTGTTCATGCTTATCAGCCGCATTCAAATGTTACGAAGAAATGACATCGAAGCCTCTCAGAAGATTCAGTCCCTTCATCCCATTCGTTAATTCTCTGTATCTCCAGAAATCACTCCTGATCGAGATATTGATTCTTTAATGCAAGTTTCAGAATTTACATTAGTTTTTAGACGTTCTAACCCAAATGTATAGTCTGATAACAGCCAAGTACACTACCACACGTCCAACAAAATATACCACACCTACGATATATTTCATCAATGGAAGAAAATGATGATGGTGGTGACGACGACGATGACAATGATGATAATGATGATGATGAGGAGCGTAACGTTTTTCACTGACATCATAAATGAACTTATGTTATATTCTATTGAATTCATTACAATTTTATAATAGAATTACTTTTTACTTTTTCTCATCTGTACGTTGCTCAAAGGTAAAGTATTCGAACAGGTTCAACGTATCGAGACTGATATTTCGACCATCGATGATGTATTTGGATGCAATCGGTGGGGGAAAGTTTTAAATTCAAGGTGCCAAAATCGTAAAATGATTCAATTTTCCCTAATTTAGGGTAGTGGGAGGGAGTGGTAGTGGGATAGGCTGAAATGGGAATGTTGTGATTTAAAGCATTCCCCTACTACATTTCATTTGTGAAACCAGTTCCTAAATTGTTACATTTCCCCCTAATCATGACAGTATTTATCCATTCTTCATTTCACAAAACCGGGAGGAGAAAACATTTTGATATGCCTCGTTCAGTTCAATTCCATACCTCCATAACTGTTGACAAACGAAAGACACATAAAAAAATATGACTTGCAAGATCTCCCAAAACGTACCTGCATTTTAACTCCAGAGGGAAGTGAACAAGTATTTTAACGAAAACATTTTTCAGTCTCTAAATACTGAAGGATGTTTCTCTGCACCCGTTCAAAGAATTCACTGATGCGGTTGGTGCGCTTTCGCGTTTGTGCAACAAAATGAAATATCTGAAGGAGAAGAGAGGCGTGGGTATTGATTTCCGAGCGCTGCACGTTGTTTCAGGCTCGGGTCATGACCTCACAGCTGTCCCTTCGACAGTACAAGACCAGACTGGCATAATGCATTTTCGATGCATTTACCAAGGTACACCTGGGAGAGGGGACTGAAGCTACATGAGCCCCCTTCCGAAAGCCAGTATAGTTATATATATATAACTATGGTGCTAACACAGCACGTACTTTTAGTAATGGTTATGTCAGGGGTTTTCAAATTGTGCCTCTCGGCTCCCGGGGGCGTCACTGCCATATAGTATCCCAGTGATTTAATCAAAATGATCTTTAGATTTGATTTACTTTAATCCTTGTGTCATTTATGACTACAAAATAATTTTGAACTATCATGTTCATGTACATGTTCTTTGTAATATAAATGATTTATTTTTCTAATTAATTGTGGGTTAATTTAACCTTGAAAGTTCTTTACCGATAAGCTTCTGTGGCTCCTTTAGCATCGACGTACTCGTACATCCATAGCGCGCATCGCGGCCGGGGATGTTTAATGTTTTCGACCCACGCAAATCAAGAATTCCCGTGCTCACGCGAGAGAACGGCGGCAACAAAAAGTTATGTGTTATTTTAATACCTAACTAGAAATGAGAAAGAAAACAGCATTTATTTCACTCATTTGTGTTGAATCTTTAGTAGGTCTATTATTTTAACCCCTGTATTTGAAATTTATTGTTACCAGGGAGCCGCGGGAAGTTTAGGTCAAGCGAGCCTTGGACGAAAAAAGTTCGAAAACCCCTGGATTATATAATATTATTTATACCACAATTTCTTTCGAATTAACACATCTGAGTCATCATTTTGTGACAACTCATTTGAAATCGTAGAACATTTGGTGCGAAAATTAAATAGTTTCAATAGATTTTTATTCAAAACGTTGAATGAAAACACCACGTGTTAGGTTTTTTTTCTTAATTTAGCAACTGGATTTATCAACTTTTTCGTTATCACGGCCCGGCAATGAACTTTTTTCTGCCGAAAATCAGCCGTCTTTTCTTGCAGCAATACATAACTTCTCCTATACTAAGTATATTACTCCGTGTATACCCGTATGTATGCGGGAAAGTAAAAATTGCATACATTTCACGCAAAATTATGCGAAAATACTCAAATTTTCGAAAAATTTTACATGACATTATTTCAAAATCTATCTGTAAGGAACAGATTTTATTAAGGAAATAAATATCTTTCTTTAATATTTTAGTTTTAAAAAGACGCCGAAAAAAATTGAATTTTGGCAATTTTCGAAAAATCAGTGTTTTCAACGAACATAAAACGTGCACCATTCTCTTTAACGATCTTCACACTATCCAACAACAAAATTCAATAAAAAAACAATAGAGCCATTTTTTTTAATTTTGAAAATGTCCCAGGGTCTTCATGTAAAGTACGCAATAGAATTAAAACATCGGATTCAAATTCAAGGGGTCGATACATCAGCCTGATCGATTAAGGAATATCAATTTTGGAGCAAACTGGCTGAATGGTTTAGCCGCTAGCATTGTTCACAGAAGGACAGACAGACGTTTTGCCGTCAATCGACTTTTCGTTATCAAAACACGGATTCTGGCCACACCACGTGTTAGAAGATTTCCCCCCCCCCCTATATTTTGCATTTGGATTTTTCCACTTTTTCGTAGCTAAGACCTTGTAATCGGAGTTTTCCTACCGAAAATTCACCGTTTTTCGCGCAGCATTACAAAAGTTTCTCTCTACCGCGGTAGCGGTTGTGAGAAAGTAATACAGCTTTTACGAATTTTCTGTGCGAGCAAAATACATTCAATACACCAATTGTTAGTGTTATAAATATTATCTATAAGTCAATAAATAAAAATCCATTTTGTATTCAGCATAAATGAAAAATTCTTTTAAACATCAAGTCGGCAAGACACACATTTTACCAGCAGCCCTCCTCCCCCGAGAAAACTCCTAGGTGGGCCTTGCACATATATTAATTACAAATAAATGTATTCAAAATATTAGGGCTTTTGGCGAAATTCGAATGAAATTGTATCAATTTTCCAAATATACCTAAAAAGATTACAGTACCTTAAAATGGCCCAAATTATTTCTTAAAACTATTTTGTTCAGATAGAGCGCAATGCACTGAGTTACTAACCGAAAGGGCATTTTGAATAAAAGTTCTGAATTTAAAAGAATTATACATTATACATTAAAATACAAGTTACAGATGTATTACATAATTTAATGAAATATGTTTGCATAAGTGCTTCAAATAGTATCTGAAGACGTTTCTCGAAATCTCAAAACTTTTCGAATATGTGATCTCAAAACGGAGCATTTTTAAAACTGTTCTAATGATATTTTTTATTCAAAAAATCCTCCAATTTTCTCCTGGAATTTTCGTATACTTTATTCTTCTTTGATTTTCTGAAAGCGTGATTCTAAGACTGAAAAATTGCTGTGCCCAGGCAACAAAATCTGTTGAATATGATTCAACGTCGCTAAGTAAAATAATTGACCAAATTTTCTACAAAAAAACCTTTTTTCCTTTTAAAGTGGGTTGTAGAAGATACAAAAAAATTATCAACAAAATTTGTTCCACTTACATTGTGCTCAACTTAGAACCGCGTTTTAAACAAGTGGAATGCACATATTTTTATAATATTTTTGTGTAAAAGCTTTATTTTTAAATTAAATGTTAATTCTGTAATTTTCTATAAAATGAACACTCGTTTGCACTTGGATAGCATGTATTTTCATCAACCAATCTTCTATTTCCATCTATCAATTGCTCATCAACAAAACTGTGCACTAAAATTGTAACAAATGTTCTTTAAAATATTGAAATATTTCAATACATGGTAGTTATAAAATACCAGCAGACAGGTTTACACAAATGCTATTTTCAATCTCAATAATTATGAATGACAAATGTAATTGACAATTTGTGGGAAGAAACAGTCCTATTGTCATGAGCTACTTTCCAGAGCCAGTAACATACCATCTGGCATTTAGCAGCATCGTCCGCGTTATTCCAAGGCGGGTAAGTCCGATACCTGCTCGGAGATTTGTTTGTGACCGACCACTAAATCTCTTGCACGCACCCCGAAGCTTTGGAAGGAAACGCCATTTCGTAATCGGGGCTTCTAGAAATTACCACGTGGCAAGAAGATTCCCGAAAGTTTCTTTCGATGAACGTTGTTGGGAGAAAACTTGACTTTCCGCATGAAAGTACTTGAAAAGTACGTGCACAATACGACTTCGGTCTCTATTGCATCGCCACCCAGAGGCAATTTTATACCAAACGGCCCATCTACTATAACAAGAAAGCCAAACAGAAATAAACTTTTAAAAGGCAAAGGAGTTCCCAGTTATACGCGTACACTAATACATACTCAATTTTCTGTTTTCTCGAATGCATCAAATATCATTGAACTTATTAAAATAATTGGAATGTTAAAAAATAAAATATTGCTGTTCCCCTCAGAAATGTTGTTCACAAAGAGAGAAAAGTTATAAAAAAACTATTAGAACCAATACCGTTTTTCTCACATTCATTGATTCAAATACTACATTTCTTTTTAGATGTTACTAATTTATCAAATTAGTAATTAACACATTTTCCTAGTTAGATCATAAACCAACCTCGAGTTTTTAAAAAAAATATCATTTCAACTTGAACAATAACGCCAGATAATTTCTTTTGTGGGCTACTTTCCTATTTAAAACAAACCATTTTTTTATTTGGATGCAATGCTCCCGAGAACATATCTTCCAGGTATGGGTATTACAATACAAAATGGCTGTTGGGAGCGGATTTTAATGATTTGTTTTTCATTTCACTTTAGAACAATGCCCTTTAGTGTACAAATTAATTTCATGATACGAGAAAAGGAAATGACCCAATTTTTATAGGTCTTTTTTTTATGCATTTTTCGTCATTTTCGACTTATAAGTCATTTTAATGCATTTTTCGCTGATTTATTTATTTATTTTACGTCAAAAACAGTTAAAAACTGTGTGTGACGTGCTAAAGGAGAGAAGTGAATTCTGTGCACGTTTTCTTAATTCCGGGATTCCTACCTATAACCATAAACAAGTTGAATTCTGAAATCAGAAAAAAATGAACGTTTTTTGGTAAGAATTGTTAACAAAACATTCGCTCCGTTGTAATAAAATATATTTTCATAGGCACGTCACCTGTAGATTTGGGTTCTTATTCTTCATCATGTCCTTCATGAAGGAATATTCTTCTGGCACAACAACATGGAGAACAAAAATTTGAATAATTATGTTTCCCACTGAATTATACCAGACGTGCACAGATAATTAAGTTATATTTATGTTCAGAAGCAAAACAAGGGGCCATCTCAGCATTTGCTTAAAGGATCAGGGAAACCGGTCGAAAAACCTAATCGAGATGGGGGTCATTGACCCACAAGCTGAGGTACAATACTTGTTCCAGGTTGTTTACAATTATACAGTCCAAATGTTAAATAATACAAATCATTGTTAAAATTAATACTACTTCCCTTTTTGATGCTTGGTATAATCTCTAAATGTATAGAAACTGTTATGCAACAGAAAATATTTTACTTGGGACTTCAACTTTTGTATCGAATTTAATCGTTGAATGTCATCTGGGAAAGTGTTGTAAAATAATATACATGTACTAGCTGACCCGGCAAACGTTGTTTTGCAATATAAATTATTCCTAGGATTATTTTAGTAGAAAAAAATGACTAACTTATTGTCAGTGTTTGAGGATGTGGTATATATGAGTTGAAGAGGCATGGAGTGCTGTGAACGATGATGGAATACAAAAATAACACAATACCAAACATTTATATTTTTAATTTATTGTAATTTATTTTTTGAAATGATATACATTGCTAATTATTATAATTTTACTAAAAAACCTATATCAATCCCTCAACGCAATAGAATGTACAATGTTTTTGTTATCCCATCTTTAGCTAACACAAATAAACTGGATGGTTTGCCCACTTGAGAGCATGCCACGTATAATTGACCGTGTGAAAAAAATTGTGTGCTCAAAAATAAGCCACAAACAGACATCGTTTGGCCTTGAGACTTATTGATAGTCATCGCAAATGCCAATCTTAACGGAAATTGAAGACGTTTAAATTGAATTGGCACATCTGTGGGTATAATAGGGATCCGTGGTAGTAATATATTCTCACCTCGAAATTTGCCATTTAAAATGATGGCTTTCGATAACGTTTTTCATTACAGGTCAGCAAATTAATCATAAATTATTTAAAAATTACACCGAAATAGAAAAATGATAATTGAGTAGGTCATTTCCAAAACTGAACATATCCATCAGAATGTGTTTCAAGGAAAAAGCAAAAAACATTTTGTGAATATATCTATGCAGTGACATTCTCGAAAAAAATATCTTCGAGAAGAGGATATTGTCTCTGTTTAGGAGAGGCAAGTGCTGAAAATCACACCCATGTATATGCGAGTAAAATAAATAAAATGCATTGGACATGTTCAGTTTTGGAACGAATTCGTGGAGATGTTTAATTTTGGAATTCATCGAATTGGATATGTTGAGTAATGGAAGAGACTTTTATGGGATATGAATAATATTTATACAATTTGTATTTGCGATAATTTATTAAACACAGGAATTATAAAAATCATTCGTTTTATACTTTTGTTTTAACAACTGTATTAAAAATCTGTGACAAAACGAGAATAAGAACTTAGTGAATAATATTTTTGCTATTAGAAAACGAATTTCATTTTTAAACATCTAATGGAAAATGAAATAAAATATTATGTAATTTCTATATCATTTTCATTAGTAAAACTAGTTAGAAATATGAGGTTTGAAAGAGTCAGTCATTTTAATACATCTGACTTAATCAGTTATTAAAACATGTTGTCAATATCACTCATGGGTTCATCATCTACTACATCTGTATCTTCGCATTCTCTTGTTTCTTGATTAGATGCATTTTGATAGAATGCAAGTTCTGGCAGAGTACGCCATTCTTTCCCATAATGTTTCTCTAAAAGATTGTTAACATCATGTACTTTGACTGATTTAGGTGGAATTCCAAGATCTATGCGAGTTGGTTGAGACTTAAGTACTTTACCTCTCTTACAGAAATTTTTTGCTGTCCCAATATCAGTATAGTAAGCCACCTCACCCTGCAGAGTGACTGTTGTCTTGGTCTTTTGCAATATAAATCTCTTTGCTGTAGAAAACTTGAAATGCCATGATCCCGGTGGTTTGAATATTTCTGCAGTTAGCTTCTTCCAATCGAAAAAACTTTGTGGATGTATAACGGTACCAAATCTATCCAATATATTAAAATAATGTTTTGGTTCTACAATAACCTCTTGTTTTCTAACGATTTTTTCTATCCTCCCAAATACTCTGTCTGGGGGCATAAATGAATGTCCTGGAACTGGAAAAGTAAACACTAGTTTTTTAATATTTGTTGGAGCATCGTTTTGCAACCACATAGCCAACATGCCTAACATAATTGAATTCTTATTTTGCCCGCCACACCCATCGGCAAAGAGGCAAACTGTAGTAATAGTTTCATTGAACACAGTATTTTTTAGTCGGTGATAAACGCAAGAGGCATGGGCGTAGCCAGGGGGGGGCAGGGGGGGGCAGTTGCCCCCCCCTAAAACTTCAGAAATTTATAAAATTTGTATAAAACATCAATCAAAAATTGTATGATTTTATTATATTTATATATGAAGAAAAAGATTTGGTTTACTTAAGTAAAATATGTTATATGATAGAATTTTAATATATATACAGTAAAGAAAAAATATCTAACTAAAAATGTAATCATTTTTAATTAATCTTAATTTATTTTTAAGTTATTAGGTAAAAATGAAGCGTTGGAGTTTTCGTATTCAATTTTATCAGCCATTCAGCCCAGCATGAATCACACTCGCTCAAAATGTACAATGTTTTTGAATTCTACAGATTTTGAGATAAGATTAAATCAACATTGTTGATTCAACACCGATCACCGTCCTATTGCAATAATTGTGTTAGTTTCTTAGTTTAGTCCCGATCGTCTGAAACAAGTGAACGTGACATAAATTGATATACCTTACGTATGAAAATACGGATTGTTTAATTATTGTGTTTAATTGAGAGTCAACAGCAGTACATATAAAGTGCTTTTTGAAATATTACATACGCTCCACGGTGAGTAAAACATTACATTATGAACTATCCTTCTAGAATAAACGTTAATAGTATTTCAGAAAATAATTTTCTTTTACGAGACATAAAAAATAATATTTATAATAATCAATGATTTTTCCATGACTACCAAAAACAACTCTTAGATAAGCATGATTCATGAAGAACGACGATTATGAAACAAATGCAAAATCTGTCTTGAATTTTCTGTTGCACATTTCATAAAATAGAATGAGCTTATGAAATGGTATGAATTGCTATGTGTATGGATTGAGGACATTATTGTAATTTTAATTGGACCAAATACCTGTTAATATTTTTTATTTCTTTTGAATTAAATTTCCTAAATTTAGACAAATAAATAATTCATAAAAAGAAAACTGCTAATAACTTTTTTGTTGTTTCGTAGAAAAAATTCTTTCGAAAAAAATGTGATTAATTTGTTATAATTACCTAAATCAATATTTAGAAATAAATCTAAAATCAATCTAAATCAATTTTTTTGTTACAAAAACCAGTTAATCATTGTGCACATTATATTTATACATTAAGTTACAGCAAAACCTTGTTTTAATCTGAGAAAATGAAACATTATGTCATATAATACATTCATATTTTTATAAAAGCGTAATTTTTGTAAAAATATTTTGAAAGAATATACTAATATAATTGTATTATATTAATATAATAATATTATTTTCGTAATTTTAATTTCTCTGGAATATTCTGTTTTAGAAGTTCCCGTCTAGGGTTTACTTTTTAGTGTTGGAGTTACGCTTGAACATTCTGCTATATTCTTCTTAATATAGATAAAAGTTTGTTATGGACATAAGAAAATTTTTGATCAGTAAGTATTGTGATATCTAAACACAAAGTATAAGTAATTTTAAGTATTTCTAAATCTAGAATAGCAGTTATTAAGAGCATAAAAATCTGTTTTCCTGTAGACATTTTTAATGTAGAATATTTTATATATTTATAGGTAATCAAAAAAGAAAACTAGAGGAAAGAAATGAATCCAAAAATGAAAGTGACGAAAAGAAAGCAAAATTTGTATCAACACTTAATCGTACAGAACCTCAACCAGGACCTTCATCCTCTTATCTAAGTAATGATGAATCACTTGAACCTCACATGGATGATCCTCTCGAAAATGATTTGGGTTTATGGATTGGACGTTCTTCTCAAATGACACCAGAAGAAAAAATTACACTTCTAAAATCTTGTTGGATTCCACCCATGAGTTATGATTTTAGTAAAGATGTAAAACCCTCCGAAAGAAAATTTAAGCATGCTTGGATACAAACATATTCACCTTGGCTTGTATATTCGAAAGCACTCAAAGGCGGTCTTTGTAAATTTTGTGTCCTCTTTCCTCCACCCATTGGTTCAGTTAAAGGTATTCTTGGATCATTTATGATAAAGCCTTTTACACGCTATAAAAATTTACATGAAGATTGTAAAAAACATTCTTCTAATCATTGGCACAAAACTGCAGTTACTGCGGCCAGAGATTTTACTGCTAATGCTCCAGTTGATGTGCAACTATTACACGGCCACAAAAAAATTATAGAAGAAAATAGTAAGATTTTAAAATCGATAATCTCCACAATTTTATTTTGTGGGACCCATGATCTGCCTTTAAGAGGAAAAGTTCAAACTGGAGGTGTGTTTCAGGATTTAATTAAATTTCGAATTGAAGCTGGTGATAAATACTTGAAGCAACATTTTGATGAATCTAACGCTAAAAAAAATGCAACATATATGTCTCCTCAAATACAAAATGAAATTATTAGTTTGTGCGGGGCTGTCATTAAAGATGATATAATAGAAGACGCAAAAAAAGCATACGCATTTAGTGTACTAGCGGATAAGACAGCTGATATATCGGGGAAAGAGCAATTGTCAATTGGTTTAAGATTTTTTGATGAAAAACAGATGAAAATTCGGGAAGAATTTGTTGGCTTCGTTGAACTTAAAGCTCTCGATGCTCATACAATTGCAACAGCAATAGACACATTTTTGGAAAAGGAAGGACTTGATCCGGAAAAATGTGTAGGTCAAGGTTATGATGGATGTGCAGCTATGGCTGGCAATGAAAACGGAGTACAAAGCATATTACAAAAAAAGTATAAACAAGCTAAGTTTTTTCATTGTGCATCGCACAAATTAAATCTTGTAGTTAATGACTTGAATAATGTACCAGAAATACGAAATACTATCTCTACAGTCAAAGACATTATTGCATTTTTTCGAGAGTCTGTATTAAGACGAAACTATATCCCGAATATTCCTATGTTTTGCGAAACTCGTTGGTCTCAAAAGTACAAAAGTATTTCTGTTTTTAACAATCATTTTACTGATATAATATCAGCTCTGCAAAAATTATCACTCATAGGAAACAATCAAACTAGGAAAACGGCATTCCAACTTCATGCAACTACAACTACAGGTAAGTTTGTTGTTGCTGTGGCTTTAATTGCAAAATATTCTGCGATATTGGAACCGGTGGTGAATGCTCTGCAGTCCAAAGCTTTGGACTTGTTGCAATGTTCAGAGCATATCCGAAGAATTCTTGGAGTAATAAAAAGTCATCGTAATGATCCTGAGCAGATTACAAGAGTACTCATGGAAAATGCAAAGAGCATAGCCGAAAAATGTGGACTGGAACTATTACTACCTAGAATTGTCGATAAACAAAAGCATCGTTCAAATCCTCCAGCATCCAATAAAGAAGAATACTGGAGAAGATCTTTAATAATTCCTTATTTAGATTCTCTCGTATCATCTTTGGAACGTCGTTTTTCAGAAGATCATTCAGCTGCGTTTTCATTGTTGATTCTTCATCCTCAAAATATGATGAAGATGACAATTGATGATTTCGAAAAAAAATCTAAAGAATTTGAATTATTCTACAATTTACAACGATTGAATTCCGAAACTGAATTATGGTATTCCACGTGGAGCAAAAGAAATTTGAGTGAAGAACAATTACAAGATATTAAAATGGCAGATTTAGTTAAAGAGGCCGACATTTTTTATCCCGAAACAAAAAAAGCGCTACTCATTTCTCTTGCTCTACCGTGCACCACTTGTACTGTAGAGCGATCATTCAGTACTTTACGCAGAGTAAAGTCTTGGTTAAGATCAACAATGACAGAAAATCGACTAAACGGTTTATGTTTAATGAGTGTACATAGGGAATTCGTAATAGGAAAAGAAGAGAAATATCTCAAAGAAATATTTGAGAGATTTGCAAAAAATCCACGCAAACTTGTTTTAGTTTGACAGTTCGTTAGTTGTTTTATATAGTCTTCCAATATATTTTATAATGTGTATTTTCTTTATATCATTAATAAACTAGTGTAATTGAATATATAATTTTTTTTTAAAAAAATGTCTTCATAGTTTATTAATATTGTCCTTAAATGATATTCCTAAGGCAACTCAATACGAAGTATACATCTATGGCAAGTCGATGTTACATCAATAGATGTACGAGTGTACATCTATATCGATATCGAATTGATATATTTTTAATATTATATATCGAATTACATAAATTATATATCGTATTGATATATAATTGATATATTTTCGTATTAATGTTGTTTGCCCCCCCCTAATGAAAAACCTGGCTACGCCCATGGCAAGAGGCAATTTCATTGGAACCTTTCAAACCATCAAGTTCCGTCCATGTGTAAATAAATGTATTTTCTTTTGTTTGTGAATCCTTTGATGTTCCTTGGCAAATAGTAAAATTGTATAGATAGTATTGTCTGCTATAATATGCCGCTTGATCTGCGACTTTCGGGAGGGTAAGATTCTTTTGACAATCAAAAGAAAATACAATTTCATTATCCACTCTTTTTCTCAGCAACTTAAAGAAACTTTTGGCACGATGTTTGTGATATCCCAACTGCTGCAAATAAATATCTTTGAGCTTAATATTGCCTTTCAGACGAGCGTGTTTAATTTGTTCTTCTAACTCTGAGCATTTAGAACACTTATCAGAAGAAGGAGACGCAAAACTGATATTGTATTGCAAATTGAAAATATTGAGAAAAAAATTATACTTAACTCTTAATGACACATCAACAGATTTGTTATATTCTCTCCATAAGTATTTGCAATTTAGTTCTGATGGTAAATAAAATCTTTTAGTTTTACCTCTACTATAATGTGACTCAAGAGGAACAAGTTTTTCAATATACTTTTTTACATTACTTGTCCTTTCCAAATAACTTCTTGAGCGAGTGTCCCCTCCCCTCTTTTCTTTAGGAGACAATCCAGTCTTTAGCTGCTCCTTCCCTAACCTTTGTATTCTCGCTTTAGATATATTTAATATTGACACGAAAGCTTCTTGACATACCTGCAGTAGTTGACATTTCTTATCTTCAATTAATGATGGAATATGGTACCTCATAGTTACTGCTCTAGTTTTTCTTTGGTCACTCGATCCTGGACGATGTCTTTGAGGTGTCTGAACAGTCACGTACCGCAAAATGAACGTATCTTGGCATATTTTGTTATGCGAACTATAGAAACCTTGATGAAATCGGCGAACATCTTGAAAACTGAGATCTGAACATCTAAATGGAAATCTTGATGGATGTCTGCAGATTGGTTGGCTCGGAAGTGACTTAGAAGTGTGTCTTTCACATTTTTCACGAGTTTTTTTCCAATCCTTTTCGTTCCTGGTACGTTTCCTTCCACGTCCTAATATAGCTTCAGTGATTTTCGTATCACTTGTACGAGCACCAATTTCGGCATCCATACTCGCACAGAATAACACCGCTCGACTGAATATTTCTTCTCGTCAAAAAGCACAACAATCGCCGATAAGAAACGTTGCCACATTTACATGTAGCGGCGGACGTTTCCTACCTACTTGTATGCAGGAGGACATATTAAGTTATGGAACGTCCATGCTAGTGGAGATATTAAGTTTAGGAACGCATCGCTATTTTCATGATCTTATTACTGTGGGATCTGTTCCGTTTTGGAACTCCTACTTTTAATATGTTATAATGACTACGGCCGAGATTAGCAAATCATCATTATCTTAATTTTTGTTGATGGTGGATATGTTGAGTTTTGGAAATGACCTACTCAATTGTAAAATTACAATTAACTCCCACACAATAGAAATAATGGCCAAAAACTGTAGTGAGTGAAAAACGGCTTATTGTGTGAGAGATCTCGTCCCTACTTCGCGCTTCTTACTGGGTCAGAAGCAATGTTGCCAGATGTGAAACTTCCGATTGCGAAGTTTTAAGTTCGAAAATGCGGATTTCTTCTAATGAATGCGGATTTACTACGTATAATATAATTTAAAAACAGGGGAAAACATCAATAATTCATATATCGACGTAGAATTCCGTTTTATTAATTAAATAAATGCGATATTGTCTCACTATATTTGTTATATGTTTGTTCTCACTATATATAATGTTCTCGATTCACCCAAGAAATTAAAAATATAAAATATCAGTATTTTTGTTATAAATGTACTTTCAATTTATTTTTAATCTCAGTTTAATATAAAGCCGAGTAACGTAATTTCAACATTTTTAATTTCAATATCCCGCGAAGTGCATCATTTCTCCGGCTTGAATAAACGCAGTAAGAATCCGAACGACGATCCGTATTCTTATTTGGCATATTGGTAAACGACTAACCAACATGTTGTCACCTATTTGTCCTCTGAATCTCTAACAGTAAGACAATAAAGGACAGAGTTCACGATTGCTTGGTTATCAATTTTCGAATACGGCAATTGGATAAAACCCTAATGATTGGTGTTTTATTGCTTTCTACTTTAATCGAATAGAGAGAGATAGCATTTTGAACATTCAAACTTTGTCAACCATGGTTAGCGGGACATCTAACGATCGTTGTAATAACTGAGGAAATGAAAAAAATGAATTTTAATCCACTATCATGGAAATGATGATTTTTTGGCATTCTCATCGCTTAATGTGGATTAGGTGTTAATTATTGCGGTATAAAATGCGGAAATGCGGTACATCTGGCAACACTGGTCAGAATTGACGCCGATAGACGCCTTGCGGGGATACTGATCAAGTGATAATTACATCATGTAAATGAATCAGGGTTTTCTTTACCTATTGTTGCACTAAATGGCAGTAAAAACGAAAATCTATATATTAAAAGACGGCAGGAGAAAAAAATAATTAACGATAATAAATAAATCTTCTCTAAAGAACAATCATTTTTAAAAAAATTATAAAATGCATGTACACATTTTTAACTGTTCGACAACGAATCTGTTCCCCATTTTGTACATTCGAGAATTTTATATCAACTTCCGAAGGCTAACTAAACATTAATTAATTAAGGCTATTTAAACATTTCGCAGCAACAAACATCACAAATTATTGAAACAAAGTTCCTAGTCCCAATGTCATATCTACCTGTAGTCAAATAGTAATTGCTGTGCTTTTTTTTTCTGCTAATTATAGAATGAATGATATATTAGACTCTAATATGCTTAAGACTCCTCAAACCTAACGCGACAGTATATCGCGGAGACAAACATTTTTCTAGCTGAGCCCGGCAGACGTTGTTCTGCCCCTATATCTCTCTTTCTCCGTCTCTTTTTCTCTTTCTTCGTCTCTCTCTCTTTCTCCGTCTCTCTCTCTTTCACCGTCTCTCTCTCTCTCTCTTTCACCGTCTTTCTCCGTGTTATTCACATTTAATAGCAGATTCTGTACATCGCTGAGCAGGTGCGTAATATGAAGAAACACCGTATAGCTGGTGAAATACCGCCGTGTGAAATACCTACCATGTGTAGAGGGTTGCCTAAAAAAGTTTAGTCCGAAAAATTAAAAAAAATTGGGGTGGACCACCCTTATCACTAAGGGGCATAAAAAATAGATAACAACCTATTCTCAGACCTACTGAATATACATATAAAATTTCATCAAAATCGATCCAGCCGTTTCGGAGGAGTATGGTAACTAAAACTGTGACACGAGAATTTTATATATAGAGATTGTGTGTGAATGTTGTGAGCTGTTGATGGTGTCACCTGATGAATATGATTACTACATTGAGAGTTATAATTATAGACAGCGGCGTTTGCTGAAAATATATTCTCGACCTTAAGAACTTATTTTTTTTACTAAAACCACTGATTTGTAAATCAAGAGACAAGGTAATGGTAAAATTCCTAGATTAATAAAGAGGCTTACAAGAATCACGTGGATCGAATTTACTTCTTATGCATACAACTCTTTTTTGTAATCTAAAAGTCTGGGAGCTGTAAGATGTATTTCCCTATAATACGCGTATTATGCCCTATCTCAGGCATGTTGGTAACCTGAGTTCACTTGAACGAATGGAAGAAGCCTCGAGAACATCAGTAACATATCCAAAGCAATTCAAAGAATATGCTTATGTATTATATTGCTTCTGCAATACTGTTCTTTTTTGGGGAGGGAGGGCGATCAATGCCTGCTCAGCCTTAATTCTCTATAACATACATGATTCTACGTTAGAGCAATGACGATTTTTTAAAATAATATTTAACTAATCATCTCTATCACACCGATACGCACTGCCGGCACTACCTATAGGCAAACTAGGCGACCGCCTAGGGCGCAAACCTCAGGGGGGCGCAAATTTGGTACAGTTTTTATAATAAATGTGTTTGTCCTATCATTTGTCTTAAATTTGTGGAACACCTTAATATGTAATTTAAAATAATTTGTGTTTAATGTGTGTATATATATATATATATATATATATATATATATATATATATATATATGTATAATAAATCATATTTTACTTTTAAAAAATTTCTAAACATTATTATTATCGGGGCAAACATCTAATTTGGCCTGAGGCGCAAAATATCCTAGCGCCGGTACTGCCGATACGAATTATTAAAACTTTCTATAAATTGTTCGATATTGCACTATTGCAGCCTTAATTTTCTTTTCGAATACTTGGATAAGTCGTTCCCCTGAAGCTCCAATAATCTCGCAGCGCCTCAAAATTATCATAAATGCAAACAAGAGGTTTCTCTTGCCGGGTTGTACGAGAAACTAAAGTAATTCTGTAACAAAGTAACAGTCCCTAAATAAACGTATCAAAATCATGTTATCAGCTGTTTACACATGTTAGTGCATTAACCTTTTGACAAATGAAGGGACTTGGAGGGGAAGATGGCGAGATGAAGGGGCCAAAGTTTTCTAATTAAATTTCCTTCTTTAAAAAGATACATACAAATTAAAATAGTTTATTCACGTGATATGCATTACTGATTATGATTTTCAAATAGTTTGTTGAACATTTAATGAGCAAATAGATTTTGCCCCTTGTGAAATTCATGTTCCGGCTGTGGCGCAATCTATTCTGTCACTTCATTGCGTTAAACCTTTCATTATTCAGAAAATTACATATTCCATGGATTACAAATGCAGTGTACTACAGTAAATTTGTTAAATTCAAACCGCCACGTGCTCTGCAAGGCATTCGTCTTTGCTTTACTACAATAAGAAAAATAGTTTTTTATTAATCTTGTTACTCGTAATCTGAATCGCTTTGTAAGTATAGTTATTTTTGTTGTCGAAGGCTTCCCCGGACAGAGTCATTTTAATGATCTTGGCTGTCCCTGTGACGTCCCTGTGATGCCGTTTGGGCTATCTTATCGTGGTCTTCCTCAGGGTTGTAATTCTGTATAAATATTTTTGTTTCACGTTTTAAATATTATAATTTTTACATTATAAAATTTCATATATATTTCAATGTATTAATTCGTGTATGTTGTATGATTAATTGCCTGCATTGAATGCAAATTAATATATTTCCTACATTGTTCTATTTTTTTAAATTTTATTTTTGAAGTTTTTGTCTTATATTTTCATTTTGATGATATATTATTTCCATATTCTTATATCATAAATAAATCTTACGTGTGTCTTCCTTAATAACTTTTCACGTACTATTCCCTTCCTTCTCTTGTTTTCAAGCAATCAATAAAGACGATTTTACTTGTCCATGAGTGATGCCCATTTAAAGCTAAAGAATAATGAATAACATTAAACATAATGAATAAAAAGAGAAAGGAAAAATAATGTGAATATAAATTACAATTTTCTTTTATTATGTTTTTATATTTTCAGTACCTGTCATTTGCCAACATTTTATAAAATGTTGGTGCCCTTACTTGAGAGAGGGTCCCAATGCTGCAGCACAATTATTACAAGTCTCCAATAGCACCAATTCAATTAGTGCAACTCTCCAACTTCTCCGATGCTTACCATCGCGGAAAATGCTGAGTGTATAAGCAGCTGTATCAATAATCCTTCCCTGTAATTATTATTATCAGGGGCAAGATTCCTCTTCACTTTGAGTCCTCCATTGATGCATTCAAAAACATCAGATGCACATCGTTTTGCATGTAAATTCTACATGTGAATTTCCTTTGCATATCATGACTAAGTAAAAGTAAAGGATTCACTTAGGAGCTCTGTCTGAAAGTACCGTATACTATGTGTGTGAAAAGTGTGGATCATGTAAAACCTATTCGTAACATTGCCCTATTCGTAAACTATTTTAAATCTAAATTAATTTGGAATAATACACAAGTTATATTTTATTTTCATATCATGAAATTTGAAATCCAGCAATTTAGTTTCCTTCCTGTCAATAAAAAGTCTTTGTAACAAGATATATCATTTATCAGCCATGGCCCCATCCCCACCCCTCCCTCATTGGAGCCGTCCTTGTGTCGAAAGTTGGAATAGGAGAAAGACTGGCCTTTTTTTTGCTTTATTTTGTGTTCACTCCGCTTGTTCCTCGCATTATATCAGTCTTGTTTCATATGAATTATCTACCATTGTTAAGTATCAAATAGCCTAACGGAGAAATGCAGCAGCAAATCCTATGAATGACGTGACACGATCTTCGGGCAGTGCTTGCTCATGGTATCGTGCGATCTCTTTGACACGCGGCCACCCGTGCCAAAGTCACCGCCAATGCCAATGCTAGGCCAATGCCAGACTCCGTGCGGAACCTTCACCGCAGCAGCGAATGTCAGGCCCATGTTTCCGTATCTTTGAGTCGACAGTGGGGCAAAAACAGGTTTCCTGATATTATTAAAAGAACTTTAAACTTCCTTCACCTTGACATAGGTTTTCTTCCCCGTAATATGGCTTTTACATCCGCCAGGGTCCGTGCGACAATTACTGTTCTAACAAAATTGGGAAATCATCGTCACTGGTGTGTTCTTAGTATTTTATTGGTTACCCAAGTGGTGGACTTGATGCCGGCATTCCAATGTTTCACAATGCTGCTTAGGTTGTCTACAGACTGTCGACACGTTGCGCAATATTGACCGCACTGGAAAGCAACGTGGAAACAATGCGCAGGATCATATGGAAGAAATTGTACATTCGCTAATCTTACGATAAATCGCAAAACAAATAAGGACATTAACTACTAGACTGTATATAGTATGAGGAATAGACACATGCGCGATGGGAGAGCAATAAACCTTCATTTAATGAAAACACAATTTCATTAATTCTCAAATTCCGTTAAAAATAAGATACGGGTTGTGTTCCTAAGCATTTAAATCTGTTTTATTTGTTTATCACCCTTCCCTATCCTGATCCTGACAGCAAACAGATGATACGTTGGGGAACATCACAAATTAAACTGTTATTCAACATTTAATTTAAACAAAGACCTTACTTCAAGTACAGTTCCTTCAGTGTCAAAATGCTTTTTGTTCAAGAAATAGAAGACATAGCACCTCTGATGAAAATGAACATATAACACTGAAATGAGCTTACTCTGCATTTTAATGTAAAACAGAATGCAATTATGTTATATTTGCATGTTGAGTATGTCTATATGTTTTCAATCATACATTTCACAAGAATGTTATATTCATGAACTATACTATTTTGCTAGAGAAAGATGTAGAATACTAGTGATCATTCTGGGTCTAATATAGTGAAATACAAAATTGTAGAATGGATTTTCTCTTCAAAATTCATCAACTCAAGTTAAATAAAAAATAGCACAAGTTTCCTTCAAATCTTTCAATCTTTACATTCACACTCAAAGGGGACAAAATAAAAGGATATTTGTAATTCAATTTTATAAAGAATTAAAAACAAAACAAGAAAATGCAAATATGAATGCGACATTAAAAAATTGATTTTTATTACAATCCTGAGAAAACATATTAACATTGCATGGACAATGAAATAGTTTATGAAGGATTGCTTTGGAAAATAAAGGAAGGAAAGATAAAGAAAGCTTGTAAGTAAATATTAAGAATAAAAATTAAAAAATGCTATTATATGCAAATGAAATTTTTCAGAAAACATACATTTTATGCACATGGCCAAACAAGAAAAAATTCAATACCGACTGCAAAAATTGATATCACAAATGGGAGAAGAGAAGTAAAAACGTTTTGAAAACATATGATCTGGAATTCGTGCAAAATTTTACTTTAGCCAGAATGTCCATCACATCATTCACTAAAATGAGATGTAAATATTGAAATTAAATGAAATCAAGCATAAGTAAATTAAATGACATTTTAAAGACTGTGATTGCTGAAAAATTATATTGAAATAACACTAAAGAAATTTGCTGTAGGGAAGGCCTTATTCCTATGTTATTATTATGTTTATTGCATAATTAAATTTATATATATATGATCATATATGACATGGAAAAATATTAGTATTTATAGAAGCAGTTTTCTAACTGCAACAGGTGTAATTATGACTGTCAATAATTTGCCATTAATAAATTCGTTTCGAAGTACATAAATTTATGTATAAAAATAAAGTTTATTATTATTTAATTGAATTTATTGTTTCTAGAACACTTAAGTATAATTATTATTAAGTAGAATATATCCAGTTCGTTTGCCATGTGCTTCTAATCCATTCTAAATTTCCCGCGGGAAGTGACGCAGTTACACGTCAGACACACCCGTCGGCTGTTCCGATATTGGAACATGCCCCAAAGACGACTCTACATTTATTGATTTTTTCTTCTGAGTGGGAAAAAGGATAAAATGAAGAAAAAATATTACTACATAAATAATTTAAATAATTTAGATACTATACATTTCATATATTGGATAATATATGAAAGAGAGTTTGGAAAAACTAATTGGAGTGCCCTCCTAGAGGGCGTTGGTGTAGTTCACTTCCCCTGGTGCGCATGTGTGGTAGTTCTGTCGTCCTCTTTCTGCCGTGGCATCTGGAGGTGAGTAGCACAATCTCTGCCGAGGTCCGCCAATCTTGCCGTTATCTGGTTATTAAGTGTTCATCCGTGGAAAGGTACCTTAAAATTAGTTTACTTATTCGTATTTCTTGTGCCGTGTGTAATTAGTTTTTAGTTTAAAGTTGAGATATTTGGACTGTGAGCCAAAATACTTCGCTATGCCGGTCATTATGGCCGCGTGCTTTAGTAGTAACTTCAGTTAATTGTTAATTTGAAGTGCAGTGGTTTTTCGTAATGTGTAATAGTTTGTTTTAAAGAGAAATTGTAATGTTTTCACTTGTGCTTTTTCCAATCTTGAGAGTACAATATGGATTGTAAGCGTGGTCATGAAGTGCTGTTCGTAAAATGTCCGCCGAAGTTCCGTTCATTTCGAAGGAAGTCTTTTGTATGCCGAAAATTTCCAATGAACATATTTTTGCCATTTCACACCAAAGATTTTTACCCGTAGCATTAAAACTTATGTGAAGTGAAATTTGGAATTGAAGTAAAATAATAATTCAAGATTACACATAATTAGTCCAGAGTTTCAAAGAATTAGAGCGGATGTTAGTAAAACTTTTGAAATGTATTCTGTAGGCAGTTAATTTCTTGGAGTGGTTATTTGGTTCCTAACACTTTTATTACCACGTGGCGTGGCAACTTCAATGTAACTAACGGAAACCATTTATTAGTCGTTCTAGTGACTACCTAAATCAACTAGCATCATGGGCAAGGAGAAGATTCATATCAACATCGTCGTGATCGGTCATGTCGACTCCGGTAAATCTACTACCACTGGCCATCTTATCTACAAATGCGGGGGTATCGACAAGAGAACTATCGAGAAATTCGAGAAGGAAGCCCAGGAGGTGAGAATTTTAAAAGAAACTTCCTTTCACAACCCAACTGGAAACCGAAAGAAATTTCAATTAATGGCTTTCTTGTACTTTCAGATGGGTAAGGGTTCTTTCAAGTATGCCTGGGTGTTGGACAAGCTGAAGGCCGAACGTGAACGTGGTATTACTATCGATATTGCTCTGTGGAAATTTGAAACTAGCAAATACTATGTTACTATTATTGATGCCCCCGGACACAGAGATTTCATTAAGAACATGATCACTGGCACTTCCCAGGTGAGAATTTTTAAATTTATGAAGTAATTGTAGTTAAACTTTCAGCAGTTGGTAAAGTAATTTTTGTTTAGGCTGACTGTGCGGTGTTGATTGTTGCTGCGGGTACTGGTGAGTTTGAAGCTGGTATCTCAAAGAACGGACAAACACGTGAACATGCTTTGCTAGCTTTCACTCTTGGTGTGAAGCAGTTGATTGTGGGTGTAAATAAGATGGATTCTACAGAGCCTCCCTACAGTGAGGTAAGGGATATTTGTATAGTGTAAATGTAGATATAAGATTTGCCATATTTTATTTAAATTTTTTTTTCCCCTTCAGGCTCGCTTTGAGGAAATCAAGAAGGAAGTCAGCAATTATATCAAGAAGATTGGTTACAACCCTGCTGCTGTTGCTTTCGTGCCCATTTCTGGATGGCATGGTGACAACATGTTGGAGCATTCCGACAAAATGGGATGGTTTAAGGGTTGGAATATTGAACGTAAGGAGGGCAAGGCTGAAGGAAAGACTCTTATTGAGGCTTTGGATGCCATTCTTCCTCCTTCTAGGCCAACAGAGAAGCCCCTTAGGCTTCCTCTTCAGGTAGGTCTTAATTTATAGGAAACTTGAGAGAGATATATGTGGTGAATATTTCTAATAATTAATTTTCAACAGGATGTATACAAAATTGGTGGTATTGGAACAGTACCTGTGGGTCGTGTTGAAACTGGTGTTCTCAAGCCAGGCATGGTGGTGACTTTTGCCCCAGCCAACTTGACCACTGAAGTGAAGTCTGTGGAGATGCACCATGAAGCTCTCCAAGAAGCTGTTCCTGGAGACAACGTTGGTTTCAATGTCAAGAACGTCTCTGTTAAGGAATTGCGTCGTGGTTATGTTGCTGGAGATTCTAAAAACAATCCCCCTAAGAGTGCTGCAGATTTCCTTGCTCAGGTTTGTGGTTTTGCTGTTAGTCAATTATCAATGGTATTTGGTAATTTCAGATTGGAATCTCATTGTGAATTTTTTCAGGTCATTGTTCTTAACCATCCTGGTCAGATTTCTAATGGTTACACTCCAGTTTTGGATTGCCACACTGCTCATATTGCCTGCAAATTTGCAGAAATTAAGGAAAAGTGTGACCGTCGTACTGGTTAGTATTTTGAGTAGAAGTAACTATTGGCAGTATTTCAGGGTCTGAATGTGTTGAATTAATGTGTTAATTTGTTTATTAGGCAAGACTACTGAAGATAATCCAAAGTCCATCAAATCTGGTGATGCTGCCATTGTCAACTTGGTTCCCACAAAGCCCATGTGTGTGGAATCCTTCCAAGAATTTCCTCCTCTGGGACGGTTTGCTGTGCGTGACATGAGGCAAACTGTGGCTGTGGGTGTAATTAAGGTAAAGCCTTCATGAAGTTTTTTAGTGGAACATGAGCAGATTTTAGGAGAATGTGATATTAATGTTCTATTTATTTTACAGAGTGTGACTGCTAAGGATGTCACTACTGGTAAGGTAACAAAGGCTGCTGAGAAGGCCCAGAAGAAGAAATAACTAGATGTGTTTGTTGGTCTGTCTGTGGCGGTATCAACGCAGCTCTCTGCACCGCCTATCATCCATCTCTGCTTTTTGAATATGAGCTGCCTTCTCTTTCTTTCCAAATGGCTGCTGAAGCATTGTTTCCATCGCAAAGAATTCAGGAGGAAAGGCGGGCTATTCAGCATTCTTTTAGCCTGGCCGTGATTTGTTACTTAAGTGTATTAAAACAATTGAAGAATGTAAGTTACATACCGTGGATGGAAGATTTTTATTTAATCTTGATTTATGGAGAGAAAGGGACTGTTTTTAATTTTCATTCCTTTTTCGTTATCAGCGTTTTCAGAAGTTAAAGTATATGTTCAGTGTAACAGCTTCTGTAAATATCTTGATGGTATCTGAATAAAAGGGCCAATACAGAGGAATTGTTAGTTATTTCCCTTGTACCTGAATCCATTCATACCAAGAAATTTTTTGAAGGTTGAGTAAATGGTATTATAAAATCCTAAGGTGAAATAGTTTTCCTGCATAAATTTTGAAGTTTGTAAATTGCTTTTGGACAAGTGTAAGGTTGAGATTTGCTTATTGAAGATCTTTCTGAATTTTGTTGTCCAAAAAATTGTTCTGGAATTTTTAGGTGGTAAACAATAGAAAGTTTTTAAATTGTAGAATTTAGGTGTGAATTTTACATCTTGTTCTTTTAGTCATTATGCAATGTTTTTCTGGCATGTAAATGTTTGATTATTAAATATCGTAGAAATTTAATTCAAAGATTTTTTTATTCTGTATGCATAGTGTACAGGAAGAATCTTGGTTCTATTGTGCTTTAAGCTGGTTTAAGACACTGGTGGGGGGTGACTTCCAATCCTTGTCCAATATTGCTTAGCTTTTTTTTTTTTTACAAAAACTGATGCAACATTAGATTTTAGTTCAACACGAGATTTTTAGTGATCCTATTGGAAAACAAAGTTGAATGATTTTGGAGAACTTAATTTCTTTTACTGTTGCTCAGGCAAGGCAATTTCAAGTGCTAGCAAATCATGAGCTCCAAAAGTTTGTTGGTTTTTCTGACCCTAATAGGATTTAAACTTTTGTTTGTGATGTGAGAAACATGCTCACAATGAATACTGATTGCTAGCTGCCATTGATGTTTAAAGCTTGCTAATTTCAGGAGTGTACAGATTATTAATGCAGTTTCATTATCAATACAATTGGTGAGATTGAAATCTTCAGTAATAAAACCGACATATTAAGGTCAATATTTTTTTACAATCGCCTTTTTAATTAATTCAACTACACATTGTTCTGTTTCGGTGAGAAATATTTTCAGATATCCTTGTGTTTTTTATATCAGTAAAGATGAAAATGACAATTGTACCTTATCAAATGAATAATCAATTATTGAAATCTTGTATGTTATTTCTGGACACTAATTGGTTTCAATTTTGTTCGGCTATGATAGGAAAGGATGTTTGTCGGGGACAGCTGTGCTCAAATATTGGACTAAAAAAATGATTTTTGTTTATAGCTGGAAGAAATGCCAAAGTTATGAGCAGAGCAAGTTTAATGTTTATTAGGAAGAAAAATAATGTAGAGAAACTAATTGGGATTGTGCAGAAATTCCTTATAGAAATCCTGGCAAGAATCCGAATTGCTTGTAGTAGTTGCCTAAACCAAGAGTTTATTGAGACAGAATTTGGATCCAAATTGTTGGTTGTGTTTTGTGTGAATTTTATGTGAATGCCTTGTATCATTTTTCTTTTTTTTTTTTTTATTTAAATAAGAATTTGAAATCAATGTAAAATTAATATTAAATGATGTAGTACACACTCGTGAAGTTACTGCTATTCAAAAATATAGAACGTAGAAGGTGGTGCAAATTGTCTTTGAAGAGTATACATAGTGAAAGGAGAAAAAAAATAAACAAAAAAAAACATGATTTTTTGGCGTGATAAAATGAAAGTACAAGTGAAACTGATTTGCTCTCAACTCCTGTTCAATAGGACTTACGAAAATCGGTGTTCTCTGTTTCCTGTGCCTCAGCAGTAATCTTCAGTTCAAGCAGAATTATCATAAGATTGTTTTGCGCTTTGATATGAGAATTCCAAATACAGAGAATTTACAACATATATTTTTGTTGTTGAAATGTGTTTGAAAATTCTTGTTTTACATTCTCTGACTTGTGTTCTCTTCTTAATTTCCTTTTTGAACAGGATACGTATAGAGGTAACCCAGCATCTTTTTTATTTTTAAAGTAATTGAATATGCATGGTTAGTGAATATAATTTGGAAACTGGTAATAGCCTAGTATTAAACAAAACTGCACAGATGTGAGTCCATTTGTATTTCAGGGGTTCTGGACCTGTTTGGGTGTGTTGGGCCATTCAAAAAGTGTGTATTTCCATAATTACGTTTTTTTTTCTATTTTTTACCTCCACCTCATTCCTTTGCAACAACTTTAACATTTCTCTCAACCTGAGGATAACGTACTATTTTGCACTGCCCCTTTCCTTTGTTATATTAATTTTATTTTATTTTACATCAAAACTGAGTGTGCATCATGTTACACAGAAAAGTGCACATTTTCTTAATTTGTAAAAAAATTGTATATCAAATCTGAACTCATTTTTAGATTAATTCCGACTGTAGAAAACATTTTTGAACAAATCAGATCAGTGATCAGTGGGAAAAACCAACACATGCAATCGTGCCCGAGCCGGGACTCGAACCCGGGAATCATTCAATCCAATTTTTACTTTCTCATATAAAAAAGCATATGGTGTATAAATCCAGTTGCTAAATTAAGGGATCGAACTCGTGTTTTAGCCAAAATTCCTGTTTGGTGGGAAGACAAACAAAACATTGAAAACAAAATGTACGTTAGACCGTCTTTCTGCGAAACCCTCCAGCGCTCAAACCATACTTAAGATTTTTTTTTTTTTTTTTTTTCAAATTTAAGAAACCCCTGTCGATCTGGCTCGAGTTTTGCTTTGAAATTTTAAAAAAGATCCTTTAAAATTTGGGGGTACTTTACATGAAACCCCTGGGATATTTTCACAAACTGCTCCAAATCTTTTCTTTAAATTTCTTGTAAGAATAGAGGTAAATATACTTCTAAAAATGGCAAAGGTCCGATTTTCACGGTTGACTGTAAATTTTCGAAAATTGCAAAAGTTTGGATTTTTTGGGCGTCTTACAACTACAGAATTGAAGACAGATTTTTCCTTCAAATGAAATTTGTTCTCCATATTTAGTTCTTTCATTAAGGTTATATACCATTCTTTTTGAAAATTTTAGTAGTTCGCGTGCAGTATTTGCAATTTTAACTAGTGGTCTAACAGAATGGCGCAGACTTTCCCTTATTAGTTTTCTATTTCCTTTATTCTCGGCTAGCTATTCAGACTTGTCACATTCTTGTGCCAGCTTCCATCTATCGCCGCCCAAAGTACATTTTTTTGCATTTTATTAATTTTTCGGTTTCCTAATAGTAGTACGGAAATATTGTTTTAAGAACAGTAAAACCTTGTCCTAAATGGCAATTTTCTTTGAAAAATTGCAACCGTTTTTAAGAAAATGGCGTTTAATCGCTACTGTAAATGTGAAATTTGAAGCTCTTTTTCACAGAAAATTTTTGAGTTTTCGAAAAACTACATTTTGTCTTCTGAAGCACTTACACTCAAATACAATAGTGTTGACACATTGCTGGAAATGTGCATATCAACGGAATGAGAGATCATTAAAAAATATTTTCATTTGTGTAATTATTGAAAAAACAAAAAAAAAAAAACAAATTGATCTTAACGTCATATTAAAGAGTTCAATTAGCACTATCCATAAGTAAAGAAAAAAATGGAGCCATTTTTTAGAAAATGCGAATTTTGAGCTAGTTTTCACAGAAAACGGTTGAGTTCCCGAGAAATTTTACTTGACATTATTTAAAGCACATGTACAAATACAATAATGTAAACAAATGGCCGCTAATGTAAATATGAGAGACAAGTGAAAAGAGGTCATTTTTGTAATTTTTGAAAAAAACGAAAGAATGGAACAACATGACGTTTATGTCATCTCATAGTGTACATTAGACACTATCCCTTCCAAAAGTTTGAAGAAAAAATTTGGAGCCATTTTTCAGAAAATCTTGTTTTTGTAATTTTTTAAAATTGCACATATTGCACGCAATATTCACGTCGTTAATATTTACATTAGCATCGATTTGTTCACATTTTCATATTTATGAGTGCATGTGATTTTAATAATGTCATAAGGTTTCTCGAAAACTCAACAGTTCTCTGGGAAAATAAGGCTAAAATTCCGCATTTTCAGAAATGCTCAAACGCCATTTTCTCAAGAACAGCCCCAAATTTAGTCTTCAAACTTTTCATTCGGCTTGTGCTAGTTGTACTGTTCAAAATGACAGAAAATAATTTTTGCTGTATTCAATGTATTCTTTTGTTCTTTCAAAAATTACACAAATATTATTTTTAAACCGTTACACATTACACATATATTTTTCTCACACCGTTCATGTGCACATTTCCAGCAATTTGTAAACAGTATTGCATTTGCGACTTGATGTGCCTCAAATTACTTCCAATTAAAATTGTCCACCCCCCCCCAAAAAAGGTAGTGAAATAGAGCTTCAAATTTCGCGTTTACAGTAACGCTTAAACGCAATTTCCTTAAAAACTGATCCAAATTTTTCAATGAAATTTGCCGTTTGGGACGAGGTTTTACTCTTCTTTAATATTCTTGAAGTACTATTTCGATTCTATTATTAGTGAACCGAAAATCGAGAAAAAAATTAAAAGAAATATACTTTGGGCAGCGGTATATGGCAGCTGGCAAGAGAATGAGACAAGACCGCAAAAACAATCATTGCCAAGGAAATTAGAAACTTTTACTATCAGAAAGTCTGTGCCATTTTGTAGCACCACTAGTTGTTTTCTTTGTTTTTTTTTCTCGCGAATTGACCAAAATCTGCACTTACCACGGCTCCGTTACTGTAGCGTAACCAGCCCTTCCGGGGCCCTGGTTCAAAGACTAAATTGCTTTCCCTCTTCCACCCCACCCCCCCCAAAAATGATTGTGTACTTTGGCACTATAGATCTTACGAGCTACGACGAAAGAATTTAGTCCAAGGCACAGGATTTCCCTTATTAGTGTTTATATCCTTTGATCTCGACTAGCTATTCGGACTTGGTACATACTCTTGCCAGATGCCATCTATCTCCCCCATACATTTTTTTAATTTTTGGGTTTTCTAATAGAACGCAATATTTTAAGAATTTTAGAGGACTGTAAAATCTTATGGTAAATGGTAATTTCCTTTAAAAAAAATTGGAGCCGTTTTTAAGAAAATGGCGTTTGAGCGTTTCTGAAAATGCTGAATTTGAGCTACTTTTCACAGAAAACGGTTGAGTTTTACAGAAACTTGGTATGACATTATTTAAAGTACATGTGTTCATAATTCATCATTATTTAAAGTTCATGTAATAATGTAAACAAATCGTCGTATCTAATGTAAATATTAACCACGATTAAAACAAGTCAATTAAATTACATTTACCTAATTTTGGAAAAAACGAAAGGATAGAGCTATTGGGCGTTTATGTCATCTCATAGAGTACAATTAGCACTTACCCTAAGTTTAAAGAAAAAATTGGAACCGTGTTTTTGAGAAAAACTTGTTTTTATAATTTTTTGAAATTGCAAATATTGCACGCAATATTGTTCGAAAACTATAGAAATTTTCAAAAAAAAAAAATGGAATACCGCAATGCAAAAACTAACTATGCAGAACAAATTTTATATCTTCAATTTTGTAGTTGTAGGAAGGCACCGAAAAAATTTCAAAATTTTCCAATTTTCGAAAATTTAGAGAACCGTGAATATTGCACCTATGTAAGTACCTCTGTAAGTGTATTTTACTCTAATCTTACAAGAAATTTGAAGATAAAATTTGTAAATTACTTCCAAGTTGTGAACATTGTCTTTGAAAATCTCAAAGCTTCGACTCGAACTGTACTTCGGTTTTTCTTTCTTGGCGGACGGGGGTGTGTCAATAAAATGGCATATCTCACGGTATTTCGCGTCGTTCTCGGTTGTGCCGCTAGGAGTCCATGATCGCGACTATATCAAGCAGTGCTGGCGATCAAGTGAATCCTGGCGGCACAACGAAGAACGACGCGAACTACCGTGAGATATTCCATTTTATTGACACCCCTCCGTGCGCCAAGAAAGAAAAACCGAAGTATAGATCGACAGAGGTTTTTCGTTTTGGAAAAAATCCTACGTATGGTTTAGGCGCTGGAGGTTTTCGCAGTCAGACGCTCTGACGTACGTTTTGCTTTCAATTGATTTTTCGGTATCAAAGCCCCACAAAACATGGATTCTGGCTACACCATGTGTTAGGGGATTTTTTCTGCCGAAAATCCGCCATTCTTCACGCAGCATTACATAACTTTCCCTATACTACGTATATTACTACTATACACGTATGTATATGGGAAAGTAAAAAGATCGCTGAAAGCTAACTGAAATAAACTTTATTAATCATAATGAATCTAATTCAGAAACGAGCCCTGCAGGATTTGTGCTCAGTTAGACCTCCAAAAAAGTGTTATTACGCCCTTTAAGTCCGGGGGCCCTAGGTGATTGCCCCTGTCGGGCCGGGGGTAGTTCCGCCAGTACCCCGTGGCTAGTCAATGTGACTCCTTTGGGGGGGGGGGCAGCATTATGCTGAATCCAATTTTTATCCCCAGGGTTGCTAGTCCTGGGGATTATGACATATCGAATGATGATAATGAAAGATGAATTGGTGACACACCTACAGACACTAATGCCCAAGGCAGGACTCAAATCGACAAATCTTTCCGAGATCGCCACCGTAATACTGCTTTAGCGATCTCGGCTATCCGGCATTATTATTATTATTATTCCACTACATCAGGACTAAAGATGTTACGAGTCGGCTCAAAATAAAATCTACTCCAAGTTGCAACCAGCTACCTAAGGAGCAGATCTACAGACTGTCAATGCCTCTACAATACTTTGCACAAAATGTGGGCTGTTCCAAACAAAGCAATTTTTTGCACTTCGCAATCTTTTGAATTTCCTGGGAGTTTAGCCAAGTTCTAATACATATTTTGAGGAACAAATCCCAAAGCTATCGGTACGACCTGTGCTTTTACGCGCTACATTCGGGTAATCTCGATTTCCAAACTCTTGTATTTAAGACGTTTCTCTGCCTCCTTGGTAACAACGTTTTGATCTCAAGGTACAGCAACATCGACAAATAGAGACGGTTTTTTCTCCAAATCCCGGATAACTATATCCGGTTTGTTTGCCGCTATCGTGCGATCAGTTTGGATTTGTTGGTCATACAATATTGTACTCAATCCAACACACGTCACCGGCTTTGGTAAGTGTTCGTACCACTTGGTTCTTGTGTTTTGAACTTCGAGGGCGGTACAGTTCTGCCAATGGAGGTACACCCTCTCATGTCTTTTCAAGTATTCGGTCTTTGCTAGAATTGGATAAGCTGAGACGATATGATCAATGATTTCTACGTGTTCCTGGCAAATGCGGCATTAGCAGTGGCGGTGGGTGAGTTAAATTTAAGGGTGTTGCATACGCAATGGTCGTGAGGTGGGTCTTTCCAATATTTCCCGATTAATGGACACAATTATTGATTAACAGACACAATTACTATTTCAATTGTTTAAAAACATTTCACCTTAAATTTCAAATATATTTTAAAATATTTGGATTTTTTACGAATAATTGTAAATGAATGTAAAAACTAAAAACTACTATAAAGAAGGAATGGCATGCAAAATTATCGTTTCCATTCCAAGAAACTGATTATAAACTTTCCTCGGACGCGCCCCCCTGCGTGTGACAGCGCCGTGAGAGCGAGGTCGCGCAGCCGCTCCGAAATCGAGCTGAGGTCAGCGCAACATCCGTTGCCGGTGACAGGTCGGCTCACGCAGCACGTCTGCGTATGGCATTCCTTTCAACACACATAACGACTGATACGTGGACGTTGGCCAGCTGCTTTTCTGCGATCAAGGAGCAGTGACCTGACCAGCTGGTGAAAAAAAAATCAATACTATTTATAACATTAATAACTAATCTTCAAATAAAGCTTAATTTCTCGCTTTTACTGTATATTAATGTTGACCCTTACGTTTCTATACGTATCCTCAATATTACAATTTTCATTAAGCAACAATCAGAACGAAACTTTTATCATTAATTTGATCAATCTACCTAGAAATGTGGAAATTATAAACTTACCTTGTTTACTTGAATTGAAAATCCAATTGCCGATGCCCAAATTTCTCTATCACTAATTCATTGAAGTTACTGGTTTCACGGATAAGTTGCTTCTCTATTGACAGCATTGTTAATTTTCAGAACAGGCTGATCCAGACCAAGTGATCATTTCATTTGTGATTTCAAGAATATCATCGTAGCTAAACTTTTTCCCAATAAGATTAACAACTTTGTTCATTTTCAATACCTTAACTTAATAATTGAATACCAGAATGCACAGACACCTTAACTTACATACTATTGGAACCCGAGATGTAAAACTCATTTTACACTGATTTTAAGACGGCCTTCACCATCAACATCAGAAGCAAAACTTGCGTTTCGGAGTAACGTATCGAGGACACTGTTCTACTGACAGCGCGCCGAAGTCTCGTCTCGAGTTATACTGCGATTTTTGTAGGAAGAGCTCTCAAGGCCACTCAAATCCCATCTTCGCAATGGAATATATCACGGCATTTCGTGTCATTCACAGTCGTTCCGCTAGATTTCGCACGATCGCGACCGTATGAAGCAGTGCTTGCGATCATGCGACTTCTACCGGCAAGACCGAGAAAAGACGCCAAATGCCGTGACATATTCCATCGCGAAGATGGGATTTGAGTGGCCTTGAGAGCTCTTCCTACAAAAATCGCAGTATAGATGACGTGATTGCCCGAGTGCTGCGCCAAGCGGAGTTCACGGCGTAAGTGTGAACATGATACGATGAAAGCACCCTATGATAACACAGAAGCGAAGTCACGTGGTACCCAATGGTCCTTATGAAACGAAGTCTGAGCAAGGTGTTGTTTCGAGAACGTGAATATCCATGTAGACACATCGGTTTGTCAATGTAATACTGGTATGAAAATTATACAAAGAAACAGGAAAAAGTCGTACTATTAATGATATTGTAATAACGAAATGTATATTCTATTTTCTCTCAATTTTTTGGGTGTTGCGTGAACCTGTGAACCTTATGAAGAACCGCCCCTGGGCATTAGTCATCTTGGGAAATTTTGAGAACCGCTTTATCATAATGTGTTTTCAACGCCGGATCTTGAGCAGCTATTAGAACTGCTTCCGATTCTGGCTTCATTCTTCCCCTTTTAAGCAACATAAATGATTGATCTTTATTGATCTGCACCTTGTCCATTCTTTTTAGATTTAGTCCATGGAGTGGTTTGTCTCTCCACGAGTTCCTTAACGTATTTTGTGTCTCACATTTCATGTTTAGTAGCATCAGAAGTTTAGTGTCTGTGTTATTCGGCGTGTCTTGCATAGATTTCTTTGTAATGCTTCTTGCTACACTAACAATGCCTCTATTTCCCATTCTTCGGTTATATTTCATGATCACCCTCAATAGAGGATCATCTTGATGACTTACTACACACCTTCCCATCCCGACTATTACGTTGTGCCAGGAGGCCTCAATTTGTCTGAGACTTTTTCTCCTTCCTTACGTGACATAAAGTTTATGCACATCAGCTCGAGGGTGGGCGACGTGATGCATTGCTAGCAGTTTCCTTGTTTTTCGCTCCACGATTCGAATTTCTTACTTAGTTCAGTCCACTAGTTCGAAACTGTACTCGACTACAGGCACCGCCAAGCTACCAATTGCAGATATATTATTCTTGGAGTTCAGAGCAGACTGCAGGACAAGTAATATTCCTAATAATATTCCAAGTAATATTCTGTAATATTCCTTGCAAATTCTCTCTTTCATTGTATTGTTCGAGATAGTCTCACATTCTTCAATGCTAAGATATTTGTAAGTTTTACCTGGCTCAAGATCTTGAATCACAGTGTGCATATCATCTTCAATGCTCTCTGACCTCAGTTTGCCTCTTTTTAAATTGATTGTTGCACACTGTCAAGACCAAACACGATGCAGATGTCATTGCTAACGTCATTCACGACCGACAGCATTTGGGAGAGAATCGCTTCATTCTTAGCTAACACTTTCAGATCATCCATGTAAAAGAAATGTGAAACTGGTCTTTCATCACCATGGAGCTTGCAACCAAAGTCATCTTCCGACAACTGTCTAGATAGTGGGATCAAACGAATGCAAAACAGCAGAGGGGATAGCGAATCTCCTTGAAAAATACCCCTGTTAATCTGAATACTTCTGGTTTCTACTGCTTCCTTTCCTCTGTGTATTAGTAATCTGGTACTCCACGACTTTATACTAGCCTTGCAAAATTCAATAAGTCTAGGATGAAATCGATAGATCTCCAGGGTCTTCAAAATCCAATCGTGTTGTGGTACACTATTAATGGCCTTTTGATAGTCAATCCAAGCCATTCTCAGATTACGCTTTCGTTTCTTTAATCATTCAAGATTACTTTATTCGGTAGCAAGATTTCCTTACAGCCATAAGAACCTTTACAACATCCTTTCTGTTCAGCTGGCATCAGTTGCAGTGGCGACTTGTGCCCCAACAGACTGGAGGTTGCACCTCCATCGAATGATGGAAATGTAATTTCCAAAATTCAAATGTATAATAAAAATGTAAGCAATTCAAGTAAATTAATTGAAACTAAGTTAAATGAAAGTCAATAGTGAAACATTACGAACATAATTTTATGCTTCGTGTCCGTTCAGGTACATACATGTCCCGCGCACATGGTTCTGGCTTTGATTTTCACTGGGCACCGTTCTACTCCAGCGCATTTCATCGACACGTTTGACACCAATAAAATTATTTTATTTTGAAAATTACACTATCCTGGTATATTTTGTAATAAAGGTCCTTCCACACACACACACACACGCTCGTTTTTCCACTAGCACTCTCGATGTGTAACTCAAGGTTGCTGCGAAACGGGCGTACTTGGCCGGGATTGGAATTGCAGTACTGTTTACGATAGAGTCGGATATAGCTTTGAGTTATGTAAAAATCAATGCTCTATTTTTTTAAATTGTTTATTAAATCAAAAACATTTAAATAACAATTACCATTAAAACGTAATTATCGAGCGAATCCCCCCTACTTCCGTACCATCATTGGAACACTGTACGCTCGCCGCGCGTCGGGCACTTATTTTGCTTCGCGGCTCGGTTCGGAGCAAGAGAGCAGATTTTTGTGACGTCACATGGCATTGAGTTGGCAGGCACTGGTCTAACATAATAGTGTAACATTATGTTAGACTGTGGCGCTACTACGAGTATCATTCGGTTTGATCTCGCGAAAGTGAGCAGAATCTGTATCGTTCGTTTCGGTAAGGAATAAGAGCCAAAAAATCTGGATACATATTGAGATGTTTTGGAAAATATCCTTGGAGCTTCAAGGAAATACCCTCCAAAATAAAAGATTGTGCAGGAAGAGGGGGAAAATGATCAACCACTACACCATGGAAGAACTCTATTCATCCATGCCAGTACGCTCAGGATCGCTGGAAAACTGGGAACATAGGCACTACTCTGAGTCCTGACTAAAGTGACCAAACATCCCGTACTAACAGGGTTTCCCCCCTTTTTTAAAGAAAAATGGGACGCCAAAATGTCCCGTTTTTGTGTCAATCGACATGAAGTGCAGTCAATAATTTTAAATTTATCCTAATGTATTCCATTGGATTTGCATTAGTATATAAAAAAGTATGCGCGAGTAGATACGCTCGTGTACCACGTAACAAGAGTGTTTAAAATCAAAAGGGAGAAATTCAGTGGTGGTTCTAGGAAGGGAAAATGAGCTATCGTGTCATTTGAGCTTGTATGCTTGATTACTATCAATATCGTTACCGTAAAATTTAAGAATCCGAACCTTCTGCTGAGTTTTTCAAACATCATGTATTGAATTCCATGATTACGTTGCAAATAATGTACCACTTTTACAAAAAGAAATTTCTACAAATAAAGCTTGAAATAAATTTTTAAATTGTGAGCTTATTTTCTTTTTATTCGTGCTATTCATTTCCAAAAATGTTTAAGAAGTGTTGTTTACTACAGCGTATAATGTTGCTTTTTTGTAATGTGCATGTCTCCCGATTTGTCCTGTTTTCCTAGTCAAGATAAAGCCATGTCCCGATTTTTGGTTTTTAAGGTCTGGTCACCTTAGCACAGCCCTAACGAATTACATACAAAGAAAATGAATATCTATATACGCTTCAGCTAATAATTATAAAATAAAATATTCGTTTAAAATAGGCAGGACTGATGAGTTATTTAAAGTGATGTCATGGATGAATACTTTAGTGGATGAATAGTGTTAATCCACGGTGATATGAGGTCAGTATCTTGCACTCTTGCAATTTTCAATTGGTTCTAGCGCTCCAAGTAGTAGGAGCCAGTAACCTACGGTTTGTGATAGTATTTGGTAATATTTCCTTGGTAGTAGAAGAGAAATATTGAGAATTGAAGGAAACATTTTTTTGTTCATGTGGCTGCACTGGAATGGAGTTAGCTTTGAAATCAAAACATGTAGCGCTACGGGTGTCGGGTCGGAAGCATTGTTTGTTTCGTGCGTTTTTTGTTTTTCAACGAGAAGTTAGGTTTGGAATGGTTAATTTGATTGTGTAAATAGTTGTGTGGATGTGAAATGAGTGTGCCATTTTTTATTTCGATGTGTGGATATGTGCTGGAATACTTTATTCGTTATCATTAACTGACACACAGTTTGTAAAATGCCCGCTATATTTTGAAGAAACTTGCTCGAAGTTGTGGAACAAGATGGAGGAGTCAAGTATTTGTTTTAGTACTTCAGAAACAAATGATACGAATGACACTGGCGAATCAAATAATGAAGATAACGTATTTGTGCAACGTAAGTGTGTTTATAGATTTTTCTCATACCGTTGGCATTTTCGCCATCGGATTGTGTGTCAAATAAATACTTAAAATATTTCTTTGAGGGGTTATGTACATCTTTTCATCATAATTTGAAATGGAATGTGTTGATTCAACTTGAATTCATAAAAAATCATTAGTGAACTGTGTAAACAATGAATTATATCATGTGTTGGATAAATGAGTAGATTTTTCACTTCCGCTGGAATTTTAGTCTGCTCTTATCTAGCAAGAAGTTCTTGACCATCTTTTAGCTCCAGTTAGCATACTGACATGTATTATCTTGCCAAGTTCTGTGTGTATGTTTAGAAACTTAGGGCAGTTTCTTTCTCTGCACGTCATTCAATATTGTAGGTTTGATAATTTTGTGTTGAATAGATCCTGTTTTTCTTGTAGATTAAAGATTATTGAAAGTGAGTTGTGTGGAACTATTTGAACACAGAAATATTTAATTTTAATTAATCCTTTATCTTATGAGTAGTTTCTTTATATATTTTAAGGTTTTTGTGCTTGGAAAAAGGTGTGTGTAAGGATCTTCATGCTTCACATTATAAAGGATAAATAATTGACATACTTAGATGTAAACCTTGCAAAGATAAAATATTGTTAAAAATATTCTGATGATTCCTTCAAAACAGATACATTTATATTATTTTTCAGTAATTTATTTTATGTTAACACTTCGACCCTTATTTGAGACTTTTTCAAAAATTGTATTAAAAATAATTACAAAAGTTGTTACAGTCAGGACTTAAAGATTGAAACAAAATTTATAAAATATCACTAACAAGAACAACAACATAAAAATTATATACCTTGGGCCCAGAATTGTAAAAAGACTTTGTTAAAATTTACAAAACAATCCTGGATCCAAGGTATGTCATAATTTGTTTAATAATTTATTTTATATGTTTTACGAATTTTAAATTCAAAGTTGTAATTTTGTAATTATGAAGAATAGGTCATATTTTTAACTATAATAATAAGATAACAGGTGACAACATATTTCTTACAAAGATAACATTAAATTTTCATTATAAGAAATTAAGCTGACAGAAACCATTCACAACATAATGAATAACTTACATTAAAAGAATTGACTGGACATTCACGTTACATAAATGTACCAAAGTAAAGAATAAAAGATATCTACTATTTAGCTACAAGCTGTAGCTATTTAGTGAAGAATAAAAACTCCAAAGGCAAGTAGAATAAATCACACATCCTCTAATAAACTGTCATAACCTCAATAGTAAGATTTTTAGGTGTTTACAATCAGCTTTATCTTTTAGCGCTTTGTAATTTTAAAAAACATCATGACACTAAAGCGGTAAATGCTGCTAGATGGAGCTTGTGTCAGTTTCTATTAATATAGCATCATATGTACAAGGAAATCTTCAAACATCTTTTTCATGAACCAACATTTTCTGTGTTACGACAGTTTTTTAGAGGACATGCAAAATAGAAAATACAAAATATCTGTCCAAAATTGTAGGGAATAAGAAACAAGGGGAATAATAGGGAACAAGAAAACCTCAAACACAAAAATGTAAAAGTGTAGGTATCATAAAAGTGGGACAGGATGCATTCTAATCCAGAGTTAGAGATATTTTAAAATATTGAAAGATATAAAATAAGATAATTTTTATAATTTTAGAAATTATTTTCTAAATACAGGTAATGATACAGCTGTTACAATAAAAAGTGAAATGACTAGAATTATCAACTTGTCATCATTGTGCCTACCTAGTACCATGTTATAGAAAATGGAAAATTGGTTCACACACTGAATAATCTTGAGTATGACAAACCTTCAGTAGTAAACCTTTTAAAATGCCCTACTAAATAAGTCGCATGACCTTCTTTCCCTATTTTCTTTGAAACATTAAAAATTAGCATCATTAGACTTGTAAAGTACAAAGAAAATAACATCCAAGTTAAAAACAGTACACATATAATATTTGTATCATTCTTCACAAAATATTTGAAAATGTAAAAGGAGTCAGAGAGTATAATTTTTTGCATGAAAATGAAAAACCACATACTTAATTCACAAAGGACTGAATAATCTAGAAAATTACTTGTTCACTGCAGTGACTTTTATGGATTTGTCTATGGTTTTTGACATTTAGAGCTAAAAGGTAATATATATGAATTATTATTATTATTATTATTATTATTATCATCATCATCTGTAATGCGCACTAGTGTGGATATTTGTGTTGCCATTTCTGTTTAACACTGATTTTCTCACAGTGTTACATGAATACACAAATAATTGAAGTCCTACCTAACTGATCTATTAGGAGTCCGAGAGTCTGATAAAATTAAATTTAAATCTGCTTGATGCTGATGACAATTTTAATTAGTAAGAATAAAGATCTAATATCATTAAAATTTAATGCTACAAATATACAAAAGGAAAAATAGTAATTGTGTTCATTGGGTTTTGATGTGATCCTAACAATGTTAGTATTAGTATAAACAGCCAATACTATAGTTACAAAATCATAAAGTTTTTTAATTATCAGAGACCAAAATCTAATCAATAACGAACATTTTAATATAGTATCCAAAAATATTAATTCCTCTTTCCTATGAAATTTCACAGTATTTCACAGTGACAGTGAAAATGTGTATTATTATTAACAATAGAATTATTCACCCACATTTTTAGTATGGTTTAGAAATAACATATATCAGAAACATGGGTTATGACTAGAGACCAGAGCTTTTAAATCTATAAATCTCTGAAATAGGTAGGTAAAAAGGCATTTTAAATGGCAAAAATAGGCAGAAGAGATAAAACATAATCCATTCTTTTTAATACTAATAAATTCACAATTAGCATTTATCATAACTGTATTGAATATGGATTTCATTAGTTTTAATAAAAATAAGGCAAAAAACGTACATGAAAAGATAATTACTATTTTAAGTTTCAAACATATTTGATTAAGTTTCAAACATATACATAAAAAAATTAAAATAAAGGCAGTAGTTGCATTGTCTATTTTAAGAGTAATTGTGCTAAGAAATGACAAAACTAACACTTTACACAATACATAGAATTATATCATAATACTTGAGAACATGTAAACAACCATAGGAAAAATTCTGCTAAATCCCTTTAGAACAAGGGTGCCTTATCTTACCTTACCTTAATTACCAAACAATTTTCTTGTTTGGTGCTACAGCCAGAAGGAATCATGCAGAAGTTATAATTTCATTGTCAGATTGTATTCCAATTCACGAGACTTACCAATTTTATTTAATTTGTGGCTGAGAATGAGAAACATTTTCTTTAATGTGCTTACGGTATTATTAATTCTGTAGACTCACAACATACATTAAGGATTTAATTGAAAATAGTTTTCGAAAATCCTATTCAGAATTGCCTCAACTGCCTTAGAATGAGATATGAGAAGTAGGTTTAAATTGAAAATAGGTTTTGTGTGACAGAATATATAAGAAGTATTTTGAGAGTTTGTTTTTATGATGATGCTAAAAAATGATGCAATAACTTATATTGTCAGCTAATAAGCATAGCTACGATTAATCTGTAGTATTTTATTAAAGTTAGCATTGTAGAACATCTTTTTGCAGTCACCAATATTCTAACAGAATTTTAAATTATAATGTTAATTAATAGTCCACATTTTACAAAGTAAAATGAAAGTTAGTGAGCAATACATATGTTAAAAAACTTTACTTTTATTGAGAAAGGTGTATTAATTTAAATTTCAGAGACCATCCATTTTTAATACTTCAATGTCCTTATGTGCTCCAATGTGTAGTCACTAGTATATCCTTTGAAAGACTTCAAAATGTCACTGTGTAAAAATGTTATGGTGACTCAAAAGCTGCTGTTCAATTTCTAAATTTTTGTAACTGTTGATCAAAATGCATGCAATGCAGTTTGAAGAAAATCTGTCAGTCATTTTTTCTTAAAATACTATTGGCAAAAACTGTTGTTTGGTGCCACAGCCAGAAGGAATCATGCAAAAGTTATAATTTTATTGTCAGATTGTATTCCAATTCACGAGACTGACCAATTTTATTTAATTTCTGGCTGAGAATGAGAAACATTTTCTTTAAAGTGCTTACGATATTATTAATTCTGTAGTGGAGAAGAATTAATAATTTGAAAATCTTAGTTTGGTCCTAGCATGTAATGGCCCATGGATAAGTAGTTAACAAAGGGAAATAATATTTTTAAATATTTTGTTTCTTTTAGATCGTTCTTGTGTTCGGACTCGAATATGTCTTCTTGGAGAACTTCAAAATGATGACAAAATTGTGGAAGCTGCAAAGGTAAATATTTTATGTCCATGAAATATTGAATTAATGTTATTTAATTATCATTTTTTTGTGGTTGTTAAATGTTTTCTGTATTATTTTTCAGACATTCGATGTTCCAATAGTATTCTCTGAGACCGGGAGTGAATTTCTAAACGATGGATCTTGTGATACGATATTCGTTACAAGGGAATTTGGTGGTCCGGTATTTGATGCTATCCATCAGTCAGAACAAAGGTTATTAAAAAAATCAATCTCTAAAATTATTTATTTTTTTACTTTCAATTCTTGTGATTGCAATGCTCTTAGTATTACTTTTTTTTTGTCAGTGTGTCAACTTTGTAAAAGTAATTGCAAAAAAAAAAATTGCAAATTTATCCAAGTATAAGCCGACTGATATAAGATCCCCTAATTTTGAAGAGGCCTCCTGAGAATTTTTAAAACATTTAACTATTTCTAACAATTGAGTCAAAATAAAATTTCAAATAGTCCAATTGACTACAAAAGTGTCTTGTTGAAGAGAATGATAAAACTTACTGTCTATCATATTCATGGTTTTTGTTTCAACCCTTCTTCACATATATCATGCTTCGTTCTTTTTTGGTCTCTCATAAGGACAGACATTTTAGGCACCATTTAAAGTATTGCATGTTGAATTTGCATTTATCTTTCATTTGATGCTACTTGAGAACGTTCCTTTCTGTGTTACCAGATTTTCTTCCTGGCCCACTGTTGTTCGTGAACTCTGGTTCATTAGCATTCTTTCATATTTTTTATTAATATAATAAGACTTAAAAATTGCATTATTTAATTTTCATGCAATAGATTAGTGAACTGTGAATATACTGTTGTACATCTCTGTTCCTCTGTTTTGCTGGTAATGTGGGAGATAGTTTGAAGTTTGGGAAGATTTTTTTATCGCCATTTTCTGTGGTTGGATGTGCAAGACCTATGATCTTTCACATCCAACCACGGAAAAGAACAATAAAAATCTCTATCAATGTTAGTTTACTGTCAATCATCTATCAATGTTAAATTTTTTTAATTTTCAACTCTTGCAAAAGGCAGATTTGCACTTGCCAGGTGTCGAACCGAGATTCCATGCATCCTTAATGATCAAGTGCATCATGTAACAAAATCTTGGCAACTATTTATATTAGTTTTCATGCCACATTTCATTTGATATAATTTATTTGAAATTCTCACCCAACAACATTCAATAATGTTGGTTTGTATTGCCTGGCAAATTCACGATTGATACAGGTGGTTACAAGAAAACATATGCTAATGCGTTTTTATATCAATCGAGAAGAAACGTATAATAGATACGCATGATATTTTTATCTCCTTCGCCACTTATTGTTACATCAACGACGACTTGTTGCATGACATGGAAAGTCAATGTAAAACATAAATCTTAACTGGCTACATTTAATCTGCAAATATAAGGCGACCCCATATTTTTCGAATGAAATTTTTGGGGTAATCCTCATGTTAAATTTGGGTAAATATTGAATTTTTATTTTGTATTTGTAAATGAAAATTCTTTTAATAAAGTGTATGTCACTTCATTTGGTATAAAACACCAACGAGTCCTTTGTAGCAATGGCAGTAAATTATTCAGTTACTGTTTCTACCTCAAGAGTAGATTTCTATAGAAAGTTTTTTTGTAATTTTCCAGTTTCATTGCAATATGTAAATGAGATTGGAACTTGAGTTTATTTCCAAAACTTTAAGCCTTGTTGGGTCTCTCAGTGGGTCTTTAATATTATTTGCATGAAGCAAGTACTCTACACTTCTGTAAGGGCTAAGGTCCTGATGGTTTTATGTCAGGTGCAGGACAACGCTCAATATAGGGCTGTTGTAATATGCTACCAAATTCCATCAGTTCAATTATTTTAGGTTTTGGTCTTTTGTAGTAAAGTAAATTTTTTTCTTCCACTTGACTTAGAAATATCATCAGCACTGTGGCTCCCTTTAAACACATCCTTTTGATATTTTAGAGAAGAAAAATTGCCAAGAAACTGCAGTGAAGTTACAAAATGTTTCTCAGCAAAATAACATACAAAACGTTTGTTTGTCTTATAGGGGAACAGACTATCTGTGGGTGTTTTTTTCTGTTTTTGTCTTTTTTCTTGTATGGAACAGCTTACTCTGTGTTTCATGTGTTCATGGTGAATATGATACATAAATGTTATGTAAAATAGTTTCTAAAGTGTTCAAATTTTTTTGCAAGTTATTTAATCTGTTTTAAATTTATTCTTGTTAATAATTGTGCATTGTGTCCATGTTTTCTGCTGTATGTGCAAGATGTAATGCTATTCCGTTTTGCATGGCAGAAATTCTTGACTTTGGTCTGTGGTACAGTTCTGAATATTGAATATTATGAGAATAATTATTGAGAAAATGTCCAAAATCTGCACCTAATGAAATTTGATGCATACTAATTGGAGTTTGATGGCCCAGAAGTATGCCCAGAAATATCAATGATTTTTTTATTGATAATTTATTTAAATTGTACTTTCCAGCATTTGTTCACAATACTTCCAAGAATCTCATTTTCAAAATTCTCATTTCTGTTTGTCAATTTTTCTGTTTTATTTATGTGTATTTTATTCCATCTTTTCTTGTTTGTTTTCTATTAAAACCTGAGGTAAATTTGATGGGATAGATGTTGTAGGAATAATTTGTGTTTAAACACACACAGGCACAGAGAGACAAAGACAGAAACGCATACAGACAGAATGAGACACACACAGACATGCACACAGACACACACACACCGGCACACTTAGAGACACACACATTCTTGATGTTACTCTATTCCTTGAATTAAAACAAAAATAGGGAGCACGTATTTATTTAGTAGTTGCCAGTTCTATTTTCAAACTATCTTAGTACTAAAGGTGATCTGTTTTATGAAACAGAATTGTGGGGCCCACTGTGCTTCTGGACTGTGCAGAGAAGAAAGAAGACCTCCCTAAAAACAGCCGACCGCAGTATTGCCGTGCAATGCTAGGACTAAATATTTGCTTCACTGGATTTCGCAAACGTGAAGATTTGGTGAGCAATTTTTAGTTTATTTTTATATCGATCGTTTTCAGCTCGTTACAAAGAGGTCAGGAAGGCAGTTGGTTTTCAGGCAATCTTAAATCTTTATATGATCATATGAATGAGTCACCAATAAATTGTGTCTGGTTAGCTCTTCCACATTGTGAATGATGGAAACAACATTTTGATCCGATATCTAATAACACTGCACATTGTGACTTTTCTCAGATTAGCAAGTTAATCATAGACTGGCGTGAAACATTTGCAGTAAGTGCTGTGACGAAACTAACCCTATGAATAGAACTTGTACGTTAGTTAGCACTCTAATTGATATTTTCAAACCATTATATGTGACATTCAGGAATCATTGTGTACTCTACCAACTGTTTTTCTACATTGCTTGAGAGTTCATAAAACACCCATTGTAACAATTGAATGTACTTTCTACGATGTGTCCTTGTAACTAATTTGGCTAGGACTTAGGTCCGTGTATTTTTGAAAATAAAATATAATAATAATTGTTATGTGTAAAGGAAATTTATGTCCATGATGTAAGGAAGAGGTAGGAATATGAGAAACCCTTTTTGTGGGTATCAATCACTGTGGTCTCACATTCTGCACAAGATACTCTAAATCCACAATTCACCCATACAATGTTAAGAAAATATACAGTCATTAAAACAATTTGGTAGTAATATATGGTCCCATATGCTCAAGTTTGTCATATTACAACCACAATGCCATCTTAGATTTTGCCAACATATTGTACTGAACATTGCATTTTATTTCAAATTCTCAGTGATATTCAAAAACTGCAATATTTAAATGTCAACTTACTTCCAACAAATGTCCTACATTTGTTGGAAAATCACAAGATACACCGAAGAAAATTGCACTTCAGTGCAGAGTTTCAAAAACTTTTCATAGGACTACTAACTGCAAATGTTCACGTCAGGAAACTTCGTAGACTGAAGTGACTGGCCATTGAAGGAATGCAATGATGATGCTAGACTACATAGTTTTGCAGTCACTCGACGAATGTCAACACTCTACAGAGGCGAAAACCTCTCATATTTGTACTCTTGTCTCATATTTCTACCTCTTCCCGTACTAGCTCTGATATTCTGACTTTATTCCATGCTCCTGAAAACTCATCTAAAAATTTAAACTCTTGTATGAATACAAATGCCTTATTTTGAAAGATATGGAGCACATTTCTGGAGATCAGAACATTAACAACTTTTGTTATTTAAACTCCGCAGTTGGTGTTGATTATCTTATCTTTTTGGCCTTCTTTATTGCAGTGCATGTTTTGAGTGTCAAAAGTTGTCAGTTAATCCCTGTTTCTTCTGTGTTCTTGACCTGTACATAATAAGGGCAGCACCGCTGAGTGGGCTTCTGAACTGGTGCTGCCCGTCTAAGTTGCATGGCCACCTCCCGTAAATTCTAGCAAGGACACCACTGTCATACCCTTATACAGAAACTCCCCAAGATGGTGAGTTTTATATCAAACTGACACATGACCATTTTATGAGTTTCAAAAATTCTCCATTCTTTAGGATTTTAACCCAGGTACCTGCCCAGCTACGGAGATTCAGTGGCAGACTTGCTTCTGCTTATGCGAATTGCTGGATAAGGATCAAATATTTGTTTCAGCTTGTAGAGTTATTCTTTAAAAAAGCTCAAAAGCAGATTACAAAATACACAATGTGCTTTACTAGCATTTTCTTTCGGAGAAAATGTGTGTGGACATGCTGCAGAATTGGTTTCATTTGGCGGAAGAAAGGACAGCTCATTTTGATGTGATGTGGTCATCACAAGTGATTTTTGAGTCCTGTTTCATCTCAACAAATAATAGAAATTAAGATGTAGCATGCCATCTAATGATGTTTGTTAATGTTGCAGAACCGGCTGATGCAGCTAATACACTTCATGGGTGGCAGTATCCGAAAGGACATGGGCTCAAAAATTACTCATCTTATAGCTAATTCGCGTGGAGGAGATAAATATCTTTACGCTGCTACATTTCGTGTTCCTATAATGTCTGAAGCCTGGGTCCATGCATGTTGGGAGCAAAGGAATGTTGTTGGAATGTCAGCTATTAGCTCTGAGATGGTGAGTTCTGTAGATATTTTTTATAAAGAGGTATAAAACTTCTTAAGGTCAAATTTACAATCTTGTAAAATTGACAAGATCTATGAAAAAAGGGCATATGTGTATAGAGGAACATGTTTTGAGAAAATGAGATTTGAAATTCGTCCTTTCCCATGTATATGGAGTAATATACATATTGTAGGGAAAGTTATGTAATGCAGCAGAAAATCGATTTCGAGATTTCACCAGAATTGCCGGTTTTGGAGTTGTTTTTTTTTTTTTAATAACATCTGTCCACTTTTAAACCACTATTTTTTAATAACATCTGTCCACTTTTAAACCACTTTTTTTTAATAACATCTGTCTGTCCATCGGTCTGTGAACACCACTAACTCCTAAACTGTAAATATGATTTCTTTCAAAATGAATATTCCCAGTTGATCTGACTCCACTCGAGATGCAGCGCTTTTGAAAAACTTTTTTCAAAATTTGGTGATACTTTTCATTGAAGCCCCCTGGACATTTTCATATTCTCTCAAAAACAGCTCCAAATTTTTTCTTTAAGTGTGTTGTAAGAGTAGGGTAAAGTACACTTATAAACGTGGCATAGGTTTGATTGTCAGGGTTAACTCTGAATTTTTTACCATTACAAAAGTTTGAATTTACAACGGCCACTTCCTACAACTACAAAATTGAAGATAGAGGTTTTCCCGTCAAATGAAATTTAATGTCCATAATTAGTTTTTTCATTAAGGTCACGTACATTTTTATGAAAATATTTATAGTTTTCTCGCAATATTGCGTGCAATGTGTGCACTTTTAAAAAATAACAAAAGCAAGATTTTCTGAAGAACAGCTCCAATTTTTTTCTTTATATTTAGCACTATGCCTACCAAATATTTACTCTATAAGATGACATAAACATCAGTTTGCTCTCTCTCTCCCTTTCCCTTTTTTTCTTTTCTTTTTTTCCCTTTTCCTTCCTTCTTTTTTTCTTTTTTCCCTTTCTTTTTTTCCCTTTCTTTCTTTCTTTTTTTTCTCCTCTTACCTCCTTCCGCTCTCTCTCTTTTCTTCTTCAAAAATTACAAAAATGTAATTTTTTTTACTTGTCTCTCACATCGTTAATATTTACATTAGTGGCGATTTGTTTACATTATTATATTTATGAATTCACTTTAAATAATGTCATACAAAGTTTCTCAAAAACTCAACTATTTTCTGTGAAAACTAGCTCAAAATCTGCATTTTCAGAAACGCTCAAATGCCATTTTCTCATAAATGGCTCCAAATATTTCTTGGTACTTTTCGAATTGATAGTGCTAATTGCACTCTTTAACATGACGTAAAGTTCAGTTAGAGATAGTTAAATAGATATATATAGATAAATTAAGAATATATTTAAAAATTGTACTTTGGAGCGATAAATGGCAGCGGGTGAGAGTATGTGACCAGTCTGAATAGCTAGCCAAGACCAAAAGAAATTGAAAACTATTGCAGGAATGTCTGTGCCATTCTGTTTCTTGTCACGAGTTTCTTACCTGTAACTTTTATAAGGTGCAAAACAATGAATTTGAGGTCTGAACTGAATACTTGTTTTGAACATTTTAATTCTACATTGGGAGTAAACTCCACGTAGATGAGAAAATCTTAATATGCACATAACAACTTGAACATATTTTGCTTTGAACCCTTTCCTTGTGTGATTGAATATTTTTCGGCTGAACGTATGGTGATGTATCAAGTGTAAAGTACAATATCGAAATCTGAATAATGAAGTGTGTAACACAACTTCCATAACAGGCATACTGTAAAAATACAGTAATCCCTTTTGCTGATGAATTGAAAATGCAATGTGACCAATGTACTGCAGACAAATACCCCAATTATTACAAAAAAATCTCAGACCTTTTTGCTACCTTTTTGAAACAAAGGAAAATATATATACAGGGTGAGTCACGTAACTTTAGCACCTCCTGTAACTTTTGAACGGTTGAAGATATTGCAATGCAGTTTTCACGGAAGTGAGTCAGGGAATGGGGCTAATTGATATGTGTATTGATTTCTCTTTTATCACTTGTATTTTACGAGATATTTGAGGTAACTTTGTTTTTTCAAATGGGACTATACATATTTTTTCAGTCTATCATGACAAGCGTAAAAAGACAAATCCAAAGATATAAATATTGTCATATGTTAGATAAGCATTTTTTTGTGTAATTGTGATTTTTTTGCGACTAGTGTTTAACGGATATTTTCATTGTAACTGTCAGTCCCACAAGGTCACGCAGCGCTCCCCCAGCAAACGCGGGGTCGGGAAAGGGAAGGGATTTTAGTACTTGAGGATACGAAAAATATTCACAAAACTGTTGCGTTTTTTCCTGAACTCTCCTTTCCATCCTGATCCATTTTCAGATATTTTGTGTTTCTTAGGGATTGAAAATACGGATTTGTCTTAAGTAGTATTTATTGAAATAAGATTATTTCTATCCCTAAGTTATTATTATATTCTTATTAACATTGAAATTGCTCAAAATACACAATATTTTTTGTACAGTTTTAATTATTTATTCTTACTGTGCTTTGTTTCAAGATCCCATTAATATGTATCTTATGAAACCCCATTAAATGGAGTTGAAGTTATAAACAATTTTAATACGATACAAACTAATGACAAATCCTTATTTTCCATCCTTTAATTCCTTCAATCAAAGAAAGTCGAAAATCTGAAAATGCGGAAGGATGGAAAGCACAGTTCAGGAAAAACCTGCAATGGTTTGTTGAATATTTGGAATATGTTTCGTATCTTCAAATCTCCCTTCCCTTGCTCGGGCGCGCGTTGCTGGTGGAGCGCTGGGTGACCTTGTGTGGTAGACTATTCAAAATGTCCGTTAAACCCCAGTCGCAAAAATCAAAATTAATCAAAAAAATGCTTATCTAACATATGACAATATGTACATCATTGGATTCGTCTTTTTATGCTCGTCATGGTGGGCTGAAAAAATATGTATAGTTCCATTTGAAAAAACAAAGTTACCTAAAAAATCTCGTAAAATACAAGCGACAAAATAGAAATTAATGCACGTATCTATTAGCCCCTTTCCCTGATGCACTTCCGTGAAAACTGCATTGCAATAACTTCAACCGTTCAAAAGTTACAGGAGGTGCTGAAGTTATGTGACTCACCCTGTATATGCTGTTTGTAGTGTTTAACACTTTGCGGTCCTCTGTCCCGCGTGGTGGGATGCAGTGTTTTCCTCGTTACAGACCCTTTAAATCCCCAGGCAGCTGGTTGCACCAGTCCGGTGTACCGTGGCGTAAGAAACTGTACTCAGGTTTCAAATTATTTCTTCTATTGCTACAAACAAAACATTTTAATTCATTTGCCTAATTCATAATACATAATTTTGTAACTTAATGTTTGGTGTGGAGAGCTTCACCCCATTACCAATAATGCCTGTATATTGCATTATATGAACAAAGTCCAAGTTATCATTACTGTCATTTTCGTCACACTCCTCGGAATAACTCGAGAAAATGTTTTCAAATTCTTACTTTCCTGAAGATTGTTAACTCTCAGAATTGTTTATCGATTCACTTACTTCAAACTGTGACAATCTCGAACGCGTACTTCTCGATGCCATCGTAAGTCAACTGCAACCTCATAAGCAAAGTGATTTAAAACAACATAAAATGGGCAAAGTCTGGCTACATTGAAGGAAAGTACTGCCTAATCTCTTCTGAAGATAATTAGTTGTACAGGAAACTGGTGCCATTTACTGTGGTAAAATAACAGAGAGTTAAATATAGGTCCCGCCCCATGGGACAAAGGATCATAACCAGGAAAAAAGAAAGTCCCCTGATGTGGGACACCGGACCGCCAGACGATGAAAACGGAAAAGTGAAAGGACCGCAAATGGTTAAAAGATATCTGGCCAGTGTTTAGTGTTTAAAAGGTAGGATAAAAGGTTTGAGATACCAACAACATTGAATAATTTTTTGAGGTAACACCTTTGCAAATGAAAAATAAACATTCAGGTTTTTTAGAATTAATAGGAAAAAAACTTGAAAAATGTGGCTTCAGTATTTCACAAGCTCAAGATGAATTGTTTACCTTTTTTACAGATGAGTTACAAACACAAGCCTTTCTACAGTGCGTTCGTGAGCTTCTTTGGTTTTCCCGAGGAAGAAAGGCAACACATGACAGAGGTTTTGTTAGAGAATGGAGGTGTTGCTGTTGATTTGGAAGATCCAACTTGTACACATGTGGTAAGTTTCTTTCATGCTCTCTCCCTGTCTCTCATTTCCCCCTCTCCCCTTAATCAGTCACTCTCCCCCTCCCTCTTTCTGTGTCCTTCTCCTCCCTTCCCTCTTCCTCTATCCTCCTACTCTCCCCTTCCCTTCCCCCCTCTGTCGGTCACTCTCTCCCTATCGCCCTCCCGTCCCCCTCTGCCCCCTCTCTTCCCCTCCCCCTCCCTCCCAATCTCTTCCTCCCCCTCTCCCTTCCCCTCGTCGTCCCCCTCGCCCTTCCCCTCTCCTTCCCCTCTCTACCCTTCCCACTATTCCTCCATCTCTGCCTCTCCATGACCCTCCCTCCCGCCATTTCACCTCTCTTCCCCCAATCTTCCCCCTCCTGTTCCTCCTTCACTCTCTTTTCCTCCTCTGTCTCTTTAATTTATAGCATCAGTTAATTAATCTATTTACATATGTAATGTTTTTAAACTGTTTCCGGGTAATTAATAGAAAGAAAACCTGTATTTTTTGAGCTATCTTGAAAATGGAATATGGATGTCATGTAACCTACAGTTATTCTCTAAATTCACAAGGTCTATTTAGTAATGTCGACAGCAGAAAACTCCACTGCAAAAAAATATTCCTCCATGTGTGTTGAGAACTAACATTGTTCACGGTAACTTATGTAAGAAATATGATACTTCAAATCCTGGGTTGGCATCAGTTGACTTTCCGGCTGAAGAAACATTTTCTTAAACATTTCAGGTCTCCGAATAGTAGCAAATTCTTAATAGGAAAAAAATATCCAAGATTTTTTTAAAGCTCATTTTGCTACAAAATTCTACACTATAGTACTCAGTTGCGAGAGAAAAGTTTGTGATGAATATAGTTTGGTTAAGAAATGCACGGAAAAAATTTGTGTAGAACACAACCTGGAAAATTTATATTCTGAGGCCTGGAAACTGGGAAAAAGAACTTGAATTCCAAAAAGCCAAGTTGCTGGCACATTTTTATTAATGAATAGTTTCTCAATATTTGATGAAATGATTATGACTACATTATGATGAAAACATTTTTCATATTTTCATGCATAGCTCTCGGATGGATTTTGATGAAATATGTGCTTTGTAGAATACATATTACTGGAAGACCTTGTAAGTATTTCTAATTATTTTGTTTGTATTTTTCTATTTAAAGAAAATTTCTAAGATCCAATAATCGAGAAGTATACTTTTGCTCGAATACTATTTTGCAGGATGTGCCTCTTTTCATGTATTGGTTACACAAGACTGAGTAGTGAAATAATATTAAAGATTAATTCATACCTGCGATGAATTTAGATCAAATAGGCCAATAAAACCAACATAAAATTATTTTCCTATGTTATATTCTCGTAATGATTTTACAACTCTTGATCATACAGTGTTTCAACCCATGTATGAAGTCATCTTCAGGTACAGAATGATCACTGTAAAAAGGTAAATCGCAGGTTGAAACATTGTATGATCAAGAATTGAATAATTAGAATGAGAATATAATATAAGAAAATATTTTTATGTTTATTTAATTGGCCTATTCATACCTAATATTAGAGATAGTTCAAGATTACTATGAGTGTTAAATAAATTAACATTTATATCATAAATTACACAACTTGTTTGAAGAATTCATGTCTGAAATTCCTTCAGTCATGAATTCTTAAGACAAATAGTAATTAATTTTTAAAAATGTTTATGAACATATGAAAATATTTTGTTTTTTGTAATTACAGGTAGTTGATGAATCTGCAGTGCAAAATGTGCCAGAAAAGACTCCAGCAAAAGCATTTGTGGTGAAAGTTGAATGGTTTTGGTCATCTGTTCAGAATGAAGCTTGTGCAGCTGAAAAGGAATATCTTTTTGAAGATGTGAGTATTTTATTGTATGTGTTCTTGTTTTGTGGGCAAGCATCTGAGTTATAAACTATGCAAAATCATTATTCAAGAAAAAATATTTTTAAAATTGCACAGAAGTATATAATCATTAATGTAATATCTAATAGAATGGGGATGATTAAAATCATTGTTTCATTCTAATACTTTTAAAAATTACATCACCAATTTCAATCAAAACCTTTTTATGTACATTATGTTCATTCCATCTTAATTGAGACTCTTTTTTAAAGGACACAATAATTTTCTAATTTAATGAAATGCATAATTGTAAATGTAATTATAGATTATAAGATATTGTAATTCTAAATGTAACAAAGAGAACATTAATTGTTCGTAACACTAAGATTGAACACCCGAAAAACAAAGTAGATCAGATTATTATAACTCATAAGACAAACAGATGTACAAGCTTATACAACTTTGTTTAATAGTGCAATAATTATACTTTGCAATGTTTTAACTATACCCATGTTTAATATTCTTTATTTGTATGAAAACAAATGTACTCATTAATGTAGATGAATGTTTCCTCTAATTTTAACATAAATAAAAATAAAATAGTTTTTATTGTTGGAGAAATCTTAATTATTTATATACTGACAAAATATGAAATCTTATGGGGAAAAAATTTTAAAATAGTTAAGAGATATTGAGCATCCATAAAATCACTTAATGATACTAGTTATACTATTATAGTAAATACTAGTTTATTCTGTGTAATGACCTTTCATTTATAATTTTTTGAACAGCCTGTTGCAACTGTTTTTTTTTATTTTTTCAATTATGGTTTGTAGTAATTAATTAAATTAAGTAATATAAAATAGATGTAAGTAACTAATATTTTGTTGTAGAATTGTTTCTTTATTAACATAAATATGTCTATAATAAAAAAATCCACCATAGATTGTAATTACATTATTTTATAATTTTCTACTGCCAGGATTTACATTTTAGATTTTTCAAATCGCTAATCTTTTATATTCTTGTCATTGTGTGTAACCTTTCAACAGTTACAAAGTGCCCCTTTTTGAAAAACAGTTTTTATTTGTCAGATAATACCCCTTAGGGAAAAACATGTTGAATTTTTGAGAATCAAAGTGGTTGTGGTGTATCTTCAATTTCTGGGCACCAGACAAAATGCATGCATGAAGCATTTATAGATTAAATCTTTTAAGAACACAGAATGGTTTATCACTGTTAGCAAGGCAGTGATAAGAAAACACGTAAGCTGAACCAAACACTCACTACTCAAATATAATCATATATTCATGATTAACACTATACATTAACACAGTTTAGGAAGATCAAAGAAGAAATGTGTTCAGTCGACAGCAACACGCTTGTACATTAGGCACAATGTTACCAACATAAGAATTTCCAGCCGTTCCTCGTACACAGAACATACACAATGAGTTCTAAAAATCACATTGACTTATTTTCCAAAGTCCTAGGTGATATGAATTAAGTTCCAATGAAAGAAAATTCTAATTACCAAAGTCTTGCAACATAAAGGAAATTAATAAAACAGTTTCTATATTTCTACAAAAATAATGCATATGCGATACCTTAAAATATGCTGTAGTATCAATACCATATGTGAAACAATCCCATTTAGGAACATTTAAACATGTTTTTAGGAGTATTCTTTGTTTCCACCCAAAAGCAGACATATGAACAACTATGGTTAACATTGCTAGTAATAAGACTTAACTGTGTATTATTTAATGAAGTAATTCATGCTTGTTTGTTTTTTTTTTGTTTGAACTGGTTTGTTTACTATTTTACAAAATCTGCAATTTCTTCTAATCTGTGAAATTATTTTGATAAAATGTTCAAATATTTGAACGAGTTCAAAAAAATTAATATTTTGAATTAGGATTTCAAAGGAAGATTGTTCTGTTCGAATTACCCAATAATTTAAGTTATCTATTTTTAATTTATAAAGAGTTGACTGTATTTATCAACTTTACTATTGACAATTTATTTAATGTATTTGTATTATTTGAAATCATATAATACTACATTGTAACATTCCCAATAATTTGTTAAGTACATAAAATTACGATATTTATTAATTAGTTCCTAAGCAATGAGCCTTGGGTGTAGTATCTCTCTAAATGAGAGTTCGCAACAGTGCCATTGTATTAAGTTTGCTGTAGTTGCTTTGCATGTTGAAGCAAATGCTTTTATATCTTATATTGCAAGTATGAAATGAGTTTATTATTTGATTATTCACACAGTACCTGGAGGAACTTATGAGCCCTCAAGGAAAAATGAGCAGTAGCCCCCAGAGTACTTCTTCAGCTTCACGTGCTCGCAAACGCAAGCGATTGAGGGATGGGGTACGTTTGGTTGAGTCACCTTCCATCCACAAACGAAGATCTTCAGTCAGTGATGCTGCATTTCTTAGCATGAGTGGCTCCTTCTTGGACTGTTCAACAAACTCAGAGAAAGGTGCTCTACAGAACTTAGGTGACTTGCATATTGTTTAGTTTGCTTCTTGAGAGGAGGCTATTTTAAAAAAAGCACTCCCTTTAATCCACTCCTACTTTTCATAAAATCCTCCTACTTGTATAATGTTTATAATCATTCTGGGAACATGAGAAAAACAAAACAAATATCTTACGTCAATTTTAAGTGATATGCTCTTGGAAAATATCATTTGTCATAAAAAAGGAGATTATTTTTTTCTGTTTATATGAGAAAGATATTAAATCTGCAGTTTAAATAACCTCAATTTTTTTGTAGTATAAATAGGAAATGATTCTCTTTTAAAAAGCTTTCAGATTACAATGAATTGTTAACATTCTTCAACAACATAAATTCTCATAGAATCACCAAATTTATTATTTCTTTTATCAATATCCCTTTTTCTATGCGTCTACAAAACACAGAATCAAGAATAAGGAATCAAACAAAACATTATTGTACAAGGTTCTGATATAAAACAATTTTGTTGAAATACATTTCATTAAAATTTGCAGTTAAAGATTCTCCCACGTGCAAAAGATCCTCTCGTGCTTTGATAATGCATTACTAGAAAGTGTTATTTTCTAGGCCCTTGAAACCCTGTATTTGAGGCCCCAAGTTATGTTCCTTCAGCTATGTTATTCATGATTAGATATTTGTAGA